>CM038702.1:7638312-7670812 GCA_021613375.1 Megaleporinus macrocephalus
CTATGGCTTTAACATGGTAACCACTCGACCAGTCACTGTCTACTATGGCGCTAACATGGTAACCACTCGACCAGTCACTGTCTACTATGGCTTTAACATGGTAACCAATCGACCAGTCACTGTCTACTATGGCTTTAACATGGTAACCACTCGACCAGTCACTGTCTACTATGGCTTTAACATGGTAACCACTCGACCAGTCACTGTCTACTATGGCTTTAACATGGTAACCACTCGACCAGTCACTGTCTACTATGGCTTTAACATGATACCCACTCGACCAGTCACTGTCTACTATGGCTTTAACATAATAACCACTTGACCAGTCACTGTCTACTATGGCTTTAACATGGTAACCACTCGACCAGTCACTGTCTACTATGGCGCTAACATGGTAACCACTCGACCAGTCACTGTCTACTATGGCTTTAACATGGTAACCACTCGACCAGTCACTGTCTACTATGGCTTTAACATGGTAACCACTCGACCAGTTACTGTCTACTATGGCGCTAACATGGTAACCACTCGACCAGTCACTGTCTACTATGGCTTTAACATGATCCACTCGACCAGTCACTGTCTACTATGGCTTTAACATGGTAACCACTCGACCAGTCACTGTCTACTATGGCTTTAACATGGTAACCACTCGACCAGTCACTGTCTACTATGGCTTTAACATGATACCCACTCGACCAGTCACTGTCTACTATGGCTTTAACATGGTAACCACTCGACCAGTCACTGTCTACTATGGCTTTAACATGATACCCACTCGACCAGTCACTGTCTACTATGGCTTTAACATGGTAACCACTCGACCAGTCACTGTCTACTATGGCTTTAACATGATACCCACTCGACCAGTCACTGTCTACTATGGCTTTAACATGATACCCACTCGACCAGTCACTGTCTACTATGGCTTTAACATGGTACCCACTCGACCAGTCACTGTCTACTATGGTTTTAACATGATACCCACTCGACCAGTCACTGTCTACTATGGCTTTAACATGATACCCACTCGACCAGTCACTGTCTACTATGGTTTTAACATGATACCCACTCGACCAGTCACTGTCTACTATGGCTTTAACATGGTAACCACTCGACCAGTCACTGTCTACTATGGCTTTAACATGATACCCACTCGACCAGTCACTGTCTACTATGGCTTTAACATGGTAACCACTCGACCAGTCACTGTCTACTATGGCTTTAACATGGTAACCACTCGACCAGTCACTGTCTACTGTGGCTTTAACATGGTAACCACTCGACCAGTCACTGTCTACTATGGCTTTAACATGGTAACCACTCGACCAGTCACTGTCTACTATGGCTTTAACATGATACCCACTCGACCAGTCACTGTCTACTATGGCTTTAACATGATACCCACTCGACCAGTCACTGTCTACTATGGCTTTAACATGATACCCACTCGACCAGTCACTGTCTACTATGGCTTTAACATGGTAACCACTCGACCAGTCACTGTCTACTATGGCGCTAACATGGTAACCACTCGACCAGTCACTGTCTACTATGGCGCTAACATGGTAACCACTCGACCAGTCACTGTCTACTATGGCGCTAACATGGTAACCACTCGACCAGTCACTGTCTACTATGGCGCTAACATGGTAACCACTCAACCAGTCACTGCTACTATGCGCTAACATGGTAACCACTCGACCAGTCACTGTCTACTATGGCGCTAACATGGTAACCACTCGACCAGTCACTGTCTACTATGGCGCTAACATGGTAACCACTCAACCAGTCACTGTCTACTATGGCTTTAACATGGTAACCACTCGACCAGTCACTGTCTACTATGGCGCTAACATGGTAACCACTCGACCAGTCACTGTCTACTATGGCTTTAACATGGTAACCACTCGACCAGTCACTATCTACTATGGCTTTAACATGGTAACCACTCGACCAGTCACTGTCTACTATGGCTTTAACATGGTAACCACTCGAGTCACTGTCTACTATGGCTTTAACATGGTAACCACTCGACCAGTCACTGTCTACTATGGCTTTAACATGGTAACCACTCGACCAGTCACTGTCTACTATGGCGCTAACATGATACCCACTCGACCAGTCACTGTCTACTATGGCTTTAACATGATAACCACTTGACCAGTCACTGTCTACTATGGCTTTAACATGGTAACCACTCGACCAGTCACTGTCTACTATGGCGCTAACATGGTAACCACTCGACCAGTCACTGTCTACTATGGCTTTAACATGGTAACCACTCGACCAGTCACTATCTACTATGGCTTTAACATGGTAACCACTCGACCAGTCACTGTCTACTATGGCTTTAACATGGTAACCACTCGACCAGTCACTGTCTACTATGGCTTTAACATGGTAACCACTCGACCAGTCACTGTCTACTATGGCTTTAACATGGTAACCACTCGACCAGTCACTGTCTACTATGGCGCTAACATGATACCCACTCGACCAGTCACTGTCTACTATGGCTTTAACATGGTACCCACTCGACCAGTCACTGTCTACTATGGCTTTAACATGATAACCACTTGACCAGTCACTGTCTACTATGGCTTTAACATGATACCCACTCGACCAGTCACTGTCTACTATGGCGCTAACATGGTAACCACTCAACCAGTCACTGTCTACTATGGCTTTAACATGATACCCACTCGACCAGTCACTGTCTACTATGGCTTTAACATGATACCCACTCGACCAGTCACTGTCTACTATGGCTTTAACATGATACCCACTCGACCAGTCACTGTCTACTATGGCTTTAACATGATACCCACTCGACCAGTCACTGTCTACTATGGCTTTAACATGATACCCACTCGACCAGTCACTGTCTACTATGGCTTTAACATGATACCCACTCGACCAGTCACTGTCTACTATGGCTTTAACATGATACCCACTCGACCAGTCACTGTCTACTATGGCTTTAACATGATACCCACTCGACCAGTCACTGTCTACTATGGCTTTAACATGATACCCACTCGACCAGTCACTGTCTACTATGGCTTTAACATGATACCCACTCGACCAGTCACTGTCTACTATGGCTTTAACATGATACCCACTCGACCAGTCACTGTCTACTATGGCTTTAACATGGATACCCACTCGACCAGTCACTGTCTACTATGGCTTTAACATGGTAACCACTCGACCAGTCACTGTCTACTATGGCGCTAACATGGTAACTCACCCCACCTATCGACTCAGTCACTGTCTACTATGGCGCTAACATGGTAACCACTCGACCAGTCACTGTCTACTATGGCGCTAACATGGTAACCACTCGACCAGTCACTGTCTACTATGGCGCTAACATGGTAACCACTCGACCAGTCACTGTCTACTATGGCGCTATATGGTAACCACTCGACCAGTCACTGTCTACTATGGCGCTAACATGGTAACCACTCGACCAGTCACTGTCTACTATGGCGCTAACATGGTAACCACTCGACCAGTCACTGTCTACTATGGCGCTAACATGGTAACCACTCGACCAGTCACTGTCTACTATGGCGCTAACATGGTAACCACTCGACCAGTCACTGTCTACTATGGCTTTAACATGGTAACCACTCGACCAGTCACTGTCTACTATGGCGCTAACATGGTAACCACTCGACCAGTCACTGTCTACTATGGCTTTAACATGATACCCACTCGACCAGTCACTGTCTACTATGGCTTTAACATGGTAACCACTCGACCAGTCACTGTCTACTATGGCTTTAACATGATACCCACTCGACCAGTCACTGTCTACTATGGCTTTAACATGGTAACCACTCGACCAGTCACTGTCTACTATGGCTTTAACATGATACCCACTCGACCAGTCACTGTCTACTATGGCTTTAACATGGTAACCACTCGACAGTCACTGTCTACTATGGCTTTAACATGATACCCACTCGACCAGTCACTGTCTACTATGGCTTTAACATGATACCCACTCGACCAGTCACTGTCTACTATGGCTTTAACATGATACCCACTCGACCAGTCACTGTCTACTATGGCTTTAACATGATACCCACTCGACCAGTCACTGTCTACTATGGTTTTAACATGATACCCACTCGACCAGTCACTGTCTACTATGGCTTTAACATGACCCCCTCGACCAGTCACTGTCTACTATGGTTTTAACATGATGCCCACTCGACCAGTCACTGTCTACTATGGCTTTAACATGGTAACCACTCGACCAGTCACTGTCTACTATGGCTTTAACATGATACCCACTCGACCAGTCACTGTCTACTATGGCTTTAACATGGTAACCACTCGACCAGTCACTGTCTACTATGGCTTTACATTTGACCAGTCACTGTCTACTATGGCTTTAACATGGTAACCACTCGACCAGTCACTGTCTACTATGGCTTTACACTCGACCAGTCACTGTCTACTATGGCTTTAACATGGTAACCACTCGACTGGTAGCTGCTTTTTATGGCTTTAACATGGTAACCACTCAACCAATGCCTTCTATGGCATTAACGTGGCCACCACTCAACCAGTCACTGTCTTTTATGATGTTAACGTGGCAACCACTCAACCAGTCACTGTTTTCTATGACCAGTTGCAGTGCCAAATGCTGTTTTATAGCTTCCAGTTCCTGTGAGGTTTATCTGCCTTGTAGTTTCAGTGTAAAATTAAAGAAGTGCTGGGTACATAGAGTGCTGGGTGTGCTTGATTGGTTCATTGTTTTGGTGTGCTTTGGCAATATTGCATGAATTAGATGGTTCACTGAACTGTCAGTTTAAAATGGTGAGAAATCTCCTCACTAACATCTTTGTTAGGTGCTCTCAGGCGAGAGTTAGGTGCTCTTTCTGGAGAGAAAGCATACCTAGGCATTTTCTTTGTTCAGTGACTCCGAGGGCCTGTGGCTAGGGAGGCCCATATCTTTGGGCTCATAAGATAGAAATCCCATCTGGAATCCGCTGACAGAGCACATTTATAGGCCTTTATTTAATCTGAATTCCTCTGCCTCTATCTGGCAGTGGCTCAGAGTATCGGCGGCTTCTCGCTCGCAGTGGGAGACGGCCTAATGTTCTCCTGTCGAATGTGTCGCTTGCTCTCGAGGTGAGAGAGCAAATAAACCTGGCGGCGAGGGAGGAGGGCTGAAGCTCAGGCCTCGTGTTCTTCTCCTCACGCAGCTGGCGGATAGAGAACCGCAGCCCTGTTTGGAGACGGCTGTGGTTTCATTTCCTCTGTGTTGTGAACACACATTGATAGAGCTGGTAGTCTAATCGTTATTTAATAGGCTGTGGTTTTCTTTGTTTTTTCCTGCTCAACCAACCATTGTTCACTGAGGCACTTCTAGGCAGACATTCATTCCTAGCTCGAGCTCTGGTTCTCCCACACGTCTCACATTTTCTTGTGTGTTTTCTTAGCACTGCGTTTATTCCCTCTGCCTCTGCTGCAGGTTCCATTTACATCTAAAACATGTTCTCTGTTCCTTCTTTTCTTTGATTGTGAAGCTTTTAGTATTGGTCATGTTTTTATTTGTCTGTTGTTTTGTAGTTTTTTGTTTTTGCTTTTGCATAGTTTTGCACTAGTAAGTCAATTAACCGTCTCAGTAAAGTCCAAAGTAGTTTTTCCAAATTGCTTAATGTGATATAGCCTTAAAGCCAGGCACTGTTGTGATTTATTCAGATGTCAGTATGTCTTGCATATTGAATACAGATTTTCAGAACAATGAAAATTGAAAATTGCTCTTGTTTTGATATTTGCAAACTTTTACAGTCAGTATATTTCACTCAACCAGACACTGTGTTCTATGGCATCAGCAGGATAACTAATCAACCAGTCATTGTCTTCTATGGCATTAACACGGTGACCACTCAACCAATTACAGTCTTCTATGGCATTAGCATGATAACCACTTGACCAGTCACTGTCTTCTATGACATCAGCATAATAACCATTTGACCAGTCATTGTCTTCTATGACATTAACATAACCAATCAACCGGTCATTGTCTTCTAGAGTGTTAACATGGTACCCACTCAACCGGTCACTCTCTTCTAGAGTGTTAACATGGTACCCACTCAACCAGTCATTGTCTTCTAGAGTGTTAACATGGTACCCACTCAACCGGTCACTGTCTTCTATGGCATTAGCATGATAACCACTCGACCAGTCACTGTCTTCTATGACCTCAGCATGATAACCACTTGACCAGTCACTGTCTTCTATGGCATTAGCATGGTAACCACTCGACCATTTACTGTCTTCTATGACATCACCATGGTAACCACTCGACCAGTCACTGTCTTCTATGGCTTTAACATGGTAACCACTCGACCAGTCACTGTCTTTTATGACCTCAGCGTGATAACCACTTGACCAGTCACTGTCTTCTATGACATTAACATAACCAATCAACCGGTCATTGTCTTCTAGAGTGTTAACATGGTACCCACTCAACCGGTCACTGTCTTCTAGAGTGTTAACATGGTACCCACTCAACCGGTCACTGTCTTCTATGGTGTTAATATTGTACCCACTCCACCGGTCACTGTCTTCTATGACATTAACATAACCAATCAACCGGTCACTGTCTTCTAGAGTGTTAACATGGTACCCACTCAACCAGTCACTGTCTTCTATGACATCAGCATAATAACCATTTGACCGGTCACTGTTCTCTATGGCATTAACGTGGTATCTACTCAACCAGTCATTGTTTTCTATAGCATTAACATGGTACCCACTCGATCAGTCACTAGTCTTCTATGGCATCAGCGTAATAACCAATCTGTTTTCCAGTAAATAAGACATTCTTAAGTCATCAGAAGGTTTAGTTTGTCCTCTGCTTTGTGTTTCATAACACAAAAAAACTATTAACACAAAAAGTGTTAATGATCTGAATATGCTAACCTTTTTTTATTTAGTTTTTTCTAGCCAGTGTGGTAACGTGCCTGTCCAGTGGACAATTCGATTCTGTATCTTAAAAACATAGTATCGATACACAGATTCCTGGCAGACAGTGAATCATTGTGTGTTGTGTTTAAACATCTGACCAGTAGATGGTGTTGAAATAATTGTTTAGCTCCACTCCAACATTAACAAGCAGCACAAGGGTGCAATGCTATTGTAAGCAATGATAAACCTGTTCATGTAGTGGTGTGTTTTAATAGTAGCATTTAAAGAATCACAGTATATCACTTTGCTTGCAGTATCGCAATATATATATTGGATCGTGACCGCTGTATCACAATACATATTGTATCGCCAGGTTCTTGCCAATACACAGCCCTACTGCTGGACTGAATCAGTTACTGCCAGGTTTCCTTTAGCCACTGGCAGATTTACTCTGAGTGGATTCACTCTTGATCTTAAATCTTTACCAGGCTTAATGAATTAATGAAGCTAATACTGTTTAAGTATCAGCGTTCTCTCCTCATCTCTCCTCATAAAACAGATTACTGAGACGCTCTAGTTAGAGAGAGACTGCGTCACGGCTTGTTCCCGCCCACTGCAGCACGCTACTGGTGGTTTAGCTGGTTGCTAAGCTACCGACCAGCATCTAAAACAATAGCCCGAGGCTTAAAAATTCGCTAGCATAAATGCTAATGACTCGAGTATAAAAGTGTAAATGGTGAAGGACTCGTTACAGAGTTGATAATAAAAAACTGTTTTGTGTGATTATATGACCAGAAACAAAGATAATCAAAGAATAACAGAGAATCAAAATAACTCACATTTTAAAACCACTTCACTGCTTGTAGATTAGCCTGTGTTGCATCATGGGATTGTCTTAGCGGCTGAGGAAGTGTTCAATGCTTCCTTAAAATCAGGTCTAAATAAGGTTCCTCAGTAGACAGCATGTTTAAGGTTTGTAAGAATTGGGACAGTCTACATGTCGGGAGCGCACTGTCTATGTAGGAGCTCACTAGGTTTTGAGACACACCCAGAATCTTTGAAGAACGGATGAAAACCAAGCAGTTGTAGAATATTTCTGCAGATTGAAACTAGGGGTGTGTTCAAAAAATCGATTTTTCGATTAAAATCGATCTTTATCTGAATAATCAGATATCGATTTGTATAAACCCGAGATCAAACTTCAAAATTCGCATTTTGGTTAACGGAGCTGAAGTTCTAACACAAAGGCGGAAGAAACACACGCTTGAAAGTGGGCGTGGCCAAATACGGTGAATATAAACATATAAACACTAATGTTTTTAGTAATGGTAGGTTGAGTGTTACTTGTACATTTACCACATTAGTTCTCTGAAAATCTCTTTTTATATTCAAATAAACATATTATTGTAACAGAAATATCCCTAAATGAATCTATATCGAATCAGAAATCGAATTGAATTGGGACCTTGTGAAACGGGATTGAATCGATCCGGGAAATCAGTGGCGATACCCAGCCCTAATTAAAACTCTTTTGTTGTGTGTAGCATATTTCAGTCTACTATCTACATAGGATTGTCATGTTTATTTCTATTTTTATTCTGTGTTCAGTATTGTATGTATAAAATCTGCTCATAGACGGCTTAGCTATAGAGCAGACAGAGCACTGCATATGATCAGAAGTAAGAAGCTGTGTGTGACTCCCTGTCTGCTCCCCTTTTCAGGTTAATGTGGGGAAAATGGACTCACCCATAGAGAAGTGGAACCTCATCATTGGGAATTTGGCACTGAAGCAGGTAAGCTGCTGAAATGATTGGCGGAAACCGGGCCTTGTGTGTTTTTTTTTTTTTAATTGTAGCAACCGCTCGATCCCATCAGCGTTAAACTTTAGTGCCAAGCGCCTCCCTTTTAAATCGGGGAGCACTTCAGTAGTTTCCCCTTAATAGGACTATGTTTAACTGTGAGTAGTGATTTCCTGGAGGCTTTTTAAAGGCTTTAAGCTGACATCATAGCCTGTCGTTGAAAATATGATTCATTTAATGGCTCTCTTCAAGGAAGCCCTGTGTCTTTTATCCAGACGTGGCCAGCATTTTAAATACAGTGCCCTTAAACCACAAGATTTCCTGGACAGACGCCTGATCCTTGCATAATGTGGGCAAGGCTCTCCCTCGCCCTCAGTAATATACGGAGATTCACTACTTATCTAACATGCAGCGGTATGGCAGTCAGTCAGCGGCAGCATATCTGGAGCAATTGTTTACATAGGAAGCAATAAAATTTAAGAATAAGCTGCCAGCGTCAGCAGAGACACGCAGACTGAAGGATCCGCCGTACGTTCTTATATACGTCCAATGCTATGACACCCATTCCTGTGTTTTCAGGTGCAAGCTACAGTGGTGGGGTTCCTGGCGGCAGTGGCAGCTGTTGTCCTGGGTTGGATCCCTGAGGGGAAGTTCCAGATGAGTCATGCCGTCCTGCTCTGCTCCAGCAGTGTGGCCACAGCCTTCATCGCCTCTCTGTTACAAGGTATTTCTCCTCAGAGACATAAAACAGCCAGTTAATCACCCACCCATCAAGGCTAAATCATCACAGTGGAGTTATTACTCCTTGCAGGCTGAGAATGGAACCAGCAGATATACTACTAGAGTATGGCCACTTTCTGTTTCTCCTGTTTTATTAAAAAAAGCCAACGAATGAGTCCTCAGTGACTGGGGTGGGGGGGTCAGTGGAGCTAAACAGGATGTTTTTATTACCAAGCCTTTAGGACTGATATACACCTCAGCTATGATTGACTCTTATTGGAGCTGGGCAGCATGACAGTAAAGATTGTCATATTGTGATGAATCACACTGCAATATGTCACAGTGTTGCTTTGTTGGTGTTGTCAGTACTAAAAAACACTTCCCAGCTGCATGTATGTTAAAAGCTTAATTAATCCTGTTTAATTGGACTTAATTGGATGGTATAAAACGTCTAATAGTAATTGGATTTATAGTTTTTGAGGGTTTTTTTTTTAAGTATGTCGCTACTTTTTCTGTTCTAATTGGTCAGCTATCAGAAAAAACATATGTGTTATTTTGTTTATATAGGTTCAGGTTAGTCCACTGAGATTTAAGCCTTATTTACAGTGAGGCCTGTAAAACATACACAAATCTACATAACAGACCTGTGCTAAACAGAAATTAAAACAAATCTAAAATATCTACTAAAACTAGCCAGCAATGACATCTGCGACATCTACCTAATTATTTCAAATTATTTTAAACTAGCTTAAATGTAAACTGAAATTAGAGCAAATACAAAATTTCTAAATTAACATAAATAAAAGACGCCAGAAATGACATAGATTGACTGCAACAACTACACAAATAATTTTAAATTAATAAAAATGGGACAGCTACAAATGAAAAAGAAATTAACCAAAACAACAACACAAATTATTTAACCAAAAATTAACCAAAATTTATTACTGGGACAACTACAAATTAGAAAAAAAGAGTTTAATTAACCAAAATGTGAACAGAAATTAGAACAAATGTAAGAGCTTTAAATCAACATAAAAAGCAAGCTAGAAATTACATTGAATTACTGCTACATCTGCCAAATGTTTCCAAATAATTTTAAATTAACCAAACTATAAACAGAAATTAGGACAAATATATAATCTCTAAATCAAAATAAATAAAAGAAGCCAGAAATGACATGGAATTACTGCAACAACTACACAAATAATTTTAGATTAACCAAAATGTATTACTGGGACAACTACCAATTAGAAAAAAGAGTTTAATTAACCAAATGTGAACAGAAATTAGAACAAATAAAGTTTTAAATCAACATAAAAAGCAATTCAATTACATTGAATTACTGCTACAACTGCCAAATTATTCCAAATAATTTTTAATTAACCAAACTATAAACAGAAATTAGGACAAATATATAATCTCTAAATCAACATAAATAAAACAAGCCAGGATTTACATGGAAGTTCTGCAACAACTACCACATTCTTTCAAGTTATTTTAAGTGAACCAAAATGTGAACAGAAATTGGAGCAAATATATAATCTCTAAATCAACATAAATAAAACAAGCCAGAAATGACATAGAATTACTGCAACAACAACACAAATAATTTTAAATTAATCAAAATGGGACAACCACAGATTAAAAAACAAAAACAAAACGTAAACAGAAATTAGAGCAAATACAAAATTCCTGAGTCAACATAAATAAAAGAAGAGGCCAGAAATGAGACAGAATTACTGCAACAACAACACAAATGATTTGAAATTAACCAACATTTATTACTGGGACAACTAGCAATAAAACAAAAGTTTAATTAACCAAATGTGAACAGAAATTAAAACAAATAAAGCTTTAAATCAACATAAAAAGCAAGCTAGAAATTACATTGAATTACTACTAAAACTGCCAAATTATTCCAAATAATTTTAAATTAACCAAACTATAAACAGAAATTAGGAAAATATATAATCTCTAAATCAAAATAAATAAAACAAGACAAAATTTACATGAAAGTTCTGCAACAACTACCAAATTCTTTCAAGTTAATTTAAGTGAATAATAATGTAAACAGAAATTGGAGGAAATATAAAATTTCTAAATCAACATAAATAAAACAAACCAAAAATGACACAGAATAACTGTGACAACTACCAAATTCTTTCACATTATTTTAAATAAACCAAAACGTAAAGAGTTGTTGTTTTACTGTTCTACACTAACAGGCCGTTACATGAAGATGCTTTCTCACCTAAATGGTAGATTCTACCCTCGCCAGAAATTATACATGGTAAATGTGTTCTACCTGTAAGAAAAGATGAGCTGTAGAGTGAAAACTGTTTCTATAATGCTTTATAAATAAATAAAAACAATAAATTCTGCTTCTTTCTTGTGTACAAAGATGACAGATCAGCTTTAAAATACATATCCCAGTGATGGGTTTTAGAACTGTCGCCAGCAATAAAACGAAATCACTGTGATTGACAGCATCTGAGGATTACAGTATTGACGGAACTGCATTCATAAAGATTACATCACCATAATCAATACTAATACAATCGGTGCTTGAACAGCTTTCTTTCAACTTTTGAGAGACAGACAGCCTGTGGTTCTGTACAAAAGTCCTGATGTAATTTTAGTTTCTATATTAGCTCATAAGTGTGTGCCCTGAAGGATAACTTGTCATCAATCCAAACACTTATAGCCAGTACCACGGTCAATAATGGTACCATTAAACGTGTTTACTGTTACATTATTAAAGCTGTGAGACCTGAAAAAAACAACATACATTCTCCTTTCATTCAGCGCTAGTTTAAACTGTGTAAAGATTTCTTCAACAAATGAAAATCTTTCTGCAAATATATCAATAACAGGTGTTGCAGAGGAGGCACGAGAGTATATGACAGTATCATCTGCGTACAGACGAATTCTACAGTTTTTATTGTGTTTTACAGCTTCATTAATATGTAATGTAAAAAGCAGTGGCCCAAGAATAGAGCCCTGTGGAACCCCATTAGCAATAATGCCTGCTTATCATAGCTAATCGAAAGCAGTCTGATCAACCATATCAAAAGCCTTTTAAAGGCTATGAAAAGCTTTTTCTCAAGAGTGTAAACAATATCATTTCCAAAAAGAGTTGATGCAGAAGTAGATGTATGACTGTGCAAGTCCAGAGTAAAAAATAAATACTTAGGAAGGAAGGCATAACAGACTACTTTCCAAACTCTGCGGAAGATACCAATCTTTATAGTTAAATACTATTTATCTATCTGTATATACAGGAGTTGGACAATGAAACGGAAACACCTGGTTTTAGACCACAATAATTTATTAGTATGGTGTAGGGCCTCCTTTTGCGACCAATACAGCGTCAATTAGTCTTGGGAATGACAGATACAAGTCCTGCACAGTGGTCAGAGGGATTTTAAGCCATTCTTCTTGCAGGACAGTGGTCAGGTCACTACGTGATGCTGGTGGAGGAAAACGTTTCCTGACTCGCTCCTCCAAAACACCCCAAAGTGGCTCAATAATATTTAGATCTGGTGACTGTGCAGGTCATGGGAGATGTTCAGCTTCACTTTCATGTTCATCAAACCAATCTTTCTCCAGACTTGCTGTATGTATTGGTGCATCGTCATCCTGATACACGGCACCGCCTTCAGGATACAATGTTTGAACCATTGGATGCACATGGTCCTCCACAATGGTTCGGTAGTCCTTGGCAGTGACGCGCCCATCTAGCACAAGTATTGGGCCAAACCATCACTGATCCACCCCCATGCTTCACTCTGGGCATGCAACAGTCTGGGTGGTCTGCTTCTTTGGGGCTTCTCCACACCGTAACTCTCCCGGATGTGGGGAAAACAGTAAAGGTGGATCATCAGAGAACAATACATGTCTCACATTGTCCACAGTCTAAGATTTGCACTCCTTGCACCATTGAAACTGACGTTTGGCATTGGCACGAGTGACCAAAGGTTTGGCTATAGCAGCCCGGCCGTGTATACTGACCCTGTGGAGCTCCTGACGGACAGTTCTGGTGGAAACAGGAGAAGCTGAGGTGCACATTTAATTCTGCTGTGATTTGTTCAGCCATGGTTTTATGATTTTTGGATACAATCCAGGTTAGAACCCAACATCCCTTTCAGACAGCTTCCTCTTGTTGACTTTGAGTTTTCTACATCATACCAGTGGTTGTTTACATTGAATTTCATGATGAATGGACCACTAGAAGTGCTCCAAAACAGTTTGGAAAAAATTCTCGTTCCATTGACTTACATTAAAAGTAAAGTATGTTTTTTCGGACTCTGTAAAGCAATTTTGAAGATACTTGTTTTTCATTGGACAGCCACAAGAGATATATATATATATATATATTAAGGCATCTGATTGTAGAAGCTCTGTCTTTCTGCCATTCCATTTGACCACTGGCTGAGCCAAATAATTGTTTTTGTGGTCTATGTGAACTTAATCATCCTCATTATCTTTTACCTGGTCATAAAGATAAGCTGAGATAAAACTAGGTGACGTCTCATGTGTTGCAAAAAACTTTATAAAGTATGATGACATTTTTTGCCACATCACCACCTGTACCCTGTAGTGACCTTCATTCAGAAAGCAGGCTGGGCTGAATCACCCCATATAACTATAGTGTCAATGAGTGGTATAGGCCCAATGTGTTTTTGACATCACAAAGAACTGAATCTGCAGTGTATGGAGAGTGAAGAGCACTTTTTAGAACATAAAATATATTTATATACCACATCCAACACTCAAATTTCTTTAAAATGACCATTTCTATCCTCTTATGCCCAAACTTTCTTCACCTGTGGGAAGTAGTAGTTTAAATTTCATTAAAGTATCTGGTTTTCTACAGGAAACTGTTTGGGACGTGGTTTTGGGCTAGCATTACTGCTGCTGAGTGATGATTGGTCGACTGTTGTGCAATGAGATTCTTTCTTTGTATCTCTCTCAAAGGTATCATCATGGTAGGTGTGATCGTGGGTTCCAAGAAGACAGGCATCAACCCTGATAACGTAGCCACGCCCATCGCTGCCAGCTTCGGTGACCTCATCACGCTGGCTATCCTGGCCTGGATCAGTCAGGGCCTCTACAATTGCCTGGGTAAGAGAGAGAGAGATGGTTGGTAGAGATAGTAGTAACCAATGCCTCCTCCAATGCCTTTACTTCTGTGCCACCAGCCCGTGACCCAGGAATTGATCAGAGTTGGTTTCTTTATAGAGAAATTCCACCCATTTTTCTAAATTTCTGCATAATTTAGTTGATAGGATGTAAACAAAGTCATTTGTGAGTAATCTGAGGTGAAACCGCACACACTTCTCGAGCCACAGTGGTGATAGGACAGCAGACGTCCGAAGATTAATGACCTCTGAAAGCTCCCTCACAGAAGGCTTGTATAAGAAATGGCTGCAAATACGATGCCTAATGCCTAAAGCCCTGTTTCGGGTGGGATTAGTTTTACATGAGGAGATGGTTTAATGTGATTTTCACTGCTGTTCCTCTGAGATTTTAGTCCCGTCCAACTGCGTGTGTAACTCTGTGCATGGAAAAATAACAGAAAAATCTATCCAACAGTGAAGTTGACTGTTTGCTATGAATTTCCAAGCTAAAGGCGATGCTAATGACACGGCGCATTCGCTCAAGACAAGACAGATGGTTAGTACCAGCATGTTTTCTGGGATGAAGGCCGCGTGTAAATTGAGTAGCTGCTCCCATCTCTGTCATTTATACTGAGATTTCTTATCCCATGTGGATCGGCTATAAACATAACCGACGTCATGTGGTAAACTGGCCCTACCTTGCCACAGATAACTACTGCCATCTAAACAGGGCTTAGGACATTGTTTATGGTCATTGGACATATATTTCTTTTGTTAAAGCCATTTATGGTGGATTGCCACATATTATGGTTCCCTAAGGCAGAACAGCACGGAGAGAAATCATATTTTCTTGGTTCTGGTAGTATTTTTCCTTCATCAACATGACATACGCAGGAACAAGCTTAAATATGTGTTGTAACTATTTTTCTTGCCGTCAGAATGAAGAGGGACACCAGTTCAGAGTATAAGCTTTATTCTTGAGCAGTGGCGGCTGGCCAATAGGGGGCGCTGGGGCGCCGCCCCCTTGAAATCGTTCAGACATTAAAATTAATTCATTATAAACTAGAGATGGAAGGATCGATCGGCTGTGTATAAGTATTGGTCGATTTTTAATCAAAATATGTGATCGCTGATCGGCCGTTATTTCTCCAGTATAGAGCAGCGACGTCGCGAGAAAAAAGTTCGCTGAAAGTAAGAATGTCCGTCTGGCAGTGTTTACCGTATGTGACAGACTCATCCAGGACGTTTTTAAAATGTTTAAAATCAGTGTGTCTTGTTGAGAAACCAAGACTAAAACGTTTAACTACTAATCTGATACAGCCCTGCACACAACTGAATACAGTGAGTATCAGCAAACAGCAGAGCTAGCACACACAGCTAACACAAAACAAACAACCCAGAACACCATACAGACCAGATCTGACCAGTACAAACAGAACAGCAGCAACAATTCAATATTCTACATTTAATGATTACAGTTTTAGTTTAAAATAACAGAGTCTACAGTTTTTACTGTATTTATTTAATTAGCTTTTTTAGTTTTAAATTAAGGGTCTAAATGTAATGATTACAGTATTTGGGGATATTTGTTTGATTTACTTTGTTTATTTACTGTTAATTTAGTTAAAAATATTATGCTGTTCCATATGAGCTTGTTAAAAATGGTAATAAACCAGTTTAGGTCATGTTTCATGACTTGTTTGCGCTAATAACTACATGTAGCCTGCCGTGGCTTATACTTCGCCCTCTATCAGTATTGGCTATCGGCCGATTGTGCTGAAAGGTGATCAGCGGAATTGGCCTCAAACGCGCTATCGGTCCATCTCTATTATAAACTGTAAAATAATGTGTCTAATATCCATGTTAAAATGTTAGAATGTATTAAAATAATAAATAGTATAGTATTATAGTAGTGTAGTGCTGATCACATATTTGGACTAAAAATCGACCGATATCGATACATAGCTGATCGATCTTTCCATCTCTAGTTCAAACAATACAGCACAGCATTTCCTGCACTGAGCAACACCTTAAAAGCCTATCCGGTACTCTGTCAAGGTAAGCTGAAGACAGAGCTTAGTCTCATCTACAGCAAGGAAGAGTTCAAAGCCTGTTTTGGTGCTGTGGGCCTACTCCATTTTTTTAAGGTTTTTTAATTTGTTTGTTTTTAATTTGTCGGTTGGTTTGCGCCCCACTGGTGTTTTGGCACCAGCCGCCACTGTTCTTGAGGATACTGCGGTACAGACATTCTTTGGTCTACCCTGGTCTTATAGGCCTGCCTCCATGTTCCCTCTGGCCCATGTAATCTGTCTGGCCAAGTCGTTATGTCCTGGGTTTGGGGCAGCTCCCTTGGGGGGGTTCCTGCCATAAATAATGGAATTCACTGAACCATAAACTTCTCACAACCTCTGTAGCGTTCAGTGTGCCCGTCTGTATAAACAAGCTTTTAACAGACGCCATAGTATGTAAGAAATATTCATAACATATGTCTCCAGTAGGGCTGCAGCGATCAATTATTCTAGTAATCAAATATTTTGTTGATTATTTCATCGATTAATCGAGTAATCTGATGTTTTTGTTTTATTTTTCTTGCTTTATTTAAGAGCAGTATTCAGACATAGAAGACTCGTCTCTTCACATTTCTATTGCTTAAACTGCATATAGTAAGATTAAAGAAAACATTTGAATAATTATTGCTATTGAAATGTATCACTAGACCCACACATCATATTATAAGTTCACTAGACAGCCTGCTGTACATTCAGTTACTGTGCTGAAGCTTGTTCTGCACTTGCTGACCCACTTACTGCAAACTAAACTGAATGTACTTGCTGTATTGGATTTGGTGCATTTTAGGCTCCAATGTATGCATCACTGAGGGAAGAGAGTGTGTGAGGGGTGTATGTTCTTGTGAGAGTTTGTGTGGGTGTGTGTGTGTGTGTGTGTGTGTGTGTGTGTGTGTGTCTGCTCAGATGCTGAAGTGCTGATGCGCTCGGGTAGATGGGTTTTGCAGTAGCTGCACGGTACAGAGCTGTAGTTTGTTTTCAGCCTGAAGTCCCAAACTTTGGACGCTCTGTATGGTTTTCTTCTGTTCGCCTCTCGTCTTTCTCCATTTTGCAATACGCTGCATCAGATAACATCAGTACGGTGGTGTAGTGGTCAGTATGGTGGTGTAGTGGTCAGTATGGTGGTGTAGTGGTCAGTATGGTGGTGTAGTGGTTAGTATGGTGGTGTAGTGGTTAGTATGGTGGTGTAGTGGTTAGTACGGTGGTGTAGTGGTTAGTATGGTGGTGTAGTGGTTAGTATGGTGGTGTAGTGGTCAGTATGGTGGTGTAGTGGTCAGTACGGTGGTGTAGTGGTTAGTATAATGGTGTAGTGGTTAGTAAGGTGGTGTAGTGGTTAGTATAATGGTGTAGTGGTCAGTACGGTGGTGTAGTGGTTAGTATAATGGTGTAGTGGTTAGTAAGGTGGTGTAGTGGTTAGTATGATGGTGTAGTGGTTAGTATGGTGGTGTAGTGGTCAGTACGGTGGTGTAGTGGTTAGTATAATGGTGTAGTGGTTAGTACGGTGGTGTAGTGGTTAGTACAGTGGTGTAGTGGTTAGTATGGTGGTGTAGTGGTTAGTACGGAGTGTGTATGTTCTCTCCGTGCTTGAGTGGGTTCCTCCAGGTACTCCAGTTTCCTCTCACAGTCCAAACACATGTATGTTAGGTTTATCACTCACTCTAAACTGCCCGTAGGTGTGAGTAGGAGTACGTGTTGGCCATGTGATGCACTGGCGACCTGTCCATGGTGTACCCCGCCTTCGCCTGTTGACGCTGGGATTGTCTCCAGCCCTTGGGCGATAAAGTGGAAGAGGATGGATGGATGTTTTCTGAATGTATTCATTTATTTTAAACTGCAAACATCAACAAAGCCCCTAATTTGACGATTGCAAAACACTTATTGGTGTTTGTGTTCTAGATATCACCACCACGAACCAGCATCATGCATCAGTAGGTTTGTGTGCAGTGCATCACTCTGAATGGTTAGTTTCAATCTCAACAATTCACTTATGCAGAATTTTCTATAACATTTAAGCATGTGCTACACACACACACACACAGACACACACACACACACACACACACACACACACACACACGTGGCATGTCCATTGAGTTCATCAGCATACAGCTGTGCAGCAGATCATCAGTGAGTAACCTGTAAGTGATGCCTGATTGAGTGAGGGCACCTGATTTGGCAAACGCGTTTGCTGTGAATTCATCTCATCCTGGCTTCGTGTCTGTCTGTGGAGCTGAAGGAAATGAAAGCCTAATCCCATTTGGTGCACTGGTGCTCTTGTAGGCCTTATTTTCCGGTGCCTGTGAGGACAAGCAAAGCTATAGCGCAGCAGTCACCAACCCTGCTTCTGGAGATCTTCCTTCCTGCAAGCTTCAACCTCAGTCCAGCGGTTACGTTTAATCAGAGCCTGTTATATGTACTTTTGCTTAATGAACCGTTTGACTGGACATTAATTAAACACAGGTGGTCTTTGATGCTTTATATGGTCACTCACCGAGCACTTTATTAGGTACATCTTCTTGTTACGGTGGTGTAGTAGTTAGTATAATGGTGTAGTGGTTAGTATGGTGGTGTAGTAGTTAGTATAATGGTGTAGTGGTTAGTTTGGTGGTGTAGTGGTTAGTATGGTGGTGTAGTGGTTAGTATGGTGGTCTAGTGGTTAGTATGGTGGTGTAGTAGTTAGTATAATGGTGTAGTGGTTAGTATGGTGGTGTAGTAGTTAGTATAATGGTGTAGTGGTTAGTATGGTGGTGTAGTGGTTAGTATGGTGGTGTAGTGGTTAGTATGGTGGTCTAGTGGTTAGTATGGTGGTGTAGTAGTTAGTATAATGGTGTAGTGGTTAGTATGGTGGTGTAGTGGTTAGTTTGGTGGTGTAGTGGTTAGTATAATGGTGTAGTGGTTAGTATGGTGGTGTAGTGGTTAGTATAGTGGTGTAGTGGTTAGTATGGTGGTGTAGTGGTTAGTATGGTGGTGTAGTGGTTAGTATGGTGGTGTAGTGGTTAGTATGGTGGTCTAGTGGTTAGTATGGTGGTGTAGTAGTTAGTATAATGGTGTAGTGGTTAGTATAATGGTGTAGTGGTTAGTTTGGTGGTGTAGTGGTTAGTATAATGGTGTAGTGGTCAGTATAGTGGTGTAGTAGTTAGTATAATAGTGTAGTGGTTAGTATAGTGGTGTAGTGGTTAGTATAATGGTGTAGTGGTCAGTACGGTAGTGTAGTGGTTAGTATAATGGTGTAGTGGTTAGTTTGGTGGTGTAGTGGTTAGTATAATGGTGTAGTGGTCAGTATAGTGGTGTAGTGGTTAGTATAATGGTGTAGTGGTTAGTATAGTGGTGTAGTGGTTAGTATAATGGTGTAGTGGTCAGTACGGTAGTGTAGTGGTTAGTATAATGGTGTAGTGGTTAGGACGGTGGTGTAGTGGTTAGTATAATGGTGTAGTGGTTAGTACGGTGGTGTAGTAGTTAGTATAATGGTGTAGTGGTTAGTTTGGTGGTGTAGTGGTTAGTATAATGGTGTAGTGGTTAGTACGGTGGTGTAGTGGTTAGTATGGTGATGTAGTGGTTAGTATGGTGGTGTAGTGGTTAGTTTGGTGGTGTAGTGGTTAGTATGGTGGTGTAGTGGTTAGTATAGTGGTGTAGTGGTTAGTATGGTGGTGTAGTGGTTAGTATAGTGGTGTAGTGGTTAGTATAATGGTGTAGTGGTTAGTAACTTGGCCTGTGTATTGGCAAGAACATGGCGATACAATACGTATCGTGATACAGCGGTCACGATTCAATATATATATATATATATATATATATATATATATATATATATAGCGATTTTTCAAATCCTACTATTAAAACACCACTATATATACAGGTTTGCCAATACATACAATAGCATTGCACCCTTACACTGCTTGTTAATGAAAATGGTTTACAATGGTGCCATCTAGTGGTCAGAGGTTTAAACACAACACACAATGATTCACTGTCTGCCAGATATTTGTGTATAGATACTGTGTTTTTGAGAATCGATACAGTATCACCAAACATAATATCCCCATATTCAATATTTTAATATTTTCTCACACCCTTATCACTGACCATATAGAAGAACTTCGTAGTTCTATACTTCCAGCGGTTTCGTATAATCAGTCCCATCAAAAGTCCTCGATTAGCTGAATGAAGTGCATCTCCAGGAGGGTTGGCGGTCCCTGCCCTCGGGTGTCTCACTTTGCTGTTCTCTGAACATCCTGTTGACTCAGCGGTGGCCTCTTCCTTAAGACACAAGCTCAGGACCAGCCGGAGTTGTTCACAGCCCTCTGACTGACACGGAGATTACGATTTTCATTATTTTCTCAGATTAAGTACTTTTGCGTCTTCAAATATTTTGTCATCATGCTGGCAGACTTTATTGAGCCCCTGCAGAGAAGCAGACGAGCTCATTTAACAACATCAACACAGCAGCATGACTGATAACACACTTTTACTGAATACAGTACACGCATAGCCGGTGCAGTGCATCTGTCCCAAGTGTGTGTTTTTAAACCTCATTGCTGTTCACGTCACGTCCTGACTATAGGGCAGAAGATGCGCGGTTAATATAATAAGACTCATGCCGGTTCGCATTTCTGCATCATCACTGTATCCGTCAAGACATATTCATTTTTATTTATTTATTTTTTCAGCATCATTTGAACCCGTTAGCTGCCGTTTACATTGTATGTAAATGGCGTGAAGAATGGACTGATGGAAATGATCCGAAATAGCTTGGAAATAATTCTGGTTCCATTGACTTACATTGGAAGCAGACACAGTTTTTGGCCTCTCCTGTAAAGTTACCATTTTTGAGACTTGTTTCTTTTCGGGCAGCGATGATGTAGTTTCCCTGTAGGCCAGAAGAGGGCGCCACAACAACATCCATGCAAAGAGCCCAGTCTTTAACCTGGACCGACAGCAGACTGCGTCGTTTTTGTCCCGTTGAAAGGTTCAGCATTGAAAGTGAGGCTAAACATAATATAACATTTTAAAAACACAAACACAACCAGCCTTACACACACATACACCAACACACAACCAGCCTTACACACACATACACCAACACACAACCAGCCTTACACACACATACACCAACACACAACCAGCCTTACACACACATACACCAACACACAACCAGCCTTACACACACATACACCAACACACAACCAGCCTTACACACACATACACCAACACACAACCAGCCTTACACACACATACACCAACACACAACCAGCCTTACACACACATACACCAACACACAACCAGCCTTACACACACATACACCAACACATAACCAGCCTTACACACAAACACACAACCAGCCTTACACACACATACACCAACACACAACCAGCCTTACACACACATACACCAACACACAACCAGCCTTACACACACATACACCAACACACAACCAGCCTTACACACACATACACCAACACACAACCAGCCTTACACACACATACACCAACACACAACCAGCCTTACACACATACATCAACACACAACCAGCCTTACACACACATACACCAACACACAACCAGCCTTACACACATACATCAACACACAACCAGCCTTACACACACATACACCAACACACAACCAGCCTTACACACACATACACCAACACACAACCAGCCTTACACACACATACACCAACACACAACCAGCCTTACACACATACACCAACACACAACCAGCCTTACACACACATACACCAACACACAACCAGCCTTACACACACATACACCAACACACAACCAGCCTTACACACACATACACCAACACACAACCAGCCTTACACACACATACACCAACACACAACCAGCCTTACACACACATACACCAACACACAACCAGCCTTACACACACATACACCAACACACAACCAGCCTTACACACATACACCAACACACAACCAGCCTTACACACACATACATCAACACACAACCAGCCTTACACACACATACATCAACACACAACCAGCCTTACACACACATACACCAACACATAACCAGCCTTACACACACATACACCAACACACAACCAGCCTTACACACACATACACCAACACACAACCAGCCTTACACACACATACACCAACACATAACCAGCCTTACACACACATACACCAACACACAACCAGCCTTACACACACATACACCAACACACAACCAGCCTTACACACATACACCAACACACAACCAGCCTTACACACACATACACCAACACACAACCAGCCTTACACACATACACCAACACACAACCAGCCTTACACACACATACACCAACACACAACCAGCCTTACACACACATACACCAACACACAACCAGCCTTACACACATACACCAACACACAACCAGCCTTACACACACATACACCAACACACAACCAGCCTTACACACACATACACCAACACACAACCAGCCTTACACACAAACACACAATCAGCCTTACACACAAACACACAACCAGCCTTACACACACATACACCAACACACAACCAGCCTTACACACAAACACACAACCAGCCTTACACACACATACATCAACACACAACCAGCCTTACACACACATACATCAACACACAACCAGCCTTACACACACATACATCAACACACAACCAGCCTTACACACACATACACCAACACACAACCAGCCTTACACACACATACACCAACACACAACCAGCCTTACACACACATACACCAACACACAACCAGCCTTACACACACATACACCAACACACAACCAGCCTTACACACACATACACCAACACACAACCAGCCTTACACACACATACACCAACACACAACCAGCCTTACACACACATACACCAACACACAACCAGCCTTACACACACATACACCAACACACAACCAGCCTTACACACACATACACCAACACACAACCAGCCTTACACACACATACACCAACACACAACCAGCCTTACACACACATACACCAACACACAACCAGCCTTACACACACATACACCAACACACAACCAGCCTTACACACACATACACCAACACACAACCAGCCTTACACACACATACATCAACACACAACCAGCCTTACACACACATACACCAACACACAACCAGCCTTACACACACATACATCAACACACAACCAGCCTTACACACACATACACCAACACACAACCAGCCTTACACACACATACACCAACACACAACCAGCCTTACACACACATACACCAACACACAACCAGCCTTACACACATACACCAACACACAACCAGCCTTACACACACATACACCAACACACAACCAGCCTTACACACACATACACCAACACACAACCAGCCTTACACACACATACACCAACACACAACCAGCCTTACACACACATACACCAACACACAACCAGCCTTACACACACATACACCAACACACAACCAGCCTTACACACACATACACCAACACACAACCAGCCTTACACACACATACACCAACACACAACCAGCCTTACACACACATACACCAACACACAACCAGCCTTACACACACATACACCAACACACAACCAGCCTTACACACACATACACCAACACACAACCAGCCTTACACACACATACATCAACACACAACCAGCCTTACACACACATACATCAACACACAACCAGCCTTACACACACACATACACCAACACACAACCAGCCTTACACACACATACACCAACACACAACCAGCCTTACACACACATACACCAACACATAACCAGCCTTACACACACATACACCAACACACAACCAGCCTTACACACATACACCAACACACAACCAGCCTTACACACACATACATCAACACACAACCAGCCTTACACACACACATACACCAACACACAACCAGCCTTACACACACATACACCAACACACAACCAGCCTTACACACATACATCAACACACAACCAGCCTTACACACACATACACCAACACACAACCAGCCTTACACACACATACACCAACACACAACCAGCCTTACACACATACATCAACACACAACCAGCCTTACACACACATACATCAACACACAACCAGCCTTACACACACATACACCAACACACAACCAGCCTTACACACACATACACCAACACATAACCAGCCTTACACACACATACACCAACACATAACCAGCCTTACACACACATACACCAACACACAACCAGCCTTACACACACATACACCAACACACAACCAGCCTTACACACACATACACCAACACACAACCAGCCTTACACACATATACACCAACACACAACCAGCCTTACACACATACACCAACACACAACCAGCCTTACACACACATACACCAACACACAACCAGCCTTACACACACATACACCAACACACAACCAGCCTTACACACACATACATCAACACATAACCAGCCTTACACACACATACATCAACACATAACCAGCCTTACACACACATACACCAACACACAACCAGCCTTACACACATACACCAACACACAACCAGCCTTACACACACATACACCAACACACAACCAGCCTTACACACACATACACCAACACACAACCAGCCTTACACACAAACACACAATCAGCCTTACACACAAACACACAACCAGCCTTACACACACATACACCAACACACAACCAGCCTAACATACACAAACACACAACCAGCCTTACACACATACACCAACACACAACCAGCCTTGCACACACATACACCAACACACAATCAGCCTTACACACAAACACACAACCAGCCTTGCACACACATACACCAACACACAACCAGCCTTACACACAAACACACAACCAGCCTTACACACAAACACACAACCAGCCTTACACACTAATACTCAAACACACAACCAGCCTTACACACAAACACACAACCAGCCTTTTAATTCGCTGATATGTTAATTGAACTTAGAACCTAGAACTTTTCCAGCTTACACAAGCCTAGATATGCAAACACACACACACACACACACACACACGCACACACATATGTGTGTGTGTGTGTGTGTGTGTGTGTATGTGTATGTATATATATATATATATATATATATATATATATATATATATATATATATATATATATATATATATATATATATATATATATATGATGTGTAAGTTAATGGTGTGCGGAGCTGAGGTGCTGACATGTTTTATGGGCAGGAGCGTGCCGCTAATGAGCCGGGCTCGGCCGGCTGGACAGAAAGCCGCACAATGGCACTTCTGTAGTTCAGGCCTTCGCCGTCTCTCGCTGTCAGCACTCTCCGACTGCAGTCACTGAATGAGTGATTGGGACGTACTCAGAGCCTGAGTCCACCTGAGTCAAATACACAAAGGCTTTCTAGACCTTGTGATTATTATATCATATTTATTAGTGCTAATACTAATACTAAGAAGTTTCAGCACTGTCGCCTGTTTGTGGGAACAGGAAGTTCTTGTCTTATTTAAAAACCCGCATTTCCTGTTTATAACTGTCCCCGAGGTAAATGAAGGCTACGTCCCTGTAATATCGTCGAAACAGTTTCAGCTTATGAGCCTCGCTGCTTTTATTAGAAGCAACTCGCGTGTCTGGGGAGTTTGTTTTGGCCGGGGCTGCCTGTTTCCGAAGGTGCCGGAGCTGGTCGGCTACAGCGAAGGTGACCAAATCATCATAACCGCGGCCGTCGTTGTGTAAATAAGAGGCATGAAATGAATGTTTAAGGTGTTGTAGTTGAGATGAATTGAGTGAAAGTGATGTGCTGTTGGATCAGGAGAGAGACAGGAATGTAGAAGCTGCTTCTAAGAGGAGTGGAAAGATCTCCCTGTTGGTTTCTTCAGAGATACTGGACGCTGGTCTCCTTAAAAATGGGTGCTGTTGTAAAAGTGAGGAGTGGACGCAACACGTACTGAGAAATGTTATATTATATTATATTTAGAGATGGACCGATCAGAGTTTTTGAGGCCGATTCCAATCGGCGATCACCTTTTAGTGCCATCGGCCGATAGCCGATACCGATCTACATGCAAATATTAGCGCAAGCAAGTCATGAAACATGGTTAACTATAAACTCAATCACTCTGGCTGTGGTTCTTTAGCTCTCTGGCTGTTTCTGCTGCTGTTCTGTTTGTACCGGTCAGATCTGGTCTGTATGGTGTTCTGGGTTGTTTGTTTTGTGTTAGCTGTGTGTTCTAGCTCTGCTGTTTGCTGATACTCACTGTATTCAGCTGTGTGGTGTCTCTGAAGTGCTGTATCAGATTAGTAGTGTTAAATATCTTTATCTTGGTGCGGTGCGGTGCCATCGTCATCGATTGGCTCTCTGGATTGGCTAAATAGGAGAAATATCGGCCGATCGCCCATCACATATTTTGATTAAAAATCGGCCGATAACGATACATAGCCGATCGATCCTTTTATCTCTAATTATATTATATTATATTATATTATAGCTGAGATTTTCTGTTATATCTATTTTCTGTTCACCTTTTGCTTAATGGACCATTTGACTGGACATTAAATAAACACAGGTGGTCTCGGACGCTTCATATGGTCACTCACAGGGCATTTTATTAGGTACACCTCCTTGTTTCTACACTCACTGACCATATAGGAGAACTTTGTAGTTCTACACTTACAGACTGTAGTTTATCTGATTCTCTGTATACTTTATTACTCTGTTCTTCAATGATCAGGACCCCCACAGGACCACCACAGAGCAGATATTATTAGGGAGGTGGATCATTCTCAGCACTGCAGTGACACTGACATGGTGGTGGTGTGTTAGTGTGTGTTGTGCTGGTGTGAGTGTCCACTCACTGTCCACTCTCTTAGACACTCCTACTGCTTGCTGGTCCACCTTGTAGATGTAAAGTCAGAGACAGTAGCTCATCTGCTGCTGCACAGTTTTTGTGTTCCTCCAGTCCAGAGTTCACTAATAGGTGGTCTGCTCTCTGGGTCCGGACCCAGACGTTGTCCAATGTGGACCCAAACCGATAAACTAATAAGAACGATTTATTTTGACAGTGTTCGTTTTAAGCAGCAGAACTTTTCTTGTCCAATCACGTGCGTTCTAAGATCACCAAAGGCTCCTCAGCCAATCAGATCTGTGCAGATTCGGGAGTGCGGCGCGCACACAGGCGAGGTACGAAGCGAGAAGAAGCAGTTGGAGAATAAAGCGAGTCAGAGGAAGAATAACGTGCCCTAAAAAAAGAAAAGTCCACAACGGAAACTGACTGTTCAACCAGGAATGGAGCGAGACTTGCTCACCTAGTTTTGGAGAATAGCACTATGTTTAACCAACATGTCAATTTGGGAAATTTAGTTAACAAAAAGGCAAAAGTTTAATTCACTTTTTCTACAAATATTTTTTTTTCACACCTGTAGTTCGTTTCACTGTGCAAAAAAAAAGGTCTATTTCTCGGTTTAGACGAGACAATTTGTAACGCCAGCATTTCAAGGGGTGGCACGACCAGCAAAGACATCAATACGTCAAATGAAATTAATCATTTAAAGCGAAACCACGTCCAAGAACACAGTGACTTCAAGCAAGCACAAAAAAGCAAGCTACCACTAAATACAACATATAAAAAGTGGAAACCTATAAATATCAGGATTTATAGCCATATATCGAGCATTTAAGTCAGAGTTGGTATCAGTATTAGTACTCTGTATCAGCAGATACCTGAAAAGCTGGTATCGGTATTGGTATCGGTAAGGAAAAAGTCGTATCGGTGCATCCCTATCTGCCACCCACATAATATCTGCTCTGTAGTGGTCCTGTAGGGTCCTGATCATTAATAAACAGGGTAAAACAGTATACAGAGAATCAGATGGACTACAGTCTATAATCTTAAGTTAGATAGACAGATCAATTCTGTCGTTAAGTCCAGTTTCTTTCAGCTGAGGCTTTTAACTAAGATCAAGACATTGATTATTGTAACGGGCTTTATGCTGGTGTGGGTCAGGCCTCCATCTCACGGCTACAGTTGGTCCAAAGTGCTGCTGCTCGTCTTTTAACAAGAACACGTAATCGGGAACACATCTCGCCCGTACTGGCTTCCCTTTATTGGCTTCCTGTCCGTTTTAGGATTGATTTTGAGATTTTGTTCTTTATTTTGTTTATAAATCACTGAATGGCTTAGCTCCAGCCTATCTCTCTGAGCTTTTGCAGCCATACATTCCATCACGGTCACTCAGATCTGCTGATCAGCTTCTTTTGCTGGTCCCTAAATCCAGGCTGAAGTACAGCCTTTTCAGTTATAGCCCCTAAACTATGGAATGAGTTGCCACTACATGTTAGGCTGGCCCCTACAATGCTAGTTTTTAAATCCTGTCTGAAATCTCATTTTTATTCTTTGGCTTTTAATGTAGATGAGAGTTAATGTTGTGGTTTTGTTTGTTTGTTTGTTTGTTTTTATGTAAGTCTTGCATATTCATTACTGGACAGCACTTTGCTTCACAGTTGTTGTTTTATAAAGTGCTTTATAAATAAAATTGATATAGAAGTGTAGCTCCTGTATGGACAGTGGAGCTGATACAGTGGACAGTAGCTATGTCTACATGCAGCCTGATAATTCGTTAATAATCCGACTATTAGCTCAATCGGAATAGAATACGTCCATGTACACACCTCAATCCCAATAGACTAGTCCGATTGAGGTGATTCTGATTACAATTTCTATCCGATTGAAGGAGGTGGGTAATCCCGTAAATAATCCGTTTAATAGAAGAATAATAAAGCTTGCCAATGAACTTCCGCCCTGGGTTGATATTGAGATCTCCTCCTCACGAAGTTCGTTATATGCTGTAGTTTGCTCCCAGCTGCCTATATCTGCCTGCATGGTCAGTTGTTTTCAACACTATTAAAATTTGGCTTCAGTTTAGAAAACATTATGGACTGCATAGGGCCTCAATTCACATGCCCATCTTTAAAAACCATCTATTCCTTACTTCTTGCTCTGATTCGGCTTTTCGGATCTGGTCTAACAATGGCCTTATCACAATTTCGGATTTATATATGGACAACGTTTTTTTTTTACTTTTTCAGGTTTATCAACCAAGTTTAATTTGCCCAGGAGCCACCTATTTCGTTTCTTTTAGGTGCTCCTCATTTTCCTAATCACCCCCCGGAATCTCAGATTGATCAGTTTCTTACCTTTGATCTCTCTCAAAAGCGCCTTATATCTGTTATCTATACATTATTCCTTACGTGCAGCTCCTACCGATGCTTTTAAAAGGTCCTGGGAGGAGGGTTTGGGCATCACTATTTCTGATGGCCACTGGACTCATATCCTGAACCGGGTCCATACCTCTTCGATATGTGCCAGACAGTCTATTGCAATGCAAAGAGCTTTTTAACCTCTTAACCGTACCCCCTTTTTACCAATTTCCGCCTGAAAATACATACCCAAATCTTGAAGCTTTTCACTGAAACACTGCATAAATTAGTGTAATTTTCAAAATGTAATGTTCCTGAAAAGCCTTCAGATTTGTACTAGAAGCACTAAAAGGCATTGAAATTAATCTGCAATGCTCCAAATATGCTGAAAACAACTAAAAAAACAGGCGCTTTTCTCATTTTTATTTTAAAATTTAAATTTTAGTGCCTACCAAAAATAGAGTTTATGTGTCCCCAGACTTTTTCCTTTAGAAAAGTGTTTCTGCATGTGTCTACAGTCACCAGAAAAAAATTGGAGTTGATTTCTTTTACTGATTTGAAGTTATTCAAGCTGGAGTAGAGAGTGAACAGGGGTCCCCCCCACTGGTCTATTGGGGTGTCCAAGGTCCCCCAACCTCCCCAAAATGAATGCAAAATGCAAAAAAATATGTATATATGTGTATATGTTATATTCTTACAACTCCCACATCTAAAAATGTGTTTATTCACTTTCCTTGACGAAATAATGTCATGTATGATTTTTAGGCCATTTTTTTTACCATATTTTACATGTTTATAAGTCCATAACTAAATTATCTTCTTGGAAAAAACTCAGTCAGTTTATATCCTCAGACTGTACTTTTATTTTGGTATCGTTCGGAGCTGTTTATCTGGTGTAAAACTCTCTCTGCTGCCCGATTTCAGAAGATCGCCGCCGCTACTCTTCCTTTTGAGCTTTACTAATCATTCATAAACATCATAAAATATCTTTTTCTTTGGTTTGGGACTTTGTTTAGGGTTCATAGTTAATGTTTTGATCGTTGTTTTGTGTCTGTGTATCTCCTGCGTGGCGCGTTTCCTCTCTGCGCTCTCAAAAACCCACCCGTTTTCCTGACCCACCCACCTTCTCGGTTACGCGTCCAGATATCTCCACACCTGATTGGTCCACAGACTTGGTTGACACGTTTTTGGAAAGAGAAAATGCGGATTTCGAATTGTAAGATATTTTAATATATTTTTTAATTTGAAGGCTTTTATTCTGACCTGTCGAATCTCCGGAGTACTCCTTCCACAAAATTGCGGATTATTAACGATCGGATTGATGGAAAAACACAAGTTTGGTCTCGTTTTGAAGCTGACACTCTGAGGTATGTCGCGGTTTTATTTCTGGTTTGGTGGTGTGTCCCTGGTTTGGACATGCTCCCGTCTTACCAATTTTTGGCTCAACATTTTTGACACACTCAAAAACCTCCTCAAGTGCGAGCTAGATCCTAACCCTCTAACAGCCCTGTTTGGCGTTACCCCAGACTTACGCCTGTGTACCTCATCGCAACGTGTTATCGCTTTTACCAGCCTGCAGGCCAGACGCTTGATAATACAGCGTTTACAGCAGGACACGCTCTAAACTGTAGAGGGCAGTGTGCAGGACTACGATTAAGCAAGGCTAAGCTAGCGTTAGCAGCGGTAAAGCTAGCTGACGGTGGTGCTGAAAGGCTGATGTCCAGCGCGGTGGTGATTTTCTCTAAACACAAACTCTAAACTCTCTTTCTCTCTGAGGACACTGTCTAGATAACTTAGTTCCATCATGAGTAACGACAGTTCACAGGCTCGCACAGTCTTCCCGGGTTTAGACCAAATTTGTGTAAGTGTGCGTTTGATTGACGGCTACTCGGCTTGTCCCGCTTCTCCATACACGCCGAAGTAGTTATGATTGGATGTTTTCCTAACTTGTCCCCGCCTTTCACAAAACTAAACCAGTTCTGATGTCGTTCCTGCCAAACATGTTCGTCTCGTTTTTATTCGTTGACTAAAGTGTCAATCAATTTCGTCATAGTTTTTAGCTTTTCTGTAGATTTTAGTCAGTTATCGTCTCGTTTTCGTCATGAAAAAAAAAAGGTTCGTTGACGAAATTAACACTGCACTACATGTTAGGCTGGCCCCTACAATGCTAGTTTTTAAATCCTGTCTGAAATCTCATTTTTATTCTTTGGCTTTTAATGTAGTTGAGAGTTAATGTTGTGGCCAGCAGACGCTTGATCCTTCTTAAATGGAAGTGCGCCTCCCCTCCAACATATGTTAGATGGATTCAGGAGGTTCTAGCATGTATTAAACATGTATAAAGCTACGTTACTCCTTGAAGGGTTCCTTGGAATCTTTTAACAATACTTGGAACTCTATTTTGGATTTTATTAAAAACGTCACTCTTCCACCTGAAGAGGAGAGCGATGCTTACGGGTGAATTAAGAGGGAGCTCTCATATTTTTTTTTTCCTCCCCTTGCCTATTTACTTCTTTAATTATTTATCTGGTTATTCAGTTTTTTTGTTGTTTTTTTCTCTTATAGGTGGTTATTAATCGGTTAATCCCACAATGCTTATAGGTGTTTTTTATTTTAGGTTTTATTTAATTTTTTTCCCCTTGCCTATTTACTTCTTTAATTATTTATCTGGTTATTCAGTTTTTTG
>CM038702.1:7675812-7713312 GCA_021613375.1 Megaleporinus macrocephalus
TTTTATTAAAACTTCATAATGAACAGACCAATAATATATAGTCGTGATCAACCTCATGTTGAATGGACCAATAGAAATGCTCCAAGATAGTTTGGAAAGAATTCTGGTTCCATGGACTTAGCCTCTCCAATAAAGTTGCTGTTTTGGATTAATTATTATTAATCTTAGGCATGATTAATTTACAAATTAAAATGTTGAGGTCGCATATCATTCACAAAAATAAAGGTTCCTGAAAGTTTATTGGCTGGTTCTAGGGTAAAAGAATGTTGGCATGATACTTCTACAATATGTGGATCCTAAAACTAATATTAAAAAACATTTCCATTTTATTCATAATAATGATTTTATTTAATAACTAAAAGTTATTCTGTCCTGGAATCTGTAAGAAGATCTTGAACGTATTAAACATTTGAGTGCTGAACTGTTTACAGTATTAAAAAAGTATTAAACTTTCAGTACAATGTACAACTCTTAACTCCAGTCTTAACTTCAAGACCCAGAAAGAAACAGTCTTAACTTCCCAGTTAAAACCATGTAGCATTTGTAAAAGCGCTTTACCAAGTCAGGACTGTTCTGTTCCCTTTTTACCCCATTATTATTATTTATATTATTATTTATAAACTGTCTTTTTTATGTACAAGTTCCAGCCATAAAGCATAAGAAGCATAAACACCTTAAACAGGAGGCGTCACATTTATTTCTCCTTCTGTCTTTCCTCCCAAACCTGTCCTGCATGTGTGACCCTTTGACTTGGCATTAGCATCCTCCAGTATAAACACAGCGACTGGCTAATGGCAGGTCCTGTTGTGTATTTTTCCAGTATTGGAGGTCTCATCCTGGACAAAACTGTGTCTGACCCCAACCTGGCTGGGATCGTGGTCTACACCCCTGTCATTAATGGTAAGTTGAAGTTTTACTCATTCTGCTGGAATTGGCGTCTGGTTTTAAATTTAATCTGCCCCTGGAGACGATTTCACCACGTTGATGTTTGTCAGGTTCTTTTCATTAATAAGCCAGCAGCTCCAGATCCGGCAGTGAAATTCTCTTTTGCAGAGTTATATTCTGTCGGCTTTGCACTTCCAGCCCACTTCAGCACTCCATAAATTCTATTACACAAAGTGTTGCTCCAGCGTCGATAGTGTCGGCCTCGGCTCTGGCGTTAAATACAGAACACGTTGGGGTTTTTTTTATTTTTAAAGCACTTTCTGGTCGTATTCCATCGTATATCACAACAATGTTCACTGAGAATAGTACAAATTATGAAACTCGCTCCAGTAATTGGGTCACCCTTCCGGTTCCTAGAGCTTTTACTAACTGGAAAAATCTGCTTTTAGCTACAGTGCACCAGCGAACTAGGACCCACTGCAGGAAACACTAAATCTCATTTTAAACTCTTTATTTCTAACCACGTCTGCACAACCTGCCAATGTTTTATTTAATTTTAGTAAACCGTTTTATGATTTTAATATTCAGTAGTTTTGTATTTCTCTATTTAAAATTTATTTTACTAGTCATTTTTCTTGATTTTTATTACTCTACTTTTATTATTATTATGATTATTATTGTTATTATTATTATTATTATTATTAGAGATGGTCCGATCAGCGTTTTTGAGGCCGATTCTGATCGCCGATCACCTTTCATGGGTGGGGCTATTAGACACGGCAGTGCTACATGTTGTTATTAGCGCAAGCAAGTCATGAAACATGGTCTAAACTGGTTTATTACCATTTTTAACGAGCTCATGTGAAACTGCATCGTATTTTAATTTAAACAAAATGATCAGTAAATAAACAAAGTAAATCAAACAAATATCACCAAATACTGCAGTCATTAAATTTAGACCCTTAATTTAAAGCGAAAAAAGCTGTTATTTCAAACAAAAATCTGCAATCATTAAATGTAGATATTGAATTGCTGTACGAATACAGTCACATATTTTGATTAAAAATCGGCCGATATCGATACATAACAGATCGATCCTTTCATCTCTACTTTTATTATTTATTTATTTAGTTTTAATTTATTTCTTTTACTATTTTAATTTTTACTACTATTTTTCTATCTGTTTTTATTGACTTATTTTTTATTTTTGTCTTACTCTTGGTTTTAGCTTCTTATTCAGTTTTCATTTGTTTTTCTTTTACGATTTATCATAATTTTTATCTCTGTTTTTATTGTTTCTTTTACATTTTAATTACTCATTAAAATTCATTAAAATTTATTTTCAATCCATTTTTGTAAAAAAAATGTAACGCTTGGCAACATTGTAAATGAGGGTCTCCTTCAATGGAGTGAAAATAATGGTTGATTGAACACTGAAACCACTAAACAGTATCCAGTATCTGCACAGAGCGCTGCTTAAACCAGGGACTCTTTAGGCGGTTAGGCTAGAAAAGAGTTAGGATCAGTATATTTGAGGATCAGACCAAAGTAAGTGGTGCATCTCTGATTATACATGATATTCAGTTCAGAACGAATCAGTGGCACAGTTTCTAGTATGGAAAGTCGGGGTGGTATAATCTTCCCACCACTAATTTGAACTGATAAAGCATTTTAGATCAGTGGCAAAGCATCAGTTCAGTCGTTTGGGCTTAATAATACTGTTCCGCGACCACAGCCGTCCCAGATGATCACGGATGGCTGCAGATGTTTACAGACACACAAGCGAAGTATGTTTTTTCCGCTATTTTGTCCGCTAGTTTAGACATGCGTGCAGGCATAGACTACACACGGCTGCAATTAAACCAGACAGTGTGTGTTAATTTAGTCTGCTGTACTGCACTGTCTTCTTTAATTGTGTAGTCTATGCCTTGGTGACTTGTACTGTGTGGTCCGGTAAACACAGGCCCTGTCACGTATGTCACGCTGAAGGAGCACAGGGAGGGTCTGTAGGTTTTCAGTACCTAAAAATGCTGGTGTGATTTAGTAGATCACAGTCCAGAATGACTTGGAACAGCGTTTTCCTCACAGCACCTAGGACCACCTCAGACTAGGGAAGCGGGATTAATATCAGTTGAGTAGTATGAACTTTTTAGGAGGGATCTGGCAACACAAACACTCTAAAAAGAGATAGAAAGCATATAACGCCATAACAACTGATGTTTGGATGCCTGTGTGTTGTGTTTAAACCTCTGACCACTAGATGGCAGTGTTGTAATCCATTTTCAGCTCCACTCCAACATTAACAAGCAGCACAAGGGCGCAATGCTGTTGAGTTAGATGGACCGATCAGCGTTTTTGAGGTCGATTCCGATTGCTGATCACCTTTTAGCATGATCAGCCGATAGCCATATCCATATATGCCACAGCAGGGCTACGTGTAGTTATTTTAGCGCAAGCAAGTCATGAAACATGGTCTAAACTGGTTTATTACCATTTTTAACGAGCTCATATGAAACAGCATAATATTTCTAACAAAATTAACAGTAAATAAACAAAGTAACTCAAACAGATATCACCAATACTGCAATCATTACGTTTAGACCCTTAATTTAAAACTAAAAAAGATAATTAAATAAATGCAGTGAAAACTGCAGTCATTAAACGCAGACTCTGTTATTTTAAACTAAAACTGTAATCATTAAATGTAGATCTTTAATTTCTGCTGCTGTTCGTACCGGTCAGATCTGGTCTGTATGGTGTTCTGGGTTGTTTGTTTTGTGTTAGCTGTGTGTGTTCTAGCTCTGCTGTTTGCTGATTCTCACTGTATTCAGCTGCGTGCAGTGCTGTATCAGATTAGTAGTTAAATGTCTTTGTCTTGGTTCCTCAACGAGACACGTTGATTTTACTAATTTTAAAAACGTCCTGGATGAGTCTGCGTCACATACGGTAAACACTGCCAGACGGACATGTTTTCTATCAGCGCATGCTTTTCTCGTGAGGCCGCTGCTTTAGTCAGTCTGTTGAAAATGAAAGGGTATGTATTTCCACCTAGTGGTTCAGATAGGAATTGCAGGGAGCTGGCTGGAGGTCTCCTCTTCCTGAATGAAACTCTAGCTGGAAATACAGAAATTAGGCTCATTTGTTTAACGCCATCGATCAGCTCTCGGGATCAACTACATTGGAGAAATATCAGCCGATCACATATTTTGATTAAAAATCGGCTGATACTGATACATAGGCAATCGATCCAAGCATTGACAAATCTGTTCATATAGTGGTGTGTTTTAATAGTTGGATTTGAAAAATCGCAGTGTATCACTTTGCTTGCAGTATCACAATATATCAAGATATACTGAATCGTGACCGCCGTATCATGATACATATTGTATCACCAGGTTCTTGCCAACACACAGCCCTACTGAGAGTAGCAGTTTTGAGAAAGTGGTGAAAGGCTAGAAGCGGCTGAGCTGAAGTTCGATGGTAATGAGTTGGTTTTTGGCTGCGGCACGCTGACATTAATCATCGCGTAACCACAGCGTCTCGTCTCTCGCAGTAACGGGGCCGGCCGCCAGCGCTGTGAGCGATAAGGTTTTAATTATAACGCGCTAATGAGAGGAGCTTAACCAGCCTGATCTTCGCCCGGGTCTGTGCTGGACACACCAAACAGCTGCGTGGGTGTGCGGCATGTGGGCGTAGCGTGTGGGTGTGTCCCTGTACGAGGATGTTTAGGTGAGCGTCTTGAAATCTAGAGGTTGGCTTAATTATGGCGAGGAAGGATGAAAGGAAGAGAAAGCAGTGGTGATCTCTGCACGAGGGCAGTGCAGGGTTGAGGAAAGAGGGAGATGAAAAGAGAAGGGAGGAAGAGGAAGGGAGGTTCACTTAACGCCCCCCCCCCCCCCCCCCTCCCCCAACAGGGTGTGACTCACAGAAAACATTAATTTACTAATGCATGAGTTTGCTGACAATATGAGAAGTACTGGACAACGTTGCAAGAGGCCATCGCAAATAGCTGAAATGACAATAAAAGTTTTGGCCAGCAGGGGGGCGGGGGGCTTCTAGTAATGAACCTTTTTTTGAACCGTCTTGATCTGACCATGATTAGTGTCTAATGAGAAGTATGGATGGTTAGCAAATATAGCCAAACTTACTTCTTATTAGATGCTACAGCGGCTCCGTTGGGTATCGGCCACCAGATATAAGGGTTAAAAAGAGGTTACAATGAATTATGAATGTTTTAATACACAAAAAATCTGTACAGACCGTATAAATTGACCCACGATATTAAAATTCATTAAAAGACTAATGTAGCATATGAGCACTTCACTAGTGAGCTTCCTTTTTGGAAACATGGTTTATCTGGTTAATGCATGCTGCACTGTGTACAGTTTTATTGGTGTCACTTTAAAAAGAAGCTGAATTAAATAATAATGTGTTTTATTGTGTAAACATCCTGTTATACTGTGATACGTTTGGATAATGTGGTGCTGAGTTGAATCAGTGCTGCCCAGGACTAATTCTGAGCATCTGTTTCCTGCTGCTTGTGCCCACATACACACGTGCTCGCTCCAGACACACTCACAAAACCCCATAACATGGCTCTCTGTCACACAGACAGGGTCTCATCTGCGCAGTGACCCAGATTATAGCCCCCCGCCGAGGTGCTGCCATGATCAGGAGGTGTTATACAAATGAGGCAGTGTGTTTACGGCGTTAGCTCTGGCATGGCAGGTTAGGCGATGTTGGCGGACTCACAGAAGACACATGTTGAATTAATTGGACCGCTCTCTGTTGTGGGGAAAATTTAAAATCTGCAAACACAGTCAAAATCAAATTCACATATTCATTAAAAACACACTCTCGAATTAGCCATGCGACACATGATCAACACGGTTGGCAAAAATTGATGACTATGTTGTTGCCAACTAATTTAATTGTAGATTAGGCGGTGATGTCATTGCATGCTCTGACTGGTAATGGCATTACCGCTTACTGGAGTGAAGTCAAGACAACAAAAAACAAACAAAAACAGCAATTGTTTTGGCTTTGATTACAATTGCATGGGGTTTTACACACGATAGGGAGATTTACAAGCATACGGTAGCTCAGTGTTTCTCAACGAGGCGATATGTTAACTCAATAATGGTGCTGGTAGCGCTCCTGTGGGCATTTTGTAGCGCAGTAAGCTTTACAGTTTATAAGGTAGTAAAACTATGTGGCTAAGCTGCTGCAGAGCTACTGACTGACTATAGTCTACAGTCGGTGTGGATAGATCATGAAATGTTTATCAGAATAAGTTTACTAATATGTCTATATACACTATGTTGCCAAAGTATTCACTCGTCTGCTTTCACACGCATATGAACTTACATCCCATCCTTAATCCATAGGGTTTATTATGATGTCGGCCCAACCTTTGCAGCTATAACAGCTTCAACTCCTCTGGGAAGCCTCTCCACACGGTTTAGGAGAGTGTTTATGGGAATGTTTGATCGTTCTTCCAGAAGCACATTAGTGAGGTCAGACACTGATGTTGGATGAGAAGGTCTGGCCCACAGTCTTCACTCTAATTCATCCCAAAGGTGTCCTTTCAGGTTGAGGTCAGGACTCTGTGCAGGCCAGTCAAGTTCTTCCACACCAAACTCGCTCATCCATGTCTTTATGGAGCTTGCCTTGTGCACTGGTGTGCAGTCGTGTTGGAACAGGAAGGGGCCGTCCCCAAACTGTCCCCACAAAGTTGGTTGCATGAAATTATCCAATGTCTCTTGGTCTGCTGAAGCTTGAAGAGTTCCTTTCACTGGAACTCCTGGAAAAACAACCCCACACCGTAATTCCCCCTCCACCAAACTTTACACTCGGCACAATGCTGTCCTACAAGTACCGTTCTCCTGGCAACCAGCAAACCCAGACTCGTCCACTGGCTTGCCAGACAGAGAAGCGTGATTGGTCACTCCTGAGAACATGTCTCCATTGCTCTAGAGTCCAGCGGCGGCGTGCTTTACACCACTGCATCTGACGCACTACATTGTTCTTGGTGATGTAAGGCTTGGATGCAGCTGCTCAGCCATGGAGACCCATTCCATGAAGCTCTCTATGCTCTGTTCTTGAGCTGATCTGAAGGCCACATGAAGTTTGGAGGTCTGTAGTGATTGACCCTGTAGAAAGTTGGTGACCTCTGTGCACTATGCTCCTCAGCATTCGCTGACCCACTCTGTCTTTTTATGTGACTACCACTTTGTGGCTGATTTGCTGTCGTTCCCGATCACTTCTACTTAGGGCTGTAAGAAAATATCGAAAATATCGAATATCAGGATATTATGTTTGGTGATACTGTATCGATTCTCTCTGTTGTAAAGCTCCACTCCAACATTAACAAGCAGCACAAGGGTGCAATGCTATTGTAGGAATTGATAAACCTGTTTATATAGTGGTGTGTTTTAATAGTAGGATTTGAAAAATCACAATATATCGTGATGTATTGAATCGTGACCGCTGTATCACGATACGTATTGTATCGCCAGGTTCTTGCCAACGCACAGCCCTACTTCCACTTTGTTGTAACTTTGTTATTACTCAACGTTAAGACCCCCAGATTACATGGAGAGGAGAACAATATGGTAAAGTATGGTTTACTAGTCAGTGGAATAATTTTACATGTTTACTGTTTTCCTTCGAGAACAAGATTCACCTCATTGAAAGAAACACAGATTTAGGTTCCCTCGGCCTTTGAAGAACCTGGAACCTGCTGCAGATTTGGTGCCCAGTAGAGATAGGCAGAGAGGAAATGGCTCCATCAGTCAGGATGAGATTATATGCAAATCTGACTTTCGCTTGATTAAACCTGTGGAACTAATCTTCAGGTACATGAGGACTTCAGATCCAAATTAATCTCCTGATAGCTTAGAAACAAGAGTAGCTGTTGTATATAAACAGCTCTAACTCCAGACCTGCCAACCTTGGGAAGATATTCTGTGTAGCCCGATACTGTATAGCTGCTGCGTTTACTTGTATGTGGTCATTATTCCTCACCTCAGGGAGAGCTCGATGATGACATGAAGCCACACAAGCTTTGGCGAGGTCACAGTATTATCAGCAAAGTGAATGCTTAACAGGGGAGAGTTTAATCAGTGTAGATTGTTTGTAAGGTGGAGAAGGACTGAGTAAGGTGGAGAAGGACTTGAGTGGGTTTCCTCCAGGTACTCCACTCTAAATTGCCCGTAGGTGTGAGTGTGTGTTGACCATGCGATGGACTGGCGACCTGTCCATGGTGTACCCCGCCTTCACCCAATGACCTACCACCTGTGACCCCAACTAGTGGGATAAAGTGGAAGATAATGGATGGATGGATGGATGGACAGAATTCAACAATGAAACCTTTCAACATCTGGTTTACTCAGTCGCTGTGGTCGGTGGCAGAAGTTGGGGAAATTGAAATCTTGACTGAGTTTCCCACTCACTGTGGAGGTCTGCGGAATGCTTCTGCTTGTGGTGGCAGAATTTCCATCTCGGCTTCTTTGAAAACAGTGGAATATAATTTTTTCCCATTGTCTCAGTTTCACACCACTTGGCCCCACTATTAATTACGTATGCAGAACTATGAAAAGTCACATTTCTCATTTATATCATTTATCTTTGACACACAGGCTCAACGTTGCTTTGCAAACTTAAGAGCCAGGTGAGCATGTGGATTATATAACATTAGGCCAACATTATTATTATTATTATTATGTTGAAGTGAACTCATTTTAACTTTCCACATCCAGCTCAGTCTGATCTCCAGACAAAGTGAGAGAAAGAACCTGTTGCTGACCATTTGCAGTCTCTCAATGACTGATATTCGCTTGATATCTGGGAAATAAACTCAGACCTGAGAACTCCACTCAACCGGTATCACCAGCTTTTTGTGTAATGACACATTTTAGCAGCGTCCTTTGTTATCAGAATGCTTACTTGCTATGCAATATGCATGCAGATCCGTGGGTCTGCGAAGTCTGGTTGGTACTTTTACTATTCCCCCAATACACTATATATATATATATATATATATATATATATATATATATATATATATATATATATATATATATATATATATATATATATATATATTTGGTGTATATATTTGGTTTTAATGTTACGCTGATCAACCATAACATTAAAACCACCCACTTGTATCTACATAGATTGTCCATGTTATCAGCTCCACTGACCGTATAGGAGCTACACTTACAGACTGTAGTTCATCTGATTCTCTGTATACAGTGTTTATCCCCTTTCAACCTCTTCTTTAATAGTCAGGACCCCCACAGAGCAGGTACTATTAAGGAGGTGGATCATTCTCAGCACTCCAGTGACACTGACATGGTGGTGGTGTGTTAGTGTGTGTTGCACTGGTGTGAGTGGATCAGTGCTGCTGGAGTGTTTAAACACATCAGTGTCACCGCTGGACTGAGAATCGTCCACCAACCAAAACTATCCAGACAGCAGTGTCCTGTGGGCGGAGTCCTGTGTCCACTGATGAAGAACTAGAGGAACACAGACTGTGCAGCAGCAGATGAGCTACTGTCTCTGACTTTACATCTACAAGGTGGACCAGCAAGTAGTAGGAGTGTCTAATAGAGTGGACAGTGAGTGGACTCTCCAGCAGCCCTACAGCCCCCATGTCAGTTTCTGAGAATGGTCCAGCACCCAAATGATACCTGCTCTGTGGTGGTCCTGTGGTGGTCCTGATCATTAAAGAACAGAGTAATAAAGTATACAGAGAATCAGATGAACTACAGTCTGTAAGTGTAGCTCCTATATGATAAGTGGAGCTAATAATATGGACAGTGTGTGTAGATATAAGGAGGTGGTTTTAATGGTATGGCTGATCAATGTATATATAAATTATTAGACATACAAACAAAGATAAATTGAAATTTGAAATTTCTAATCCCATCCGATGTGCTTGTTTGTTTGCATTATGTAAGCATTATTAACCATTAAGCGCTGTGCATACACACTGACGTTCAGTAATGGAGCCGTGCACAGTGGAGACGCGTTGTGCTTAATTTATTACCTTATAATCCTGCATATCCCATTAGCACGCTCCGCTAGGATACGATTGTGAGGAGTCTCGCGCGGCGGCGAAAGATCTCTGCTTGTTCTCTCCTCGTTTACACCCATGAAGCCACCACGGTTGACATTTATGTGGCGCGAGCGTTTTAACCTCGCTTCTGTAAAGCAGGTTTTGTGGGGCCGCGGCTAAATTGGAAAGCCAGGACCCGCATAAATGTGCCGTCAGCGAGGGCTGACTTACCATTAGAGCGCGATTAGGATATGACTGATTCGAACCGGCGACACCTACCATGAAATGAAAACGTCCTTCCCTCAATTCCCGAGTACGAGCCCGGTTTTCACCCAGTTTTCAGGGACATTAATGTCGTTTAAAGCCCATTAGCCCTGCTCTGTTTTCTCTCATGCCTTCTCTTTATCTCGAGGCACTTAGCCAAGCGTAGCCGTTTGAGCCGGCCCTTTTTTTTTGTTGAGCGACTCAATTGAAGCCTTTTTCATTTCCGCTGGATGCCTGTTGCTCAGCCCGTTCCCTGGTATTGTGTATTATTCCTGGCACGAGTCTGATTTCTTATTAATATCAATTGTCTTTGTCTAATAGCATTGGCAGAGCTACACATGCTAGACTAGACACGTTTGCCTGGATGTACTGGTCTGTGTTGTGTGCAAATGTTGCTACACCTCATTTCTTTAATGCCAGCGTCATTGGGCGAAGGTGGGGTACACACTGGACAGGTCGCCAGTACATCGTATGGCCAACACACACTCATGTAGACACTCAATCAACCTAACATACATGTGTTTGGACTGTGGGAGGAAACCGGAGTACCCAGAGGAAACCACTCAAACACAGAGAGAACATACACACTCCACACAGAACCACCCGGACCGGGAACCCAACCCAGATCATCTTACTGTGAGGAGACAGTGCTGACCACTACACCACCATACTGACCACTACACCACCATACTGACCACTACACCACCATACTGACCACTACACCACCATACTAACCACTACACCACCATACTAACCACTACACCACCATACTAACCACTACACCACCATACTAACCACTACACCACAGTACTAACCACTACACCACCATACTAACCACTACACCACAGTACTAACCACTACACCACCATACTAACCACTACACCACCATACTAACCACTACACCACCATACTAACCACTACACCACCATACTAACCACTACACCACCATACTGACCACTACACCACCATACTAACCACTACACCACCATACTAACCACTACACCACCATACTAACCACTACACCACAGTACTAACCACTACACCACCATACTAACCACTACACCACCTTACTAACCACTACACCACCATACTAACCACTACACCACCATACTAACCACTACACCACCTTACTAACCACTACACCACCATACTAACCACTACACCACCATACTAACCACTACACCACCATACTAACCACTACACCACCATACTAACACTACACCACCATACTAACCACTACACCACCATACTAACCACTACACCACCATACTAACCACTACACCACCATACTAACCACTACACCACCTTACTAACCACTACACCACCATACTGACCACTACACCACCATACTGACCACTACACCACCATACTGACCACTACACCACCTTACTGACCACTACACCACCATACTGACCACTACACCACCATACTAACCACTACACCACCATACTAACCACTACACCACCATACTGACCACTACACCACCATACTGACCACTACACCACCATACTGACCACTACACCACCATACTAACCACTACACCACCATACTAACCACTACACCACCGTACTAACCACTACACCACCGTACTAACCACTACACCATCATACTAACCACTACACCACCATACTAACACTACACCACCATACTAACACTACACCACCATACTAACCACTACACCACCATACTAACCACTACACCACCGTACTAACCACTACACCACCATACTAACCACTACACCACCGTACTAACCACTACACCACCATACTAACCACTACACCACCATACTGACCACTACACCACCATACTGACCACTACACCACCATACTGACCACTACACCACCATACTGACCACTACACCACCATACTAACCACTACACCACCATACTAACACTACACCACCATACTAACACTACACCACCATACTAACTACTACACCACCGTACTAACTACTACACCACCGTACTAACCACTACACCACCATACTAACCACTACACCACCATACTAACCACTACACCACCATACTAACCACTACACCACCGTACTAACCACTACACCACCATACTAACCACTACACCACCGTACTAACCACTACACCACCATACTAACCACTACACCACCATACTGACCACTACACCACCATACTAACCACTACACCACCATACTAACACTACACCACCATACTAACTACTACACCACCGTACTAACCACTACACCACCGTACTAACCACTACACCACCATACTAACCACTACACCACAGTGCCGCCTTTCATTTCTTTAGTTTCCAGTTACATGTAAGGTCAGTGTTTACTGTGTCCACTCTTCACCTTTATTACTGCTTCCATTCTTTTCAGAAGACTCATGTTTTCACTATGGACCCCACTCACATTGAGAACTGTGTGTTCTCAGAAAACCCCTCAGGAAAATGGGAATGCTCCATCAAATCCAGATCCAGACCCCACCTGAACAGCTGTTTCCTCAATAGTGGTCACTTGTAATTAGCCAATAAATGATATGCTTGTTGTGTCTTAGCCTCTTGTAACTTCGTATTATAGGTAATATTACAGTTTATCTGTACACAGGTAGGTGAAGGTAGTGTTACAGTTTACCTGTACACAGGTAGGTGAAGGTAGTGTTACAGTTTACCTGTACACAGGTAGGTGAAGGTAATGTTACAGTTTATCTGTACACAGGTAGGTGAAGGTAGTGTTACAGTTTACCTGTACACAGGTAGGTGAAGGTAGCTTCACAACTGAGCGAGTGCCGAGTGATCACCAGTACTAGACAGTACTGGACTATTTTGACTGGACTTTGGACTTCTGTTGAAAACGTTTTGGAAACTTCTGTTGTGTGGTCTCCTTTCTTCTATAGAAACCCACTTTTTTATTTGTAACCCTCTCAGAATTGTCTCCTGAATAACGACTGAACTTGACTGAACTGAAGCTAGTCTTTGACGTTTGCACAGCACTGAACCTCTTGGAGACTTTTCTCTGACATTTCTGCAACTGTCTGACTTTTTAATCCAACATCTGCAATAGAGGTGACTTTGGTTTGTAAGCGAGGCTTTCCAGCCTTAGCTGAATTTAATGTCCTATAAGCGTGTACAAAAGATGGCAAATCCTTTCGCTAAAGGTTGTCCTTTCCTCTCCTCCGCTCTATCTCTCTCCTTCACTCGCTCTCCGGATGCTTGTTTATCATCACTCAAGGCCACTGCCGGCTGTAACAATTTATTACTGCGGATCTGGACAGCACTCCGTTCTACTTAGCCGTGTCAGAAAGAGGGGAGAGAGAGAGAGAGAGAGAGAGAGGGAGAGAGAGAGAGAGGGAGAGAGAGGGAGTGTGCGAGTATTTGTGTGTGTATGAAAGGAGGGAGGTGGAAAAAGATGAAGACGTTGAGGCCTGGAAGGGAGGGAGTGTGTCTACCGATGTTAAACGGAGCAGTTTTTGTACCTGTCGTCTCCGGCCCGGTAACTCTCTGTGACAGGGACGACTCTGTTGAGCGGCTCTGACTGAAGCAGTGTTTCTGTGCAGGTATCGGTGGAAACCTGGTGGCCATCCAGTCCAGCCGGATCTCCACACACCTGCACTTTCACAGCACCCCTGGAGAGGTCCCGGAAGAGGCCAAAGGCTGCTACTACCCCTGCCGCACCTTCTGCGGTTCAGGTGAGCCCACACAACACCTGCCTAAGAATCAGAAATTGGGATTGGCAGATTGGATACCTTTAAGGCATGGGGGCTCCAGCTGGGTCCTTCCCAGACCCAGTCTCAGCAGATATTAGTGCTTCCCCCTAGGTCAGCACCACACTTTGCAGAGCTGTGACCTACAAACAGCTTAGTTTGACACCCCTGGCCTAAAGATTAGATTAGATTAGATTAGATACTTTATTGATCCCAGAAGGAAATTCAAGATCTCTGCATTGAACCCATCCGTGCAGTAAAACAATCACATATATATATATATATATATATATATATATATATATATATATATATATATATATATACACACACACACACTAGTAAACAGATATACTAGGGGGCATTGAGCACACTTGCCCGAAGCGGTGGGCAACCCTACCACAGCGCCCAAGGAGCAGTCAAGGGCTAGGTGCCTTGCTCAGGGGCATTTCAGTCGTGTCCTGTCTGTTCATGGGGTCAAACCAGCAACCTTCCAGTTACAAGACTGGTTCCTTAACCTTCAGCCAACAACTGCAATTTTTTTATTTTTTTTATTTTTGGGTTTATTTCTTCATCAGTATCTGAGGCTCTAAACGTGTGTCTGACCTGCATGTCTTAAAATGAATGCTAGTGAAGAAGAAGCCTTTGAAGGACTGGTGTTAGGTGCATGTATGTTTCAGAGTCTACAGAGTCTGTCTCAAACCCTAGTGAGTGTCTAAGTAGGCTATCTATGTAGCAGCTGTGTAAGTAGCAGTGTTCTCTCCTCATCTCTCCTCATAAAACAGATTACTGAGACGCTCTAGTTAGAGAGAGACTGCGTCACGGCTTGTTCCCGCGCACTGCAGCACGCCACCGGTGGTTTAGCTGGTTGCTAAGCTACCGGCCGGCATCCAAAACAATAGCCCGAGGCTTATAAATGCTAATGTCTCGAGTAAAACTGCAAAATGGTGAAGGACTCGTTACAGAGTTGATAATAAAATACTGTTTTGTGTGATTATATGACCAGAAACACATTAAAACTCCAGAGAGAATCAAAATAACTCACATTTTAAAACCACTTCACTGCTCGTAGATTAGCCTGTGTTGCATCATGGGATTGTCTTAGCGGCTGAAGAAGCGTTCGATGCTTCCTTAAAATCAGGTCTAAATAAGGTTCCTCAGTAGACAGCATGTTTAAGGTATATAAGTATTGGGACAGTCTACATGTCGGGAGTGCATACTATGACGTATAATGCTGCCTATGTAGGAGCTCACTAGGTTTTAAGACACACCCTATAATATATATATACTCTATAAAGCATTTCCACACCGAAGAACATGATGTACATATGATAATACTTGTATTACTATAAAGCTTGTGTATGTTTAAGGAGGGGAGTCATTTTAGCCAGTAACTTAACATTTAGCTTTGAAGTCCTGTTTTCTTTTCAATTTTATTATCTTACATCTGTAACAGTGCCACAAAATTCCAGCAAGAAGAACAAGTGTTTTATAACCTTCAGTTCTGATGCTTATAGAGACGAGATGAAGATGTTTCCCAGCAGTTCTCATTCAGTACTAGACTGGTCCTGTCCAGCTTCTTGTTCAAACTTTCCTGTTCCTCCTTAAATGGTGCTGAAGTTACATTCTGGTGTCTGAATGTGGCTGGTGCTTCATTTAAGGTGGAACGGGGCAAAACAGAAGTCTTCTGATATGTTTCCACAGATTGCCACACATATTGTAATCAAGGGGACAAACCCACAGGACAAACTTTAGCTAACCATCTCGTCAATGTTGCTGTCCCCTTGCACTAGTGGCTGCTACACTCCTCACTCACATTAATTTCATCAAAGAGACCCACTCAGTGAGGTACTGCCTGAAAATGCCTGTAAGTAGGCTGGAGCGATTATTATGGATTGCCACTTTCACTGACGGATTCCAGTAGAGATGGTAATTGATCTTCACCATATAGGTTTCCATTATGCATGCATGCTGAAGCTGAAGAGACTGATGTGCTGGGGGTGGGCGCGCTTACGATGGATTTGCCTCCACATCCATATAGAGAATATGACCCAAAGGATGACGGTTGGACTTGGGCAAACTCAAGGCACCTATGCGATACACCTGGTTCCAGTTTCAAGGGAACGGAGTCTGAAGCCATCTAGGAAACTAAGGCTACCGGCCAACCTCTTGCCAATCTCCAACTCCCTAGACCTGTTATACAGTAGCACCGATCATGTGCTAAAGACGACCTGGACTTACCTGTTTCCGTTTTAAAGGTCCAATACAGACCCATTCTGCTCCTATATTCAAGGGAACGAAGTCTGAAGCCGTCTAGGAAACTGAAGCTACCCACCAGCCTCTCGCCCACCTCCAACTCCCTAGACCTGTTTTACAGTAGCACCAATCATGTGCTAAACATCATCTGGAGCTACCTACTTCCGCTTCAAGGTCCAGTACAGACCAGCAGTTCCCATAGAATTACCTAGGCCCGATTTATAGGCTCACACTGACACCGGGTCCCAAATTAAGGAGAACCAAATCCAAAGCCATATAGGAATCTAAGGCAACCTGCCAGCCAGGTCATGACCTAGGTCCAGTACCAACCAACAGTTCCGGTAGAATTACCTCGACCCGATTGATAGGCTCTCATCGACCCGCAGCTCTACAGGACTGTCTACAGCAGGGCTCACTAATAGGCGGACCGTGGTCCGGATCCGGACCCAGATGTTGTCCAGTGCGGACCCAAACTGATAAATTATTGAGAATTATTTAATTTAGACTGTGTTTATTTTAAGTGGCGGAGCTTTTCTTGTCTTTACGGTCCTTTACAGAATAAGGAGCTCTAAAAACAGAAAAGTGAACAGAGAAAACTGAGTGTTTAACAGGAACGGTTCTGGAATGGACCTGCTCGTCTAGTTTTGGAGAATACCGCTCTGTACAACCAACATGTCAATCTGTGAAGCTGAGTTTACAAGAAGACGCACGTTTTACTTACTTTCTCTATAAATAAACACTTTAAGATGCTCTTTTTTTTAAAAGCAATCTGTTTTTTTAAATGAAGCTTTTGTTTCTACTTAAAGTAAGGAAAAATTATTTGGAGCTTTAAAAATAATTAATTCAGTTCAGCATTTAAATAGTAAATATACTGATATGTACTGAACGGTATTTGTAATAAGTTTGTCTTTCAGTTGCTGATGGTATAAGATGCTGATACTGGGCTACTTCAGTAAACAGAATATGACACTGAATCATAACACAAGTTAGAAGTGATGGCGGTCCGGACCTTGGCCTGAGGAAATCTCCCCTAACTGGACCTTACTGAACTCTAATTAAATACCCCTCGTCTACAGGATACCAGATCCAGAGAAACGGGCCATTAATAGCTCAATAAATGGCAATCAAATCTAGAGCACCTGGATCTCACAATGGCATCCCACTTCTGACACCAAGTGTTAGGTTCTCTAAACCAGTTGAAACAGAAGCCTGGGTCTCGAACCTCCTTTAGGTCTGCACTGCCTGCTGTGGAAGCTCCAGTGGTATTGAGACCTTAATGAAACACCCAGGCAGAGAGTGAAGCAGAGCAAAGACTCAGTTTATTGTTCACAGGCGGGAGTGTATATATCATGCTGTGGGGCTTCAGGCAGAGTGGGGCGGAGGTGCTTGTAAAACAGAGAACTATGGTGTGGAGGCAGCAACCATTAGCGGTTACAACGAGCCAAAACGAGATATGTGTACGCGCAGACAGTTACACGCTATCTGTACGACAAAATGTACAGGGTGTCAGAAAGATGGAGGACGAACAGTAAGCAGTGAAGCCGAAGAGACTGATATGATGGGGGGGCTTGGGACGGATCTGCCTCCACATCCATATAAAGTATCTTCTGTGGTGCTTGTTTAATGTCATTACTGTTATTATTAGTATGTAATCCACCAGAAGGAACCTGCTGATCTAAATGTTAGACCGCACGTGAGGACAGCGTGTGTGTGCGTGTCTCTGCTCGGCTGTCGGCTGGTGTTTGCATCCTGGCTGCCTTGAATTGTAAATGTACCGATGACTCATGCCGGTGCCGGCGAAGACAATGCCAACTGCAAACTCATTGGAAAGGCTGACCCCCGCTCGCTCTCCCTCCTGCACCGGAGTGGACAGTGAAGGACTACCCAAGGTTGGACTACGAGAGGCGGAAGAAAGCACGGGCCTTGCGCATATGCATATGATTAAGTGTGTGCATTAGTCGTAACAGAGCATGTGTTTAACTGAGAGGGAGTGAGATTGAGATGGGGATTGTATACAGCTCCATGTCCAAGATAAACAATGGAAGCAAAAAGCTGGTGGAGCAGCACAGACCTGGCAGCTTTGATGCTTTTAGCACACTGTTCCCTTCTGTGTTTGCTCCGAGGAGGGGAGTGTACAGAGTACAGATGCCCAGATACACACTTGCTCTGTCTCTCACACACACACACACACTCATACACAGGGCACAGCGCCCACTGCCAGCCTGGCATTGCCATCTGGAGGGAGAGGCGTAAATCCTCACATATCTCGGAGGTGTCTGAGCTCTCAGCGACTCTGGCCCAGTTTGAAGCCTGTAGCAGGCAGAGCCGGAAGACACCAGCCAATGGTGTAGAGTGCTCGCTTTCTGTGTGCACACAAAACCGGCACACAATTAAATTAATAATGAATGTACAGTACTGGGAAGAAGTCTGAGATGCCTGAGCGCAGTCGTTTACTTGGCCATTAATAGTGTTTTGGCACAAATAAACATAAATACAATAAAAAAAAATAACACAGTTCTTTCTTGTTGCTAGTTTGAAGAACAAAATTTGGCCCCAGAGGTGAGTTTGACCCACCCAACCTGACCAGCTCACATGTTTCATAGGGTCCATATTTTGGAAAATGTTTGAGATTGTACAAAAGTTGCAGAAGTTTTAAACACAGCGTTTACTTTTTAATCTTTTCATCCAAACAGCTCATTTTTCATTAAATGTATCTGTGATGTCACAACAGATATTTACATTAAGCCTACAGCACTCTAGCTCCACCCATTCGCACTGAAGTTATAAGAAGTGTTTCCACCTGAACTGCTTGTTGAATTCGGAACAAAATACAGAACAGCCAATTAGAGTGAGCTCATTTGCATACAGCAGTCTTAAAAGCAAAGTAACAAAAACAGCCTGTTTAGTTCTAAGAGATAAAGAGAGAAAGAAATAGTCATGTAGAATATATATATATATATATATATAAATAATAGCGTTGCGCCCTTGTGCTGCTTGTTAATGTTGGAGTGGAGCTAAAAAATGGATTACAACACTGCCATCTATTGGTCAGAGGTTTAAACACAACACACAATGATTCACTGCCAGGAATCTGTGTTTCGATACTGTGTTATTGAGAATTGATACAGTATCACCAAACATAATATCCCGATATTCAATATTTTAATATTTTCTTACACCCCTAGTAGAAATGAATTAGAAATGTTTATACTATGCAATAAAACCACTTAATGCTCTAAGCTGCCCTTTAAGGAGAAAGTAGTAGCTGCAATAAAATACAGGCCTTTTAAATTATATCAGCTGTATACACTGAATAGCCAGACCACTGATTGGATGATAACTTTGAATAGTAATTATTCGCAGCTAGTAATTTATGTTTATTTTTTTGAAGTTGTTGGTTTCTATTAGAATTTTTAATGGATCTTGTTGATGAATAAATAGATTGCCATTATTTCTTCAGCCCTCCAGCTCTCAAATCGAGTGTCACCCGTGTTGGCAGTTTGACCGGTGTGTGTATGAGCGAGCCTGTCTTACCCTGTGTTTCTTTCCATCTCTTTAACAGGAGCCAATCACAGATCAGCGCAGGTGCTGCTCCTGTTGGTCATCCCGGGTCATGTGATCTTCCTGTACACCATTCACTTGATGAAGAGTGGCCACACCACGCTGACGCCCATCTTCATGGCCGTGTACCTGGCTGCCGCGCTGCTGCAGGTCAGCCACAGTTCCTGTATTTTAGTGGAAATATATCAGTACAGCGTATTGGAGCTCAGTACCACAGCGTCACATAGTACTGTTGTATTGGGACGAGCACGTTAGTTTGGGGCTAATATATTGGCTTGTGATGAGTATCAGACCTGGACAACTTTAGTTTCATCACTGTTTACTCCCTGCAGTGGCTAAATGACTTAGTTACTCCTATTCTTCCTGCTTTTAAGCCTCAAACTTTAAAAATGTTCTCTTTTCTATGCATGTAGCCAAGACACGCCTGGTGTCTAAAGGTTTGCTTCTTTGTATTCAGACAATTTTCCAGTTTTATGGGTAACGGTATGTAGTACCGTGTCCGAATCTGTCACTATATTGCATTGCTTAACAGGTTAATGAAAACTGAGACAGACGTATGCAGAGGTTGGCATGCATGTATATTAGGGCTGCAGCTATCGATATTTTTAGTAATCGAGTATTCTATTGATTATTCCATCGAATAATCGGATAAAAAAATGTAATTACAGAGCAATAGTAAATATATAAGATAAAATAAGACATATAATTGCATAAATTACATATAGTACAGTTTTAAAGAAAGCATTTTAATAATTAGTATTATTGAAATTTATTACTAGACCTATGTATCATACTATAAGTTCACAGGACTGTCTACTGTACAGTCAGTTACTATGCTGAAGCCTGTCCTACACTTGCTGACCCACTTACTGTAAACAAACTAAACTGAATATACTCGCTGTATTGGACTGTTACAAAGAATTTGCTTTGACGTTTTTTTGTCCGTGTTACTCGAGTTATCGTTTCAGCCCTAATATAGTTATATAGCTATATATAGATGGATGGATGGATGGATGGATGGATGGATGGATGGATGGATGGATGGATGGATGGATGGATGGATGGATGGATGGATGGATGGATGGATGGATGGATGGATGGATGGATGGATGGATGGATGGATGGATGGATGGATGGATGGATGGATGGATGGATGGATGGATGGATCCGTCCGTCCGTCCGTCCGTCCGTCCGTCCGTCCGTCCGTCCGTCCGTCCGTCCGTCCGTCCATCATTGGTCCTGAAGGAAATGTATGTGACCAGTAGCTTATTCACAACACAGGTATACAAAACATTAAAATACAGTACAGTACACAACAAACAAGCCCCCTTAGACTAATAAAGAAGAAATAGATACACAATAATGGCTTGGCTTGCATAGTGGGTCTAAGCCAAAAATTACTTAGAAACTGTATATGTCTATAAACATGCACATAACTGCCACATACACACATGCATAATTCCAAAAATATATATAAACATACACACATACATACATATAAACATACACTTTTTCAGTGCTTAATTTGTGCTGGATCTTGCCGGAACAAGATCCGTCACCTCTCATATTTCAGGTACCTGTGTTCCAGAACTTATTTATGTGGATCCACCACCTCTTTAACATTTTTTCTTTTATAGGACACCAAAAACTATTCGTCCAGTGGCATCTCTGAGATGTTATGGTTGCAGCTCCTTACTACAGTCATTAAAGCTAGGATTATTTTATTGTATAGAATGCTACTATGTTAGATGGACACTTGAAGCCCTGTTGCGTTCCAGGACCTTTTCCATCACTGCCACTTGCTGGATCACCCCACCTTTAGTGTTCCATTACCTGATGTTTTACAAATTAAGCACTGCATTTATACATATAATACTAATAAACACACATATTCACATGTAAGCCAACCTAGTGGTAATGGGTAGTCGTTGGTGGTTTGGGTTATATGGGTTATATGTTTCTAACACTTCTTATCTAGATTACACTCACAGCTCCAGTGCCAGCCTAAAGAAGAAGAAGCTTGTCTCAGCGAATCAGCTGCATTTGTAAACTGTCATTTGTATGCTTGGTTGAACCGTCTTGGTCCTCAAAACTGGATTGAGAACCACAGATTTATAGTTGACTTGTTAGAAGTTATGAAAGCTGGAATCATTAAAAGCTATAACATACTGCTGAACAGGTGTGCGTTAGTTAGTGTAGGTTCTGACGACGGCGAAGGTTTTTCCTGAACTATTTTGATCTCAATTTGCATCAATTAGACAAACCTGCGGTCACCCGCGCATCAGTGCATGCATTCATGAGCCGGCGCGCATTAGTATGCAGCGAGCGTGTGGAATGTTTGGTATTTCCAGCATGTGTGTTTGTCTGCGATATCTGTTTACTTTAGCCGAAACGCGTCGGCTCACATAAACAAGACGTTTCCAATACACAATCGCTACATTATCCTAGCTCGCCGCGTTGCCAGCAGCTAGCCACAGGCCTGTTAAACTCCTTGTGCAGCAGGCCTGAAGAGGCTTTAGTGAGCTCAAGGTAATTCTCACCGCAGCAATGGGCTCTCGGATGAATGAGCGTCCGTGCGGACAGGAATGCGGGGGAAACGGAGTATAGGATGACTGCGGCTTAGGCTGCGCGTCAGATCAGTGAATGGAAAATGGGGCAAGCAGTATGTGTGAAGTTAAACATTGATCCTCTCAGGTCTAGCTTATATGGCTTTCAGCACTGATACAGGTATTGATTGATCTTAAACACACTGGCTACTCTTTTGTATGCATATACAGACGCAAGAAGCTAAAATGCTGCAGGCTGGATGGAATTGTTTCCATATAAAGAACTAATAAACTACTTTCACACGTCACTCGTCTATGTTCTCGAACTGCCTCCTAGAATACAACCAGCTGGAGCTGGTATTGGATCTGATAATGTAAAATTCAAATATAGTGGCCTATTCTTTTCCTCCTTGAAGCTATGGCTCAGCCAGAATTACCCTAAATGCTAATCAGTGCAGACATTTGGAGACTGAAGGTCACACTTTTACACTTTTATGGAGACCCCAATACCGTTCACTCGACCACGGCTATATTACATTATGTTACACTATTATATTATTTATTCTGATATCGCTGCTTTGGACAATATCATTAAGTCACTTTAAATAAATGTATAATGTATCTTAGATAACCTGCCAATGCAAAGTTTCTACATATGTTCTCCTGTATATCCTTTGTATATATCTAGTTTATGTTTTGTTTAGTCCTTTATATATATTTTAGTTGTAACTATATGTATATTTTTTAGCTTATTTTTACTTTAATATTGTCTATTTATTGTATGTTTGCACTGTTTTACATATATAATGCTGCCCTGCTGTAGAGTTGTATCTGAGCCTCACCCCAAGCATTTCAATGCATGTTATGTCCTGACATGATGTGCAAATGACAAATAAACTTGAAACTTAAAACTTGATACTACATGCAAGGCTATCATCAAATTAAGTCAAGTTTATTTCTGTAGCGCTTTTTACAACAAGGTTGTCACAAAGCAGCTTTACAGAAGTTTAAAAATATGAAGTTTTACATTAAGCCTACAGCACATTAGCTCCACCCATGCGCACTGAAGTTATAAGAAGTGTTTCCACCTGAACTGCTTGTTGAATTAGGAACAAAATACCAAACAGCCAATTAGAGTGAGCTCATTTGCATACATCAGTCTTAAAAGCAAAGTAATAAAAACAGCCTGTTTAGTTCTAAGAGATAAAGAGAGTGCAGTAATATGAATGCACAACATGCATCCCCCAGTGAGCAAGCCAGAGGCGCCGGTGGCAAGAAATACTTCTTTAAAACTGGATGAAGAAACCTTGGGAGGAACCAAGACTCACAAAGGGAGACCCGTCCTCCTCTGGTCAAACAGTGTTTACAGTTTATTAAACCTAGTTCAGAATAAAACTAAGATAATCGAAGTCCGAATGGTAAAAGCTTTAGAAACTGCACAGGTGGAGGCTGACTCTCTGAGTCTCTGACTCTGTCTTTAAGGAAAGTGGGAGTGAACTGAAACAGTTCAGTCTTTTCTCAATGCTGATACATCTGGATGACACAGCAATGCAGTAGAGGCTGTAGGTGAGGTGGTTGGTGTTAGGTGAAGAGGGGGCACTGATGGTCAGTAGCTAACGTAAAGTAGTGGAAGCTTGGATCCCATCATCAGACACTTGCCCTTAAGCCACAATGAGTTGTTATGTGGGGTCTGTCTCAAATCCTACTGAGCTCCTACATAGGCAGCATTTTACATCATAGTATGCGCTCCTGACATGAACTGTCCCAATTCTTACATACCTTAAACATACTGTCTACTGAGGAACCTTATTTAGACCTGATTTTAAGGAAGCATCAAACGCTTCCTCAGCCGCTAAGACAATCCCATGATGCAACACAGGCTAATCTACGAGCAGTGAAGTGGTTTTAAAATGTGAGTTATTTTGATTCTCTCTGGAGTTTTAATGTATTTCTGGTCATATAATCACACAAAACAGTATTTTATTATCAACTCTGTAACGAGTCCTTCACCATTTACACTTTTATACTCCAGACATTAGCATTTATGCTAGTGGATTTTTAATTGTTTTGGATTTTGGATGCCGACAGGTAGCTTAGCAACCAGCTAAACCACCCCTCGCGTGCTGCAGTGGGCGGGAACAAGCCGTGACGCAGTCTCTCTCTAACTAGAGCGTCTCAGTAATCTGTTTTATGAGGAGAGATGAGGAGAGAACGCTGCTACTTACACAGCTGCTACCTAGACAGCCTACTTAGACACTCACTAGGGTTTGAGACAGACCCGTAATCTCAAGCAGACTTTTTAATGTGGTTTCTGAGACTGTATGACATACTGTTAGGTATAAGAATGGACAAAAGCATGTCACATAGCTAGAAACAGAGTAGCAGTCATTTTAAAGTCTTTGGAAACACCTGGCAGTGAGTGGTCAGTGGTATATATAGTAACACTTAACTGCAGATTGGAGTTCATACAGCTATGGGATACTTACATAAGCCCTTCATTACAATTGACCTACATAGACCATCATACATTTGTAAATACTTAATCTGAGGTGCGTTTGACAGCTATGATATCAAGTTGATGTAACATCTGTCATATAACACTATGTTCTGAAATTCGCTCACAGTTACGTAATACTGATAATGTGATATAGCTTGCTGGTTGAACAAAGTGAGCATTTTTTGTGGCCATTGGATGAAGTGGGTTTTAATTTAGCATCATCAGCATTCTGTCACTGTGATGTACACTAAGCTACAAGGTCAGTTGGTACAACGTTGCCTTGACAGATGGTGCCTCCTGGAATACAGTCATATGCAAAACACTGGTTGTTCTTAGTCAAATGTTTTGTAGACTGTATATCTGAAAGTATGTTCACAGTTCTGCTCGTTTTAAAACACAGTTACTGTTTAGGTTTCCAGTTGTTGACAAAATTTGTGTGTACATTTTCTTGATAAACTAAATGTACTATAATGGACCAAAGAAATATGTGCTGTATTTAAATGTGTACGATGCGTTGCCGTAATCGATTACGAAATTAAATGTATTAGCATAACATGCGTCGATGCATTACAAAGACTGCCGCGCCTACTGAAAACATGGATTTACCCCTGTGCAGCCACTTCCCTCAGAAAAATGTTTTAGTACACTTCCAGCCAAACGTTTTAGATACACTTCCAGCCAAACGTTTTACATACACTACCAGCCAAACGTTTTAGATACACTACCAGTCAAACGTTTTAGATACACTACCAGCCAAACGTTTTAGATACACTACCAGCCAAACGTTTTAGTACACTACCAGTCAAACGTTTTAGATACACTACCAGTCAAACGTTTTAGATACACTACCAGCCAAACGTTTTAGATACACTACCAGCCAAACGTTTTAGTACACTACCAGTCAAACGTTTTAGATACACTACCAGTCAAACGTTTTAGATACACTACCAGCCAAACGTTTTAGATACACTACCAGCCAAACGTTTTAGATACACTACCAGTCAAACGTTTTAGATACACTACCAGCCAAACGTTTTAGATACACTACCAGCCAAACGTTTTAGATACACTACCAGACAAACGTTTTAGTACACTACCAGTCAAACGTTTTAGATACACTACCAGCCAAACGTTTTAGTACACTACCAGTCAAACGTTTTAGATACACTACCAGCCAAACGTTTTAGTACACTACCAGTCAAACGTTTTAGATACACTACCAGCCAAACGTTTTAGGAAATGTGAAGAATGCACTTTTCTCTAGTTATTGCGAAGATTGTTCCTGAAACGTTTCTTGAAGAAAAAAAAAATTATCTTCAGTGTTTTCTTACATTTGTAGTTGAGATGCCTTTGTGAATAGTAGAAGAATCATCTAGCCAGATCTGGTGTTTGTGATCCTCCCTTCATATTTATCTTCTTTATTTATCTTCTTTATTTCCTTCTCTTCAGCTCCTCCTCTCCGTAATAACAACATAACGATTTTGTAATGAAATGAATTTTCTGCCCGGATCTGATGCTGGAAAGCTTTAAAGCTTGAAAGTCCAGCTAAGCTCATCAGGCATAAACATCGGCTCAGATTTCTCCACACAGGCTCGGAAGACTAGCAGGGAACGGTTTGCGATTGTTGGCGGAGGCTTGATTGTTTATCTTGTCCGTGTGTCAGGTGCCTGGAGAGCCGTGACTGACCTCTGAGCCATGACCTTTGACCTTTACATTGCTAAAGTAACGTGACATGCATGAAGAACCCAGTCTTGCTTTAACGAAGTCCTGGCACACACTTGTGAAGGGTTGAGTGAGCGTGTGCAGAGGGCCAATTAGTGACCAGAGAGGCCGTGATGTCTGGAGTGAGCTTTAAAGAGGGCAGAGACAGAAGAAACTCTGTTTCATCATCGACCTGGGAAAGTGCTTGAGTGGCAGAGGCCACACAAAGAGCTACAACCGCCGTGATTTGAGATTTCAGACACGCACAGCACACGTGCAGCATGTTAATGACCGTGAGCTGTCGTACTGCTGCGTGTGGACATTTCTTGGTCAGATGGGAACTTCTGTTCTCATAACTAGGCTCTGAGTTCGTTTAGTACAGATTGAGGACCTGGTTTTATAAGAGAGCTGTAAAAAAAAATCTAACCAGTTTCATTCCAAAAAGATATGTATCTCCAAAATAGCAAATTTACAGTAAATACCAAAAACATTCTATACTTTTAATGAAAGTCAATGGAACCAGAAGTTTTGGTCTGTTCATCATGACGTTTTTTTGACAATGTACACGGCAGATGTCATGTACAAATGATGTAGAAAATTTTGTATATATATATATATATATATATATATATATATATATATATATTTTGTTTGTGTAATAAATATATTATTAATAATAATATAAGGTTTGACACATACAGAACATATTAGTACCTGCATATTATTGCTGCTTTACAAAAACCTTTACTTCAAAAACAGCTTCAGAGTCCAGTTTTGGAGCTCCAGTTTTCAGAGTCCAGAGGTGGAGCTTTACACCACTCCAGAGTCCAGTGGTAGAGCTTTACACCACTCCAGAGTCCAGTGGTAGAGCTTTACACCACTCCAGAGTCCAGTGGTGGAGCTTTACACCACTCCAGAGTCCAGTGGTGGAGCTTTACACCACTCCAGAGTCCAGTGGTGGAGCTTTACACCACTCCAGATTCCAGTGGTGGAGCTTTACACCACTCCAGATTCCAGTGGTGGAGCTTTACACCACTCCAGAGTCCAGTGGTGGAGCTTTACACCACTCCAGAGTCCAGTGGTGGAGCTTTATACCCCAGAGTCCAGTGGTGGAGCTTTACACCACTCCAGAGTCCAGTGGTGGAGCTTTACACCACTCCAGAGTCCAGTGGTGGTGCTTTACACCCCAGAGTCCAGTGGTGGAACTTTACACCACTCGACTCTGGAAGGAGTGTAAACTCTACCACTAAACTCTGGAGTGGTGTAATGATCCAACACTGGACTTTGAAGTGGTGTAAATTCTACCACTAGACTCTAGAGTGGTGTAAAGCACTGGAATCTAGATGTTTGGCTGTGTGGTGGTCTGATAGACGAATCTGGGTTTGTAGTGTGAATCCAGAAAAACACTACCTACTGGAATGCAGAGTGCCACCCGTTTGGGTCTGGGGCTTTTCTTCAGGCCTTAGTTCTAGTGAATGGTGATATTAATGCCACAGCATACAAAGACATTTTACACAATTCCGTGCTGTCTCTAACTTGGCAGTTTGGGGAAGAACGCTTTCCTGTTCCAGCTAGACTGTGTCCCTGAGCACAAAGACATGCTTTGATGAGTGGAGAGAAACTCCAGTGGCCCACACAGAGCCCTGACCTCAACCTCACAGGACCCCCTCGGAATGAACTGGAATGTCGATATATATATATTGCACACACACACTTATTACTGTTGCATATATGTACACACATACAGTGCTATTAAGCACTATTATTTTCTTTAAAAAAATATTAATATAGCTTTAATAGAAAATTATATAATATTATACAGTTAATACAATATTAAAGTCAAAGTGAACTTTATTTTCATACAGACTGCACAGCAAGAAGTGCACTGGATGAAATTGTGTTTCTCCAGACTTCAATGTGCAAGAAAAAAACACTGTTTGAACAAAAACACATTTTTTAATACAAAAGACAGTAAATAGGATAGTAGTGAAAATTTTTGAAGTGCTCAGTGCAGGTGTGAATTATTGCACAAATGGTAGTGTTGAAAATAAATAAATAAATAAATACTGTTTAGTCAAAGTGTGTGTATGTGTGTAGCTGATAGTCTGGTGTGTTGTATATTGAGGAGTCTGTGGTATAGAACAGACCTGAGACAGTCCTGTGTATATTGTGAAGTATGTTGTGTAGAACAGTCCTGAAAGGCCAGCGTGCTGTGTGTGCTGTTAGTTGGAGTTTAATTGTCTGATGGCTTAATTAATACAGTTAAATCAGATACGGAATAGAAATCTGAAAACTGAGACTTTGGTGAGACTTTGATTATGTTTTACTGCATAAATGTTTGTTTGTAGTTTCTTATATAATCTTAGATTTTAATTTTTGCCAGCAAGTGCAGTTATTGCTGAGATGAATACTTTTCAATGATTTACTCATGTACTTGGGATGTTTGGGGACATTACATAAATAGAGAGACAAACGAATTTGTGGGGGACGAGTCAGCAGATCCCTTCGGAGCAGAGAGGTTCTCAGTCATCAGTTCACCTCTGTTTGTGTGTGTGTGTATGTGTATATATATATATATATATATATATATATATATATATATATATATATATATATATATATATACATACATACATACATACACACACACACACACACACACACACACACACACACACACACACACACACACACACACACATATATATGCATGTTTGTGTGTGTGTTGTGTACCGTCCTCTCTGACTGCCCTCCCTGTCTCAGTGAGGTTCGGAAAGTGTGTGTGCGTCTGTGTGTGTGTGTGTGTGTTTGCAGAGGGTGGGAACTACAACCCTAATCCTGTTAGTTCCCCCAAAATTGCGTACATTAGCAAACCATCGTTTTTAAACAGGCCTCAGGATCTGCCTGGGCTCTTCCTCACTGAAGCAAAACACTCATACGCATTTCAGCTGGAAGTGTTTCCACCTAATCCTTTATAAACTTTTCTACAGAGTTGATTTTTCTAAGAAAATAAAAATAACACACACACACACCATGTCTTTTTCACGACACCAACAGTATCTTTAAGATCAGAACAAGTGCAGAGAAGCCGAAGAAGAATAATAGCAAAAGTTTATTCTTCTTCATCCATTTATTATGAGTATTTAGAGTTGTGCTTTTAGTAATTATAGTAATTATTTACACTGAGAAACAGTGAAAAGTAGCACTTTGGGAGAGGATTTGGGTTGAATAGAACCCAAAAAGTATGCAAAAAATGTCTGCAAAGAATTGTTAACAGATAATTTGCTGGTTGTTTATCAGAAATGTTGATTAAAACGTTATTTATTGGATCAGCACAGACGTGTACAGTTTAAATAAAGAGGAATTTCACAGTTTCTACAGGCAGCCTTAGAAATAAGGGCTGTTTATACAAAGTTGGTCCCATCATTGAGAGATTGCAAGTCAATCCCAGCTGACACCACAGCCATCAGTGGCCAGGCTGGTGTCTGTTACCTGATATAACAGAATTAGTAGTTTGTGTTGTGCTCCAAGCTTGCAGCTGTCCAGTAAGGTTGTGTTAGCAGCAGTTCATTAGGGCTGTGTATTGGCAATGTATTGTGATACTGCAAGCAAAGGATTTTTCAAACCATACTATAAAAACACACCACTATACGAACAGGTTTGCCAGTGCTTACAATAGCACTGCACCCTTGTGCTGCTTGTTAATGTTGGAGTGGAGCTGAAAATGGATTACAACACTGACATCTAGTATACAGTATACAGAGAATCAGATGGACTACAGTCTGTAAGTGTAGAACTACAAAGTGCTCCTATATGGTAAGCGGATCTGATAATATAGACAAGGAGTGTAGATACAAGGAGGCGTACCTAATAAAGTATCTGGTAAGTGTATGTGTTAATTCTTTTAAGTCCCTTGTTTTTTGTGTAAAGCTCAGCTGGCTTATACATTAGGGTCACCCTCAATGCGATCAATGCAGTTTCAATAAAGTCTTGATTGATTTTCAATTTGCTGGAATGAAAGACTTCTCAGTTTCGGCCCTGAGTACATTCTAAATATCGGCTTTGGCCAAGAATGTCATGATGTATCATCATTATCATTTAGCACGGAGCACGTTTTTAGAGACTGGGCCCAATCTGATAAAAAAACTTAATATAGTAAAACTCGTACTCCTCACGTCTCCTCAAAGAGGCACGGCTAATTGCCCATGAAATGCCTACATATTTATTGCCCCCACCCTGCTTCCAACCGAACAGACTTGGAAAGCTCCTCGGTGAGCAAATGGCTTTTTAACTTGCTCTGTCCTCTGATGGACTGACCTTAATGCGGAGTCAATGAACGCGGCGTCCCCGGTTAGCCGTAGCGCCAGCTCCACCGCAGCCGGCAGCTTTCCGGAGAGTTTCACACCAGCCTGTCACCCTGATTAATGCACTGCCTTCATTTTTATTTCACCTAAATGAAAGTCATTCACACGCACGGCCGTACACACACACACACACACACACACATATACACACACACACACTCTGTAAAGTCAGGTCAGCATGGGCTGGAAATTGGAGGCGCACTTGATTACAGATGTATTGTAAAGTGTAGGAAATATAAAAAACTGCTCCCTGAGTACCTTTGTTTGTATGTTGATAGATGGCCGCGTTATTTAATGATGTGGAATCGTCTTTGAACGTTAGCGCTGGGCGGTTGGTGCGGTGGCTGGTGTGTAATTAGCTGGATTAGATGAATCGTTTTGCAGCCGCGGTGCTGTGAAGTGGAGATCTGAAGCGATTTCGCCCGTTATCCTATTCATCTCACACACACACACACCAGTACCGGGCTTCAGAACTCAGGAGTGTGCATTGCTTTCACTTCAGAGCTCTTCTTTCATTGGGATTACTCTCTCTCTCTCTCTCTGTCTGTCTCGCACACTCTCTCTCTCTCTCTCGCTCCACCAAATCCACGCTGTGGCAAATAGGCTTAATTAGCGGAAGGGAACAAGGGCTTCCAGAAGTTCACACACAAGACGCTGAACAGGGCTCAACTTGAGTTAACCGCGGTGGCGCTGCTCGCGCTCCTAGCTCGAGCAGCTTCGCCGAGGTGTACGTACAAGCGGCTCGCCTTCTCCTCAAACTCCTAATTTTACGCTCGGTGCTCCGCTGTCTTGTGAGCGGATAGATACACAGATAGAAACGTTATTAATCCTGAGGGAAGCTGCAGGGATACAGCAGCAGCAGCAGCAGCAGGTAAAGGTAGTGTGTACATATACACTCACTGAGCTCTTTATTAGATACCTTGTGTCTACAGCTATCAGCTCCACTTACCGTATAGGGGAACTCTGTAGTTCCACACTTACAGACTGTAGTTCATCTGATTCTCTGTATACTCTGTTACCCTTTTCTTCAATGATCAGGACCCCCACAGGACCACCACAGAGCTGGTATTATTGGGCTGGTGCATCATTCTCAACACTACAGTGACACTGACAACACTGTGTCCACTCACTGTCCATTCTTTTAGACACGCCTACCTTGCCAATTCACCTTTGACTAAGGTCAATCGCTTTAGCCTCAACCTGAACCTGAACCTGTTACGTTGTACCTCTAACCGTCCTGAGTTGGACTTAGCCAGCCCCTGGTTGGTGGGATGTTACTTTGACATTTGTTCTAATGAGATTCACAGTGGACCAATGAGAAGCCGAGGAGGGCACCATACAAGAAAAGGATGCAAGAAAATGTGTTATAGCGTCAATCCAATGAGAGATCAGAAGCCTCTACAACTCTCTACTCTGATTGGACAGAGGCTTTGACCTTGCCGATCTACCTTTTAGATGTAAGGTCAGAGATTTTAGCTCGGATGCTGCCCACAGGACACAGTTGACTGGTTAGTTTTGGTTGGTGGGCTACTCTCTGTCTGATGTGAGTGAATCAGACACAGCAGTGCTGCTGCTGGAGTGTTTAAACACCTCAGTGTAACTGCTGGACTGAGAATCGTCCACCAACCAAAACTATCCAGACAACAGTGTCCTGTGGGCGGCGTCCTGTGTCCACTGATGAAGGACTAGAGGAACACTAACTGTGCAGCAGCAGATGAGCTACTGTCTCTGAAAAGGTGGACCAGCAAGTAGTAGAAGTGTCTAATAGAGTGGACAGTGAGTGGACACAGTGTTTAAACACTCCAGCAGCACTGCTGTCTGATCCACTCGCACCAGTATAACACACCACCTCCACGTCAGTGTCACTGCAGTGCTGAGAATGATCCACCTCCCAAATAGTACCTGATCATTAAATAACAGGGTAATAAAGTATACAGAGAATCAGATGGACTACAGTCTGTAAGTGTAGAACTACAAAGTGCTCCTATACGGTAATAGGAGCTGATAAGATGTTCACTGAGTGTAAACATAGGTAGGTGTACCTCGTGATGTTGTCGTTGAGTGGATATATGAGAAGCTGTTCAGTTGACAGAAGTTACAACACTGTTACGAGTACCCGGCAGTGATTAATTGCTATATAAATAATAACAAACCCCAAATAAACAAAGTCGCCCGCGCGCTAGCCTCCGAAGGCGTTATCACTTTTATTACAGCTTCCTTTCTTTTCAGGAGACTCACTTTCAGTTTTCCAGGGACTCAGCTTTGAAAGTCAGCTTTGGGAGGTTTGTGTGGTGGCTGGCTTGTAATTAGGTGGATTAGATGAATCGTTTTGCAGCTGCGGTGCTGTGAAGTGGAGATCTGAAGCGATTTTGCTCGTTATCCTATTCATCTCACACGTTCTTTTCAGGAGACTCGCTGCAGATCTGCAGCCGTACCCCCACAGTTCGTTCTTTAGAAGTTCCTTGTGTTTCCTGTGAGTAATCCCAAACACATTCAGGGGTGTTGAGGTCTGGACTCTGAGGTGGACTCTAAGAACACCAGCAGCTTCTTTATGTCCATCTCTTGTTCTCAGTGAGGAGCTTCCTGAACAGCAGGACAGGAGTCTTCATGAGTAGAAGGATGATTTCAGATCTGGAACAGCTTGAAAGCTTTAAGCGCTGTTTGTCTGATGGGGGCAGCTTTGGCGGCTGCCCAGGTCTTCCAGGTGGTTGTTAGGAGTCCTGTTATCTCTGTAGCTCTATTTTTAAGGATCAGCATTTTATTTCTCCCACTTGTTTACCTTTGACTTTCTTCTTCCTTATGCAGGTGGATTATCCTACATCAGAAACTAGTTTTAGGCTCTTATTATATATAAAAAGCAGTTTTTTTCTAGAAAGGCAGCTTTTATTTACTCAGCTAGACACTTATAGTACAGTAAGTAGCGCTTTTACATACATCAGTGTGTTTATTTAACCCTTTCCAAGCTTCTCCTTGTGGAAACAACCCAGTATTATTTACAGTTCTCATCTAATACCTGCTTTGACTGCTCAGTACTTCATTAAGCTAAATCAAGATTGCTGCTGAAGGAACTGAATCCATTCATAAAATGTCTGGGGTGTCCAGGAGAAATCTGGAACCTAACTTTGTACTTCAAACTGGAGCTCAAGATATGATCTACTTCTTTCACAATAAGATATTCATGTTACTGGTATTGTAGTTATGATTATTTATATCTGTTCTAATGATATCTGGTGTTCTTACTGGGTAAAATACACTTATTGATAAGATAAGAGATTTTAAACATTCAGCTTAGGTGCTCTTAGGTGTTCTTAATGACTATTTTGACTGGAAACTAAAAAAACAACCTAAGGGTGGTCCCTGAATACTGCCCAGTACTCTATGTTTGGTACTTCAGTTAAATTATACAGATGTTTATCCTGTAAAATCAGCAGCTCAACATTATAGAGCCTGGTAGAAGTGTGTACGGTTGGAACAGTGCATTAGGGGTTGCAGATATGTATTTAAATGCAAGTGAATGTTTATCTGTGACATATCTTGAGGTGGTTATTATTATGGGATTTGAAAAAGGGCATGTGAATATTATACGCCTGTATTGTTCCAAATAAGAAAATGGGCTGAGTAACACTGTGTGAAGGTAAAAACAGCAATAAGATAATAACTGTTAACCAAAGAAAATAAAGTGTGCACGCAGGCGTGATATTAAAACACAGGTACTTTGTGTTCCTCAGGTCTTCTTGCTGCTGTGCATAGCAGACTGGATGGTGCATTCCATGTGGAAGAGCGGGAAGGACCCGGACAGCTTCTCCATCCCCTACCTAACGGCACTGGGTGACCTGCTGGGCACCGCCCTCCTGGCCCTGAGCTTCCACTTCCTCTGGGTCATCGGAGACCAGGATAGTGACGTGGGCGACTAAGGTCAATCGCTTTGGCCTCAACCTGAACCTGAACCTGTTACATTGTACCCCAAACCGGGCTGGGTTGGACTTAGCCAGCCACTGGTTGGTGGGATGTTACTTTGTCGTTTGTTCTAATGAGATTCACAGTGGACCAATTAGAAGCCGAGGAGGGCACCAAACCAACCTGACGATCTTTTGTCAGTCAACATATTTCGTATGTCTATTTAAAGAACAGTGAGTGTTAACATTCTGCTGAGTTTGGATGCAATAAAATTTGTTTAAGCTTCAATCCAATGAGAGTTTGGAAGCCTCTACAACTCTCTACTCTGATTGGACAAAGGCTTCAACAGTCCAGACTCCCAGCTCTAGACCACTTTTGCTGTCAACCACAAATAAGAGGACACAAATGATACAGCATATCGTCTCGCTGTCCAAAGAACAACATGTATCCCCAAAATCGCAACTTTACAGGAGAGAACAAAAACTTACTTTACTTTCAATGTAAGTCAATGGAACCAGAATGTTTTCCGAGTTACTTTGGGGCATTTCTATTGGTCTGTTTGGTATACTGCTGCATTCAAATCTCATAGAAAACTAAAAACGGACAAAAATGGAGATTCATGTTGTTCTTTGGACGACGATGATATTTCTTTCCACCTAGGCCCCCACCAAGTGCTCACATTCCTTTTTTTTTTTTTTTTTTTTTACTTATATTTCCATCTTTCATTCTTGGGCCGTATACTGATGGGTGCGCTGCGTTGTGGACTGTCAGGTCAGTGTAACGCTCGCCGCCCGGTGTTTACACAGTCCACATGTGCCGTTTACATGTATGCCACCCGTAATGACGTGGGAGAAACGTGCCTGAGAAAAGATGTGTGTTGGTAAAGGGTCAGTATTTGTCGGTGACGTCTTACTTCTCCCTATTTTTCTCACTGCGGTGCCATTAAGAAGGTGTTTCGGTGATCTGGGAGGCTTCACGGGAGACGAGTTCCATTTTTATCTGTTTGTCTGAAGCTTTTTTATACTCACAATAAACGTCCAGGGTTTGTTTATGGTCAATCTCTCTGCCAGACGATGCCTGACTCTTTATTTCTTCACTCTCCAGCAGTTTCCCCAGGACATGAAAGAAGGAGGATAACTTTACTGATCTACTATCAGCTCCACTGAACATATGAGCTACACTTACAGACTGTAGTCCATCTGATTCTCTGTATACTTTATTACCCTGTTCTTCAATGATCAGGACGACCATAGGACCACCACAGAGCAGATACTGTTAGGAAGGTGGTTCATTCTCAGCACTGCAGTAACACTGTCCACTCTATTAGACACTCCTACTACTTGCTGGTCCACCTTGTAGATGTAAAGCCAGAGACAGTAGCTCATCTGCTGCTACACAGTTTGTGTTCTCTAGTTCTTCATCAGTGGACACAGGACGCCGCCCACAGGACACTGTTGTCTGGATAGTTTTGGTTGGTGGACGATTCTCAGTCCAGCAGTGACACTGAGGTGTTTAAACACTCCAGCAGCAGCACTGCTGTGTCTGATCCACTCACACCAGCACAACACACACTAACACACCACCACCAGGTCAGTGTCACTGCAGTGCTGAGAATGATCCACCTCCCTAATAGTACCTGCTCTGTGGTGGTCCTGATCATTAAAAACTAAATAATAAGTATAATAAGTAATAAAGTATATATATATATATATATATATATATATATATATATATATATATATATATATATAGTAAAGTGTGTGTAGATGTAAGGAGGTGGTTGGTCGGTGTACAGGTGCTGGTCATAAAATTAGAATATCAAGTTGATTTATTTCAGTATTTCCATTCAAAAAGTAAAACTTGAATATTATATTCATTCCCTACACACAAACTGATATCTCAAATGTTTATTTCTTTAAATTTTGGTCATTATAACTGATAACTAATGAAAATCCTAAATTCTGTATCTCAGAAAATTAGAATATTGTAAAAAGGTTCACTATTGGAGACACCTGGTGCCACACTCTAATCAGCTAATTAACTCAAAACACCTGCAAAGGCCTTTAAATGGTCTCTCGGTCGAGTTCTGTAGGCTACACAGTCATGGGGAAGACTGCTGACTTGACAGTTGTCCAAAAGACGACCATTGACACCTCGCACAAGGAGGGCAGGACACAAAAGGTTATTGCTAAAGAGGCTGGCTCTTCACAGAGCTCTGTGTCCGAGCACAATACCAGAGAGGTGAAGGGAAGGAAAAGATGTGGTAGAAGGAAGAGTACAAGCAACAGGAATAACCGCACCCTGGAGAGGACTGTGAAACAAAACCTGTTCAAACATCAGGGGGAGTTTCACAAAGAGTTTTAGTCAGTGCTTCAAGAACCCCCAGGCACCAAGAACCACGGTTTCAGCTGTCGCATTCCTTGTGTCAAGCCACTTTTGAACAAGAGACAGCGTCAGATATAGAAATTGACCGATATGGGTTTTTCTATAGCCGATGCTGATGCCTGAGGACAGGGTCAGCCGATGGCCGATATATGCTGCTGATTTTTTGGCCGATTATTAGAAGTTTTCTGCTTTATTTGCTGCTAAAATGTCACAAGACAAATAACAAGACAAATGCACAACATTTCTGGACTTAACATCATTTATTGAACACTGACTTAACAAGAAAAAATATATATATATTTATTACTACTGAAAGAGTGTAACATACATCACTTCATACCCAAAACTAACCAGCTATTAAGAAGAGCATTGAAAGATACTTCCACACAGACCACATGTT
>CM038702.1:7715812-7785812 GCA_021613375.1 Megaleporinus macrocephalus
TATCAGAGCAATCTGGGCTCTCATAAGACCAGAGCATTGCCATAGACTGATCAACCATGCCACCCCACATTGCTGCAGTAATCCAGGCCAAAGGGGTCTAAACATTGAGAGTTGTACATGCTCGTACTTTTCATGTTCATACTTTTCAGTTGGCCAACTTTTCTAAAAATCCTGTTTTTGTAGTGGTCTTAAGTTATATTCTAATTTTCTGAGATACTGAATTTGGCATTTTCATTAGTTGTCAGTTATAATCATCAAAATTCAAATAAACATTTGAAATATCAGTTTGTGTGTAATGAATGAATATAATATACATGTTTTACTGTGTGAATGGAATTACTGAAATAAATAAACTTTTTTTATGATATTCTAATTTTATGACCAGCACCTGTATATGCCTACAGCTTCTTCAGATTTAGGCCACAGTGCGCTGTCCTACGAGTAACTTAAAAGGTCCGTTACACTTCAATTGCTTCTTCTATTAACACCTCAGGCGTTCATGTGGTCATGCTTGTTTACATTTAATTCCATCCATTCAGAGCAGCGTTATCTCAGCGGCCGTTACGACAATGTGTCATATAGAAGGTGGCGCTGTAGGTCAGGCTGACTGGCCTGTAAACTCAACACTTAAGACCTTGTTGCAGGACCACAACGAAGGATTGTGTCTTGCTGATTTCCAAACTTTCAACAGGCAGTAAAAGTAAGTGTTAAATCAGCTCCTGCTGCAGTGAAGCGAGGGGTTTAGTGGACCCCTCACAAGTTCACAGTGTAGACGCTGTGAGGGTTGTGTCCTTGCTGTGTCTAGACGGCCCTCGTTAACGAGGGGTTCTGTAAACTGTGCCGTGGGAACCCTGAAATCTGAGCTGGGTGCCAGTGGCTGGTCCTCCGGTGAGCACCCCATATACTGAGAAACCTTTATTTTCCAGTGCTGACATTATATGATGATAGGGATTCAAATCTGAGAGAGTGGGGTCTAGCGTCTGCCGTTAAAGGGGCAGAAATGAGAAATTAGAGCAGGTTCAGCTTTTGGCTTTGTGTTATTTCAGTACCAGTCACTGGACGTTTGCTCTCTCAGACATTAGTTCTCACCATTAACCCTTCTGAGGACCAGTTAGATTCAAACCACTATTGTTTAGGACTGTAGTGATCACTAGTTAGCAGGTTCTGGACCTGCCGCCACTGGACTCTAGAGTAGTGGAGACATGTTCTCTGGAGTGACAAATCTGTCCGGCAGTCTGATGGACAAGTCTGGGTTTGGCGGTTGCCAGGAGAACGCTACCTGTCTGACTGCATTGTGCTGAGTAGAAAGTTTGGTGGAGGGGGGATTATGGTGTGGGGTTGTTTTTCAGGAAGTGGCCTCGGACACATAGTTCCAGTGAAAGGAGCTCTTAAAGCTTCAGCAGACCAAGAGACATTGGACAATTTGACAACTAGTTAGCAGGACACCAGTGCTACAGTCTGCAGCTCAGGCCTGGTTCCAGTTAACTGATACCAAAATAACACCCAGTTGGAGGATATCAGAGACCGACTGCTGTTGAAGTACTCTGTTGTATATCTTATGCTTCTCCTTTCTCCTCTTTCTATCAGCACCAGCTATCAATGAGCAGCCTCTGTAATAAACACATACATGTTTATAAATAAACACATGTTTATTTGGTTCAAACGTGGAATAGAAATTTGACATGTCATCATTTCTAAATACCATCATCGTTCTTAAATACCGTCATCATTCTTAAATACCATGGTATACCTTGCCTTGCTCCGCCCATCCCTAATGCCAGCACTCTGTCCCTCCATTCATTCATTTATTTGTCCAACTGGCTGAGCTTACATTCAATGTGGTACATTCCCTGGATGCTCGCTCAGCAGTAAAGTGAATAAGAACCTCACCTTCTTTAAGGCGTCGCTATATAAAAGCCGAGTATAGTTTTTAGTGAGTTCTAGTGATTCACGAACCCAACAACACCACCGAAATATCTGAGTTCATACTACTTTGTATTGTATTTATGCTTATTTACATCTGTTCTAATGATATCTGCTGTTCATACTGGTGAAAACACACTTACTAATAAGATAAAGGCTTTTAAACAGTCATGTAGTGTAGGTCTTCTAGGGTATCACTCACACATCCAAATCATTGAATTCAGGTGTTCCAATCACTTTATGGCCACAGGTGTATAAAACCAGCACCTAGTCATGCAGACTGCTTCTACACACATTGGTAAAGAATTGGTCTCTCTCAGGAGCTCAGTGAACTCCAGCGTGGTACCGTGATAGGACGCCACCTGTCCAGTGGTGAAGTTTCCTCACTACTAAATATTCCACAGTGGACTGTCACTGGTGTTATAACAAAGTGGAAGTGATCGAGAACGACAGCAACTCAGACACCAAGTGGTAGAACACGTACAATGACAGAGCGGGTCAGCGGATGCTGAGGAGCATAGTGCACAGAGGTCACCAACTTTCTGCAGAGTCAATCACTACAGACCTCCAAACTTCATGGAGCCTTCAGATCAGCTGAAGAACAGAGCATAGAGAGCTTCATGGAATGGGTTTCTATGGCCGAGCAGCTGCATCCAAGCCTTATATCACCAAGCACAATGCACCGGATGCAGTGGTGTTAAGCACGCCGCCACTGGACTCTAGAGCAGTGGAGATGTGTTCTCTGTAGGGATGAATTTCGCTTCTCTATTTGGCAATCCGATGGATGAGTCTGGGTTTGGCGGTAGCCAGGAGAACGGTAATTGTCTGACTGCATTGTGCCGAGTGTAAAGTTTGGTGGAGGGGGGATTATGGTGTGGGGTTGTTTTTCAGGATGTGGGCTCGGACATTTCCAGTGAAAGGTGTTCTTAAAGCTTCAGCAGACCAAGAGACATTGGACAATTTCATGCTCCCAACTTTGTGGGGACAGTTTGAGGACAGCACCTTCCTGTTCCAACACGACTGCCCACCAGTGCACAAAGCAGCTAGTAAGGTGTGAAAGAACTTGACTGACCTGCACTTGAGTCCTGACCTCAACCTAATAGAACCCCTTTGAGATGAATTAGAACGGAAACTGCGAGCCAGACCTTCTCATCCAACATCAGTGTCTGACCTCACTAATTGTGTTCTGGAAGAACTGTCGGTCAAACATTCCCATAAACACACTCCTAAACCGTGTGGAGAGCCTTTCCAGAAGAGTTGAAGCTGTTATAGCTGCAAAGGTTGGGCCGCCATTATATTAAACCCTGTGGATTAAGAATGGGACGTCACTCCAGTTCATATGCATGTAAAGGCAATGTAGTGTATCACCACAAGGGACCCTTTAAATGTGCCAGTGCCAAAGGGGTCCTAGCCATCTTTAACCCCTAAAAGTCCCAAGTAAACTTGTGTATTACTGCTTCTTATTAACCTGTTTTCAATCATGTTCAAATCTGAATCAAAGAAAATAAGATTAAACAGAAAATCTAGTACTAGTAATACTACTTTCTGGATGTCATTGATTAATATCTGATATTCCCAGCCTGCTAGACTGCTCATCCAGAACTAAACACAACAGCCTTTAAATTTCTATTTTGTTTTCTTTTATCCAGATTTCAACATGATTATCAAGAGCTTAGAATGGGGGGTTTGTTTTCCAGTGCACATATAGTACCCCCTCGGTGTCGCCCAGCCAAAGCAATGCCGTGTGTTCAGAAGAAATTAAAAACGGGCTGTTTAGAGCTTACCTTGCATTAACAGAGTGGTGAGTGAACAGTGTTCCTGTGTTGCTTTAAATATAGGAAGATATGGGCCCTTACATTTTTGAGAGCGTATACTCTTGAGAGCCGTCTTGAGTGCAGTCAGCTGAGTAATATTAAGATTAATTCTTCCTACCTCCATCCAGTCCTGCTGTAGGAGTTATTCACAGTCCAGCGTGTTCCATCACTCCCGATTAAGATATCCGCTTTAATCTTGTTATCCTCATTTGCTTGCAATGAGTTGCTGCCGTGTCTTTAACTCGCCTCATCCTGTTTGGCCTTCGGACTGATATTCGCTTCTCTGCGGTGAGTGAAAACGAGTCCCGTTGCAGCACAAGAAGAAGATTACTCCAAAAGTTGTAGCGATGGCAGAATTCCAGCGGCCTCCATGCTGAGACTGTAATCGCCGGGCCTGGCTGTAATTTGGAGCCGGTCCCTTGGCCCCCGCGCTGCAGATAAGAGAGTTGGGAAGAGATGGCAGCGACTCAGGAGGACGTCGTCCAATAACGCTGCTTTAATCTGTTCCGAGGACTCTGTGCTACAAGGGCTCGGATTACTGCAGTCTCAGAGGACCACATCTCTCTACATCCCCCCCCCCCCAGCACCCTCCACCCCTCTTTCCTCGGCTAGTTGTCTTACTTTCTGTTGGCTGCTTGACCTTCTCTTTCAATCAATGTTGACGGAGCCGAGCGCGCTCCTTGACTATGAATTGACTGGCGAGCGCCTTCGGTGATATTTCACGCTCACCTTCGACTGCGTCCGCGAAAAAACACTCGATGGGCCGCTTTCTCTCTGTCTGCATCTTTCATTTGCTCTGCTCGCCCCTAGAACATCCTCAGTCGTCTATGGTGGGAGTGAACACTTCAGCCTCGATTGAGGAGAAGGATGGATGGCAGCAGAAAGGGGCCGAGTCGTTCTCTTTCATACACATAGTACCAACAGTGAAGACTTTCTAAATCTCGGCCGAGATTGTTGAGCCATATTATTATGACCAGCACGTAATATCCTGAGTGACCTCCATGGAGCAGCATGGACAGCAGCTAGATTGGGAGACTCAATAAGGTCCTGGTAGATGGTCACACAGATCTGGAGTCATGCTGAAAGCAGTGCATCCCATAGCCCTGCTGGAGGAGGATACATAGAGCCAACACCACCAATCTAGGTGGTCCCAGAGATGCTGAGTTGGGTTCAAGTCTGGGAAATTAGGGGTCCAGAGTAGTACTGTACTTGGAAGTGTCGGTCAGCTCTTCCAACCAATGTGGAACCTTCCTGTCTGCTGCAAGTTGCTTGCATTCCAACTTCAGCTGAATTGTACAATAATTTTATTATCTAGAGTCCTGAGAGAGTCCTCTGCTTTAAATATGCTAGCCTGAATCATAGGTGACCAAACTGTGAGCACGAGCAGGGCTGTGAACTTCGAGGAATTTGTTGGAGGGAGGTTTGGAGTGACAGAGTTGAGCCAGTTTGACCGGCGCAACTAGGCAACCGCTTCAGTTTCCAAACTGGGATTGCAATATGGCCTTCCAAGTTGGAGGTCAGATCCAAATCCAAATTCTAAGTATAAATTCCAGCATTTTAACCCTTTGATGCACAAGCTAAGCTAAACCCCTTCAAATGCACAACATGTGACCCGTATTCATCTCCTATGTTATTGTATGTACTGCTGAGTGTCTCTTTGGTAAATCTATTGAAATCAGTTTATTTCATTAGTTAATGTTCCAAGTGTTCATTAAAAGCCATGCATCTGATTCTCTTCAATCATTATTAATTCTTTTAATTCTTATTTATTTACTTCTTAAACAAACAGTGTTTGTAAATAAAATTTCCTGAGCTCAAATATTTACAAATGTCAACAGATCCTATCAAATTCCACAGGGAAAACATAAGCGTTGATTCTGACCCACACTGTGTGTTAGAAGGCAGTAATAAATAAACTGAAATATGTGTTTGTGATGATCGTGGAAGCTTGAATAATGAAATTAATTTACTGGAAAGATACAGAAGATAAAATCTCAGTTGGGTCACTTTGGACGCAGGTTGTGCATCAAAGGGTTAAAATAAGGTTCTTTAATAGACAGCATCCAAACATATGCAGATGCTAAATTGCCCCTAAGTGTGTGTGTGTGTGTGTGTGTGTGTGTGTGTGTGTGTGTGTGTGTGTGTGTGTGTTTGTGTGATGGACTGGCAGCCTGTCCAGGGTGTTTCCTGCCTTCCCCCAAATGAGCACTGGGATGGGATCCAGCACAGCCCCCTATGCCTTGTGTGACCAAGAAGGGTAAGCAGCTAAGAAAATGAATGAATGAATGAATGAATGAATGAATGAATGGGGGGACACTAGGTATAGGATCAAAACAGCAAGTTTACAATTTGGTCTGTCTCACAAAAGTTCTGCCTCAGAGTTGATACGAGTCTATTTTCTTGTTTAAGAAATGTTTAAATACTTCACACTTGCCAGCAGAAGCTGGAGCTGCAGTGGGACATAAGAACCGGTCGATAGTTGAGAGCAGAACCCCGGAGCTGCTGCAGTTCTGTGCATAGATATTTAAACAGTAAGTTCTCCTCTCTCTGTGAATAGTGATGTTATAGGCTCCCTCTGAGCGCATCTCCAGTTCAGCTCTTCTTCTACTCAGTCACTGAGAGTGCTGTTTATCCATGCTGATATTGTATCATGTGACCTCTTTTTGATCTTAACCGGTGCAAAGCTGCCCGATGTGTTTCTAAAGTTGCTATTAAAGGCGTCAACCGTCTCATTTAATGAGGCGTGTGTTACACACGTCCACAGAGTTTGTAAGTTCGGAATAATTTTGCTCGGCTGTGGTTTCCAAGTACCGTTTTCGAGTTACACAGTGCTCACAGTAGTGATCAGACTCTGGACATCAGACACTAAACAGCCTCGGGTAGAATAAGAGTACTGTTATGAAGCGTTTCTAAATGGTTAAAACTTTAAATGAGTTTATTCATGGTTATTAGTTAGGTTATAAACAGTATTAGTAAACCAAGTTATAACACATTAATAAAAGGAGCAAAAGTGAGCTGTTCTCTCTAATGAATGTATATGTATAAGTTGTAACTTAAATAACTTGTTGTAACTTATGCAGCTATGTATATACATATATAAGCTTATATATAAGTGTTATTATATATAATATAATAATTATTACTGTTATTACTGTTAATTACTGTTATATAATGATTGTTTATAAAGTTGTAACCACTTTAAAATAAGACTAACCTTATGAAGTGTTTATCAGTGGTTATAAACAAAAAGTATTTATATTTTACAAAGTGTTAATAAGCAGTTATAAAACATTAAAAGGGGAAAGTGAGGCATACTATCTAATGAATAAGAAAGTGTATTCAAGCTGAAAATACAAAGTAAACATCTGTAAACATTACAATCTGAGCTTTAACAGTATAAGAGAATGTGGGTTCACTGTTATTCTAACAACAGATCAACTGTTGCACTTATTATTGATGAGCTGTAATTTATAAATAATGATTATAATTATATAATTATTATATAACTATTGTTTTTTAAAGCTGTAACCATTTTAAAATAAGCCTATCAATATAGTTTATAAATTGTTTATTAGTTATTATTAGTAAAGTCATAAACGCATTACAAAGTATGCGATCTGTAAACATTATTATTTAATATATAACTTTTTATTCATAACCTGTAACCACTTAAGAATCAGATTATTCTTGTATAGTTTATAAATTGTTTATAAGTTATTATTAGTTAAGTCATAAACGCATTACAAAGTATTAATAAGCAGTTATAACTTTAATTAAAAGGTTAGAAGTGAATTCTATATGATGAATATGAATGTGTATTAAAGCTGACAGGTTTAAATAAGAAGTAAGATCTGTAAACATTATTATTTAATATATAACTTCTTATTTATAAGCTGTAGCCACTTAAGAATCAGATTATTCTTGTAAAGTTTATAAATGGTTTATTAATGGTCATTAGTTAAGTCATAAACGCATTACAAAGTATTAATAAGCAGTTATAACACATTATTAAAAGGGGAAAGTGGGCTGTTCTCTCTGATGAGCCCATGTGTGTTGAAGCTGAGAGGTTTAATGCTGACTGATGGAAAAGATAAAGGAAGACCAGTAAATGACAAAGTCTGGTCTTTAATAGTACATGTGAATGAGGGTTCATTGCTATTCTAACAACAGATCACTGATGTCCCTTTTATTTGTGCTGTAACTGTTTATTATTTATTGTAAAGTGTTTATAGTCTAATTAATAGCCATTTATAAACTCATAGTCTTATTTTAAAAGATCTGCTCATTGGTGATGCTCATTCCATGTGATATTACTAGGTCAAGTGTATTATCCAGAGGATGGGTAGCTTCAGTAATATGCTGTATTAATCCTTGGTTGTCTAGAGGTTCTGAGAGTCCAAAGCCTGTGCTGGTGCTAATATGAATATTCATATATCTACTAATTATTCAGTCATAACTAGTGAGAATAACAGACATACGTTCAGAAAATCCAGGACGAAATTATGAAAACTCAATATTCAATAGTCAGATATTCAATGGATGAAAAAATTTAAAATTTACAAAAATAACTTTTAATGTGAACTACAGTGCCATCAGCCTTAGGCCAAGTTTTCACTAGAAACATAAACTGTGATTCTTTTTCAGAAATATAATTATGAGTTCAATTTAATCATGAATTAATAAATACATTCATTAATAAATTGTAAACATTAATTTAAGAACCTCTGTCATTACATTTTTAAACATTTTTAAAATTAGACCTGACTCAGTTGGTATGCTAAGAACTGAACTCAAGTCCTCCCTGTTACTACCGCATACAGTTACCTTTGTTTTTTCCATATTTAGTTGGATGAAGCTTTCTTGCCAGTGAGATAAGCAGGTCTGGGTGTCCTCTGTATAGCTCTGGAAAGATATAGTATTATTTTTAAGAACTTGGCCTAGTGGTACCATAATAAAGATTGAACAGTAAGGGCCCAAGAATGGATCCTTGGGGGACACCACAGGTCAGTTTCATGTTCAGATTCATTAATACCAGTAAAGCAGCTCCAATCTTTCCAAATATGGTTGCCACTTAGAGCTGTTCTGGAAAGCCATTTGATCCAGAAGCACTAGCGCAGATGTTTTGCCAGTGTTCATAGGGACGTCATTTAAGGCCTTGGTAAGTGCAACGATGTGAACTGCATCCTGGCTGGAAGTCATCATAACAAGAGTAATCACTCGCGAACATGCTGATCTGAGTGAAGACAACGTCCTCAATCATTTGACCCATGAATTGCAGATTAGAAGCAGGGGGTGGTCTAAATTGCTGAGCCTTAATCACAGCAGTTTTCAGCAGGCCAGTGAATATGCCTGAAAGGAGTGACCCACTCACTATTGGCAGTAAATCCATTACAGGCACTTGGTGCTGTGCCCTGAATCAAACCTGGCAGCGAAGTACATCTGCTCTCCTTCTCGAGTAACAGTTCTGTTTTAGGGGAGATTGATGAAAAATGTAATTCCTCCTTGCAGGGTCAGGCCACGCCAACTTATCCACTATTGAACCATGAAGGGTTCACAGTGCATCTGTAAGCACTTCATGTCGTCGCTGTCCAAAGAAAACATATAACAGTGACTTTACAGGAGAGGCCAAAAACTCTCTTTACTCTTAATGTAAGTCAATGTAAAAAGGGTTTAATCTAAGAGATTTTGGAGCATTTCTATTGGTCCGTTCGTCATAAAATCTTTACAGGACATAAAAAGCAGCTGTCGCGTTCAAACAATACAGAAAACAGAAAATCGACAAAACTGGAGATCAGATAACTGTTAAAGGTTGGAGGGTCCAGGAATAGTGTTATTTGAGAAATGATAGGCCAATAAAGACACTGTTCAGGTTTGGATTTGCGAGTAGAAAGCTTTGTTCATTGTCCAGCCACCTGACCAGCAATCACCACCTTTCCAGGAGCAGGAAAATGATAGGGAGCCACACGTGTGCTTGGAAGAGCTGAAAAAACTCCAACTGGCGTGGCAAGCCTGATGTGGGCAAGTCTGTCCGCTAATGAGAGGAGGAGGAAGGATGAAGGACGTGCAGGATCAGAGCTGAGCACTGGGGTATTTTCAGATCAGTGGAAGCCTACTGTGGGCCTGTGGTCAGGGTTTGGGTTTAGAGGGTGGGGCCGGGTTCGCAGAGGAAGGTTTTGCAGGTGCAGCGTCTCTGGCCACATAGCAGAGGCTGAATTTGCAGAAAACGATGGTCTAGTGCGTAACGTGAGGTGGGGCCCCCAAAACCCTGAGACCACTGATTATTTTTTAATTTAAAGGAGCAATTTGTAAGATGATGCAGTGTGTCGAAATCATACTTCAAAGAAATAGGGGGCAACATATGACCCTATTATAAGAAACAAGGTCCCTCCTCCTCCCTCTTCACTCCTTACCAGTCTAGAAGAAACAAACTCAGCATCATCCCTTTACTCTCCAAGTACATCTCCACTGGTGGAAAGCAGCATCAATGTTCTGCTTTTATTAATACCTCATCTTTTGTTTGCTGCTGAATGTGGTTTCTTGCTAAGGGTGGGCGGCACCAGTGGTCACTTGCCAAGAGCTTCAGCCATCCTTGTGTTTACTGATTGTTTCATTGGCTACCTGTTTTTAAATGATCTAACCAGAATGAGCACCTTCAACATGATGGACAAGAGGTTAGAATACGGCACTGGGGCAGCAGCACTATTTCTTCATCCTCGCATGATGGACTGATGGCAGACTCGCTGCTACAGTGACTCACTATCACCTCTTGAGGTACAAAGTGGTATTACAGAACAGGATGGGCCAGGGCTTGCAGGGCTTGAAATCTCTGAAACACGACACAACACTATACCACACCTCCATATTTGACCTCTCCATGTAGCGCAGCACCAACATATACATATATATACACACACCAGGGGGCAGTGAGCACACTTTCCCAGAGTGGTGGGCAGCCCTATGCACAGTGCCTGGGGAGCAGTTGGGGGTTAATTGTTATGGTCAAGGGCACTTCAGTTGTGTCTTGTCAGTTCAGGGGATTCAACTGGTGACCTTGCCTGGTTCCCTAAAACTCCAGCTCACGACTAGTCCCAATAATGTTGTTGACATATTGTGAAAACTGTTATTTCTTTACATTCTTTTTTGGTTCATTTTGGAATATTTTCACTTGCAAATTTTACACATGGCACATTTAAAGCAAAAGCAGATTAAGAACAGTGTAAAATGAATGTACATACTGTGAAAACTGTTATTTCCTTACATTCTTTTGATATTTGTGGTTAATTTTGGAATGTTTTCACTTGCAAATTTTACACATGGCACATTTAAAGCAAAGGCAGATTAAGAACAGTGTAAAATGAATGTACATACTGTGAAAACTGTTATTTCTTTACATTCTTTTGATATTTTTGGTTAATTTTGGAATGTTTTCACTTGCAAATTTTACACATGGCACCTTTAAAGCAAAAGCAGAGTAAGAACAGTGTACAATGAATGTACATACTGTGAAAACTGTTATTTCTTTACATTCTTTTGATATTTGTGGTTAATTTTGGAATGTTTTCACTTGCAAATTTTACACATGGCACATTTAAAGCAAAGGCAGATTAAGAACAGTGTAAAATGAATGTACATACTGTGAAAACTGTTATTTCTTTACATTCTTTTGATATTATTGGTTAATTTTGGAATGTTTTCACTTGCAAATTTTACACATGGCACCTTTAAAGCAAAAGCAGAGTAAGAACAGTGTACAATGAATGTACATACTGTGAAAACTGTTATTTCTTTACATTCTTTTGATATTTGTGGTTAATTTTGGAATGTTTTCACTTGCAAATTTTACACATGGCACATTTAAAGCAAAGGCAGATTAAGAACAGTGTAAAATGAATGTACATACTGTGAAAACTGTTATTTCTTTACATTCTTTTGATATTATTGGTTAATTTTGGAATGTTTTCACTTGCAAATTTTACACATGGCACCTTTAAAGCAAAAGCAGAGTAAGAACAGTGTAAATTGAATGTACCAATTTCAAAAAATCTACATTTCACTGAAATTGTTGTGCTCATAACATAATTTGTAATACAAAATTTAATTAGAGCCAAATTCAAATAGAAGTGCTTTAACTAGTCTGAGACTTCTGGAGCCCACAGTATGTGACAGTCGTCTTCTCCAGACCCGCTGAGGGCTGCCATGCTGCGTTTTGCTGCTCGATGCTGATGACGTGCAGATCTGAAGTACCTAAGTGGCATGAAAAGCCTGGCAAACGTCTGTGTTTTTCCTCTTTTTCTCCCCACCGACTCTTCCTTCAAAGATGGCACTTCAAAACACGGTGGGATGCAGCGCGGCACACGTATAATCAGAGAGATGGGCCCTTTTCCTACGGAGCGCACGATCCAGTGCCAGGGCACCAAGGTCAGTCAGTCATGTTGGAAGAGCTTCAATAACATCCTCTCAGCAAGAGGAGCTGTTGCAGGACTGCAGAAAAAAACAGCAGGAGAGATTTTATCCCTCAAAGGTTTGTGTTACGGAGCTGCACAGTCTACCTCATTTGCACATTCCAGGCCACAGTAAAATCCAGTAGCCTAAAATAAAACAGCCTGCTCTCACTGAGCACTGTATTAGACACACCTCCTGGTTTCTACACACACTGTTCATGTTATCAGCTCCACTGATCATATAGGAGCCTCACTTACAGACTGTAGTCCATCTGATTCTCTGTATACTTTATTACTCTGTTCTTTAATAATCAGGACCCCCACAGGACCACCACAGAGCAGCTACTATTTGGGTGGAGGATCATTCTCAGCAGTGACACTGACCTGGTGGTGGTGTATTAGTGTGTGCTGTGCTGGTGTGAATGGATCAGACACAGCAGTGTCACTTCTGGACTGATAATCGTCCAACCAGCTACAGTGTCCTGTGGGCGGCGTCCTGTGTCCACTGATGAAGGACTAGAGGGACACAAACTGTGCAGCAGCAGATGAGCTACTGTCTCAGACTTTACATCTACAAGGTGGACCAGCAAGATGGGAGTGTCTAATAGAGTGTTTTAAACCTATAGCAGCACTGCTGTGTCTGATCAACTCACACCAGCACCACATCAGCATCACTGCAGTACTGAGAATGACCCATGACCTGAATAATACCGGCTCTGTGGGGGTCCTGATTATTGAAGAACAGGTTAAAAGGGGTATAGCAAAGTGTGCAGAGAAGCAGATGTACTACATATGATTGGATTAAACGTACTGATCAGTGAGGAAGATTGTTAATGAATAAACAACATTATATGTACCCTTCATTTCGGACTTTGCATGCATAAACAAACAAACAAGCAAACAAACAAACACATACATAAATAACAAGTGGCATGGTGGTGTAGTGGTTAGCACCGTCACCTCACAGCAAGACCAGGTCCTTCTGTGTGGAGTGTGTATGTTCTCTCTGTGTTTGAGTGGTTTCCTCCGGGTACTCCGGTTTCCTCCCACAGTCCAAACACATGCATGTTAGGTTGATCACTCACTCTAAACCGCCCATAGGTGTGAGTGTGTGTGTACGTGAGTTGGCCATGCAATGGACTGGTGACTTGTCTATGATGTACCTCACCTTCACCTGATGATGCTGAGATTGGCTCCCGTGACCCCCGGTAGCGGAAGATGATGGATGGATGGATAAATAAATAACAGCACTCCAGCACGTTCCAATTCAGATCTTCACCATTGTTGACCTTGACTGAGTTCTATTCCTGACACAACTCTTCCAAGAATGAGAACCGACCTAACCTACTAACACAGTAATTATTGTCTACAGTGCCTTGGGGTCTCCAGGGAGGGCTTTAGGGGTTAAATCCAATTTGAGTTCTCCAAAGTACACACACCTAGTTCCCTCAACCAGTCCAGCAATTATGGGAAAAAACTCCAGCTGGAAACATGAAGTTCTTTAGTACATCAGCTGGCACAGTGAGTGAAGCAAATGAGAGATGGTTTTAGGAGCTCGGCCGTGCTGAATGGCAGCGAATGGAAAACCCAGCGCAAATTAAAGGGGCATTCTGACCTCAAACTTTAAAAAAGTCTCTGCATAATTAAATGGTTACGCTGTAATCAAAGTCATTCATAGTAATTTGATTTGAAATGTTCCATTTTAGCGAAACTTGCTGAGTCTCAGTTGTTCACAGTGGTGGTGATAGGAACTGGAAGTCTGACAGCATCTAAAAGCTCCTTCATAGGATGTTATTACATTATATGGTCGCGAAGATGCTGCCTGTTGTCTGAGACAACGGTTTTACGGTAAGAACTTGACCTATAATTTATATTTTTACTGCTGTTTTTTGGGACAGGGGTACATTTATGGTGCTGTGGGCCCAAAAATACTCTACGAAAACCTAATTTTCCAGATTTACCACTATTTTACCATCCCGTTGGGTAGACAGTGAGACCCCTGCTTCCCATCATCACCACTGGAAAGAAATATTGCGTTGGCAGGATTGACTATAGTGACCAGTCTAGAACAACATTCAACACAAAAGAAAGAACTATTGTTGGTATGCTTCAGACTCAGCTTTAGTTTATAAACTGTAAATACTGTTTGACCTGAGGAGGATGGGTCTCCCCTTGTGAGTCTGGTTCCTCCCAAGGTTTCTTCCTCCAGTTAAGGGAGTTGCTCTTGCCACTGTTGCCTCTGGCTTGCTCACAAGGGATAAAGTGTGTGATTTCATGTTTTTCATGCATTAAAATTCCTGTAAAGCTGCTTTGTGACAACATTGTTGTAAAAAGCTCTATACAAATAAACTTGACTATTGCTAACATCCTAATTAACCTGGGAAAATTGGGTCTTGGATGAAGTACTGGCCATCTGAAGACTTTGATTGGTTAGACCAGGTGTAACAGTTTTGGATGTAGTTGGATTGAGATGAGGAGGCACATTATCACACTAAACATAGCCAGCCAACATCAGTAAGCTGGACATAAAGGGATGGTCAGCAAGGATACAGAACATAAGCGGTGAGACCACCACCATCCTCTTCAGCTGTTCACACTAGGCAGGTTGGACTCGCAAATCCAAGACTCTACTATCTGCGGACATCAATATTCCTGGTGGAGCCCACAGGTGTCCACAGTAGCTTCAGATTCCAGTTCTTGGCTGGAATCCAATGTTTCCACTGTTGTAGGCCATCCGTCTCAAGATGAACATGCTCAGAGATGCTTTTCTGATCATCACTGTTGTAAAGAGTAGGTTATTGGAGTTACTGTAACCTTCCTGTCAGCTTGAGCAAGTCTAGCCATTCTCCTCTGACCTCTCCTAACTAGCTGTTTTAATTGGCAGGTGTAGTGGGTGCTTCTGAGAAGAGGAGCTAACATAGATATGCATACATACAGGCCATGCTGTTCTTTCTCCTTTCTATTTAAGGGAGTCTGCCACGTTGGAGTCACGATATTCGTGTATACAAATACATGTACAGAGTTCTCAAGATTATATCAGTCATAGGCTTCTTATTACTTAACCAATGTTCACCAAATTTGATGTGTTAAAAATCTCAGACATAGAACAGCTGTGAATAAGCCGGTTAGATGTACAGAGTAGCAGAAAGAGTATCTGAACCTGACATTAAAAACTAACAAATTTTGCAAATCCTAAAATAACAAAATGTGGGAATCACTTTTAATCTTCATGCACATAAAAATACAGTAAACCCCATAAAAATCAGTGAGCAGGTGTGAATTGAATGTGAACACTTCCAAAAAAAAAAAAAAGCACAGTCCAGCATGCAGTTCACACTGGTTTAAGTTGGTCTATGCAGGTCTGTTTTTGTCTTGTGCTGGTTTTGTTGGTCATCATGCTGGTTGACCAGCATATCAGTATCAAAACAAAGCGTTTTGGTGATGATCAGTTTATTAACTTTTATTACTGGTGACCAGCATCCAAAATCCAAAATAGTCCAAAATGATAATTCCACAGAAAAGGATGGAGCACTCTTCACTTTCAATGTAAGTTAATGGAAAAGTATATATAAAAATCAAAATCCCAATAAATGAACATACTGGTTTTGCTGGTGACCGGTAAAGATGTTTTATGCTGGAACATATCTATATGGAAGGTAACGACTCCTGGTCCTTTAATGTTTACCCAGCATTAACAATCACTGTAAATAAACAAATAAATATGTAAACAATCTGCTGACGTCCCTGAAGGCAAACAGAGGATGGGCCAGGGGCTTCTTCCCACAGGGCATTCAATCTCTGAACCCGGGCAGCAATTAGGACCACCTTATATAGACATCATTCATTTCATTTACTTGTTGCACTTTATTCAGAAATGTTTATCCTCAGTGCACACTTGTGTTTTCTATATTAACATTTTATATTTATGTATATTATTATACATTTCATATATATATATATATATATATATATATATATATATATATATATATATATATATATATATATATATATATATTTTTTTTTTTTTTTTTTTTTTTTTTTTTTTTTTTTCTTATTGTAGGACCATCTTTATATATCTTATTGTTTCATGTGAGTGGTCAGTTTAAGTCAGAGACGTCTTTGATCTGATTTGACTTGAATATAACTACTTCATATCCAGACCTGCTGTATAGGCTATTAAAGAAGCTTAATATAAAAGCAGAGAAAAAACAATCCCACCAATGTGTTTCATCACCAACCACATACTCACATCTACACACAAGCATCAACATGGATAAATAAATATGAAGCACAAATACGGATCACTGCGTTCTCTGTTTTATAATCATATCCATCCATAAACTGCTGCTCTGTATATGTACTGATCGCAGTGATGTTGACATGCCTGGCTGAACTCAACACACCATCTTGGTAAATACATCTCTGGAGCTTTCAAACTGTGTTGCATACATTGGATTTGTGCAGATTTCCCAGTATCTTCAATACTCAAACCTCACGGTCTCTGTACCAACCACCCCACAGTCAGAGGTCACCCACGTTCTCCATTCTGATGTTTGTGGTGAACACTGAAGCGCTGTGTGTGCATGACTGTATGCATTATGGTACAGAGGGGTCTAATTGGATAATGGCATGCCTGAGCAGGTGTTACTAATACAGTGGATGGTGCATTTAACATTCAGAGCAATAGACTGAGGACGTGATGGGAGGTGTGACTGAATTTGTTGTTGCTGAATATGGAAGACAGCACACAGGCGTTTGAGTTTTTCAGCTTTATTGAGAAAACAGCAGAGAGAGAGAGAGAGAGAGAGAGAGAGAGCATGATCAGTAGAGCACGTTCTCTCAGAGTACACTGATCCGACAGTCCCGTACATTTGCGTTTTTTTTTTTTCCTCCTTTTGTTGTTTTTTGGTGAGCTGGGTCGGACCCCATGAGCCGGCAGAGTCCGTCCCGAAACCAGAAGAAGCGCAAGAAGAGTCCTCGCACTTTGAGACCAGGAATAAATAAATAAATAAGACAGCGGCTGGTGTGCGAATGTCGGACCACAGAGCTCTGTATGAGCTCGACGGAGGCAGAGTGTGCACACACACTTACACACAAGCGCACCTGGCTGTATGAGGACGATGCCGGAGGGCGGGCGACGGCGTCACAGCGACAGCATTACATCCACACATGACGTGACAGGCACATACTGGAGAGCCACATAGAGGGCCCTGAGATGCATCGTATGAGTGTCTGGCGCTGTTCTCCCACCAGGCAGTGCAGGGCGGCACTGTGACGACTACAGTCATATCACTGTCGCTGTCCATAGAGAAACAAGCAGCTCCGAAACAGTACTTTACAGGAGAGATCAAAAACTGTCCTTACTTTTAATGTAAGTCAATGGAACCAGAAGTTTTTCCAAGCTATTTTAAAGCATTTCTATTGGTCTATTCATCATGAAATGTTCACACAATGTAAACAGCAGCTGTTGGGCTCAAATGATGCATAAAAATAAAAAAACGCCAAAAATGATAAAGCAGATATCGTCGCTGTCCAATGACAAATATGTATCTCAATTTTTGTCGATTTCTATTGTTTTTACATCAATTAAATGCAGCAGCTGATGTTTACATTGTGGGACAATTTCATGATGAATGGACCAATAGAAATGCTTTAAAATAGCTTAGAATACATTCTGGTTCCATGGACTTACATTGAAAGTAAAGACAGTTTTTGGGCATACTTGTTTTTCATTGGACAAAGCTTTGAGCACCCAGGGTCATTGGGGGTACCCAAACTTTTGCACACAACCATGCCAATTATGCATTTCATTGTTAGTTCCAATCCCAATGAGAGCCGAGTACCCGTGCCGAATCTGGTTAACCCCTTCACTGGGGTATAAAGTGTGGTAACTGTTGCTGCTGATGTTTGGGTTGACCAGGCTGTGGATACCTCTCGGTTCTGACTTGTAGCTGTACTGTACTGTACCGTACCACGCTGGTGGAAAAACACCATAAATTAGTGTCTATGTTTGAAGGAACAGCCCATTTCAACCCATCTCTATCAGCTGCATCTTGGGTGGAACGTTGACTCTTTCCTAAACAGGGGTCAATACAAAGTCAATGTAGTACCAGTATCAGGTTCTGTGCAGTTAAGCACTTTAGATGCAGTTTAGTACCATTTATAGACAGTTCTTTAAAAAAAACACATACAACACGTTGCAGAAAAGTCAGAGAGAACCCTTCACTTTCAGATACTCCAAGAAATCTTAGACGTTCAGCATTTTCTGATATATATATATATATATATATATATATATATATATATATATATATATATATATATATATATCATTATCATCATTTATTATATAAAGCTGGCCAAAGAAAAACATGTATCTACAATTTTGTTGAGGTTTTACATCATTTGAACATCATTTCATGGTTAATGGACCAATAGAAATGCTCCAAAACCACTTGGAAAAAAATCTGGTCCCATTAACTTACATTGAAAGTAAAGCAGGTTTTTGGCCTGTTCCTGTAAAGTTGCTAGTTTGGAGATACTCATTTTTCTTTGGACAGTGATGATGTACATATATGCACTACTGTGCAAAAGTCTGAGGCAACTAAGCCTTTACCTTCTTAATAAGTGTAATTTCCCCACCAGATATGATTAGAACAGATGTAAACAATCATACATACAATATAAAGTAACATGAATATGTTATTGTGAGAGAAGTAGATCAGATCTTGAGCTCCAGTTTAAAGAACAAAGTGTAGTTTCCAGATTTCTCCTGGACGCCCCAGACATTGTATGAATGTGTTCAGTTCCTTCAGCAGTAATCTTGATTTAGCTTAATGAAGTACTGAGCAGTCAAAGCAGGTATTAGATGAGAACTGATAATAATACTGGGTTGTTTATAGAAGGAGAAGCTGGGAAAGGGTTAAATAAACACACTGACGTATGTAAGTACTACTTACTGTATTAATACTGTTTAAATATTTAATAATAATGTACCCAAGTGCCTAAAACTTTTGCACAGTACACTAATATATATATATCCAATGAATGAATATTCCAGTAGTGGAAAATTCGGGTCCAGCCCTACAAGGATGAAAGCTTTACAGTACTGTTGATCTGATGGGGCCAGTTCTGGTGGTCTACCAGGTCTTGCATTGTTGCCACAGGTCACCTTTTTTTTTTTAAAAAAAAAAAACAGGATTGCTGTCTTGACTGAGAATGAATTGTGATCTCTGACTTTTCACAGTGTTGTACACAACCAAAACTTTCAACCATGCAAAGAATCATTTATGCATTTAAAAGACTCTTCGAGTCGCCAGGGTTCTATATATCATCCCTGTCCAGTGAAAGACGTATATATCTATTTTGTCGATTTTGAGTTTTCTAAATCATTTGAACACACCAATGGTCGTTTACATTGCGTGAGAATTTCATGATGAATGGACCAATAGAAGTGCTCCAAAAATAGCTCGAAAAAAATTTGACTTACATAGAAAGTAAAGTATGTTTTTGGTCTCTCCTGTAAAATTGCAATTTTGGAGATAATTTGTTTTTTTTCATTGGACAGCCACAATATATAATCACTGCCCAAAGAAAACAAGCATTTTAATGCACGTCAATAGAACCAGAATTTTTTCCCAAGCACTTTTGGAGCATTTCTATTGGCCCGTCCTTCAAGAAATGTTGTGTTCAAATGATGCAGAAAACTAAAAATCAACAAAAATGGAGATACATAAATTTTTCTTACTACAGCGATGATACATAACTTCGGCCTTTCCTGAGAGCCTCTGAAGAACTACTTTATATTAAGGATGCGGCAAGAGGAGTACTTAGCAAAGGATAGAAGCATCACAGATTCAAATAACACACTTACAGAGAAGCCAATGAGCAGGTGTTAAGGAAACAGCCCATTGACCTCTATTATAGGTGTTCAGAGTCAACGAGGATTCTGTTCTTTTCTGAGCACAAAAGAAACACGTGGAAATTACTGCCTTTGCGCGCTACAGATGCAGAAGATAGTCTTTAAGTTGAAACAATGCTTTGTTAGGAAAGCTGATCCACAATCAGAGCTCTGGTGTACCTACGGACACAGCCTCTATATAAGAACTGACAGCAGATCAGCTCTTTTCCTCTGTTAAACAGTGTGTGGGCTTCAATTCCCCCAGAAGCGTGAGTAATGTTTGTGGTGTGTATTTACATGAAGGCACTCTTGCGTGTGAGTGTGAGCTGCCCTGTGTGTGTGTGCGCGTCTGTGAGAGAGAGATGGACCGAGAGGCTGAAAGGCACTGAGCCTAATGTGTTGCCGGCATGTTAAATGTGCCCACATGTGGCTGAATAATGCTGTGTGGGTGTGTATGTGTGCCAGTGAATGTTAAAGGGGAACTCCACCAATATTTTAAAATTTTCTGTATCATGGAATGGTTCAGGTGTACATGAGTGGCTTGGTATGAAATGCTCAGTGCTAGAGAGTCAGAACTGTGCACAGTGGTGGTGGTGATATCTGGGAAGCAGAGTGTCTCTGAAAGCTCCCACAATGAAAACGAATGACTATTTTATGTGCAATTAATTAATTAAATTAATTAATTAGTGTAACTATCTTGTTATTCGGTTTAGGCTTTCTGCCAGATCTTAACTCGTCCCACAGTTTTTGAAATATCAATTCTGTTCCAACTCCAGACTGTCTGGTCTGATTATGTGATGTACAGCTTTTTGATCGGACGCACAGATTCTGGAAAACAACCAGACAATTTTTTCTCATAGAGAATGAATAGGATGGAAAAGTGCACGCTTATCTACTGAACTTCTGCTCGGCTGACAGACACCGTTTTGCATACACTGACTCGGGGTAGACCCCCGACCACAACTGCAGTGTTGGTTCGACACGCACTCGTCTGTTTCTCTTTTTTCCCCCATAGAGTCCTATTCATTTTTGGTCACAATCAAACCAAATTCATTTAACTGACAGCCTCCAAACTGCCTGTACTTCTTTAAGGCAGATCCACAAACTCTAATACACAGACATGCTGATCTGCACTCCATCCTGTGTTTACTCTTCAGCAGATGCACGTTTCTAATTTATTAATTTGCCGCCTGATGTCTCACACATTAAAGTGATTTTGTCAGTAGTCCGATCAGCATGTTTACATGCAACCAGCCAATAAACTCACAGAATATGATGTGACTTGAAACGTAATCATCCAGATGATGATGTCGTGCTGTGTCTTGCTGTAAGGAGAGAGTGCTGATCACTTCACCGCCTTGTAGGTGCTGCCTTCTGTCTATATAATGTATTCACTTCTATATTCGTGCTGACACCCGGTTCCCATCACCACCACTGTAACGAAATCCTGAGCCTCTACTATCAACCGTTTCACACCAACCCCGGCTCTGGATGGCTCTGCTTACAGAATTGTGCATTTTTATAAAATGGACTAAGTTCCCCTTTAACTGAGTCATGAATAATTAGCACAAACAGCAACAGAACTGAGCAGATTTTGTTTTCCACACGTTCGCTCACTTCTGCTTATCGTTCCTTTAAGTTCAAACCAGGGCAGAAGAGTGTTTTCATTCAGAGATTTACTGAAAGACCAAGCACTCTACACTGACTTCCCTAATGAAATTTGGAAAAGGCAGAAGCAGAGAGTGAGAGAGAGAGTGAGAAAGAGAGAGTGTGAGAGAGAGTGAGAGAGAGTGAGAAAGAGAGAGTGTGAGAGAGTACGAGAGAATGAGAAAGAGAGCGAGTGTGAGAGAGTGTGTAAGAGAGTGAGAGAGTGTATGTGAGAGAGAGTGAGAGAGAGAGAAAGAGACAGAGAGTGTGAGAGAGAAAGAGAGAGAGTGAAAGAGAGTGTGTGAGAGAGAGAGAGAGCGAGAAAGAGAGAGAGAGTGAAAGAGAGAGTGTATGTGAGAGAGAGAGAAAGAGTGAGAAAGAGAGCAATGGAGTGTGACAGAGAGTGTGTAAGAGAGTGTGAGAAAGAGAGTGTGTGAGTGAGAAAGAGAGAGAGAGCGAAAGACAGTGTGAGAGAGAAAGACAGTGAAAAAGAGAGAGAGAGAAAGAGAGAGAGAGCAAGAGAGAGTTAGAGAGTGTGTCAAAGACTGAGAGTGAGAGAGAGAGAGTGAAAAAGAGTGAGAGAGAGAGAGAGAAAGAGTAAGTGAAAGAGAGAGAGAGAGAGAGAGGTTGAGAATATGGGGTTTGAGTTTATTACTGGCACGTTCCACTCTTCACATCTACCCGTGGGTTCTAGAGCCGGTCCTGTGGAGCTCAGTCGTGCTGATGCGGGAGCACTAATCCGCCCAGCCGTCTAGAACAGAAAGCGGAGCGCGGCCTGAGTCACCTTTACCCAGCGTAGGACTCTGAGCAGACAGCGAGACGCAGACGCCGGACACTCCCCGCCTGCGGCCGTCAGAAATATAAATAAACAATTTCATCAGCCGGTCACAGCAGACGCACGAGCACGAGTCCCCCAGTGACTCCTTTAAACTGCCTAAATTAGAAAACAGGAGACTGTACAATAGAGCAATCCTCTAATGGACCTAACAGATTCTGTCTAGCTCTCTCTCTCTCCTTCTCTCGCTCTCTCTCGCTCTCTCTGTTCCCCTTTCGAGTGAAGTGAGTGAACCTTTCCCGTGAGAACAGCTCGGAAAACCAAAGCCTTGCCCGCTAGAGTCCACCACACCAGAGCCCGGCAACAAGAAGCAGGAAAATATTAAAAATCGGAATAATTCCATTTACAAATCTACCACTAAGCCTGGTTTTGTTTCTTTGTGTGTGTGTGTGTGTGTGTGTGTGTGTGTTTTATCCTGGAACAAAATATTCACCCTCCCTCGTTTCTTCTTCACAAAGTAATCACTGTTTAAATAAATCAGTTGTCCAGCTGCTCGCAGCGACTTTCCATGAGACAACAAGAACACAGAGAAAACAAAACAGAACAACGACGACCAAACAAAAACCAAAACAAAACAACAAAAAAATTCCCTTAATTCTAAAAGATGGCTGGGAATTCAGAGGAGCGAGTGCCCCGGGGTCAGTTCAAGGGTCAGGGGGACCCCGACCTCCTCACTGAGTCACTCACGCCCGCTACACAAAGGCACCACTCAACGCCGCTTCAGCATCCTCCAGCAGCCGCTCGGCAGAGTTCGGGGGAAACAACAACTACTGACTCGGGTTCGGAAGCTGACAGCTATTGATCTTCGTCCCGTACTCGGTATCCAGGTACGGAAGAAGTCCGATGCTGAGGGGTCCTCCTCCACGCGGGCGAGGGAAATCATCACTGATGCTATTACAGTAAACGAGCCGGCGGCTCAGATTGTGTCATATTGCTCGAGGATATAAACAGTAATGTGATCGTTATCTTACAATTTGATGGACGCGAGTCGTGCCCGAACCCCGGACTCGTCCGACATGACATCATGAGCGAACACAGTACGTTATCTCCCTTCGCGTCTGAACCACCTCCGTCCAATCACAACACAGCAGATGCCACGAAGCGTGGTCTTGAAAAAAGTTGAAAGGTTTTAGTCTGTCCCCCTCCCCTACCCCAACCCAACCCAACCCCCCGGCGACGCCAGCCCATCAAGTGTTCCCAGTTACTCCGGTCAAGTTAAGCTCAGCTCTCTTCGGAGTTCGCGCACCATGTGTCCGCAGTTCGGCCCACCTACTGCACTTTCAGGTAGCTCGGGGTGGAGTAGTTGAACATGAGGAAGTCCAGCTTGTAGAGCTCGTAGAGCTGGCCCTGTTGCCGGGCGCTGATGTTCTGGAAAAAGCCGGCCGTCATCTGGTCAGTGGTGCGGGTGGACTTGGCGTAGGACGGGAAGCGCAGCTGGTCGCCCGCGCCGGCCAGCCGCAGCACGTAGTTGGCGTCCTCCTCCAGCGTCTCGTACTTGCCCACCAGGTCGTAGTGGATGTGGCACGGATGGCAGAGCGAGTAGACGGTCTGCCAGTGCTCGTTGAGCGGTGCCTCGCGCCTCGTGGCCGGGTCCACCAGGTACTCGGCGAACTCGGGGAACTTGACGTCGGCGCCGCTCTGCAGCGCCTCGGCCGTGGCGTTCTTGCGGTAGCGCCGCACGATCTTGGTGCCGTAGCGCTTGTGGAAGGACGTGTTGTAGCGCAGCGTGAACTTGTTGCGGTAGGCCGACACCAGGCGCTCGAAGGGCTCGCGCACGAACAGGAACTTGAGGTAGCTCTTCAGCCGGTGGTTGATGTCGGCGATGCTGTACTGGTTGAGCGTCCGCAGGTTGGAGGCCACGTGCGCCTCGTTGGACGGGATCTCCATGGGGTCCGTGTACTTGCCGCGCCCGCTCAGCACCATCATCACCCGCTTCCAGTTGGTGCAGGCCACCTTGGGCACGTAGCAGTAGATCAGCTCGTGCTCCTCGTCCACCACCAGATGCTTCAGGTCGCCGGGCGTCAGCACGCGCCGCTTCCGGCTCGAGGCGCTGTGGGCTCGACACGTCTCCGCCACCTGGTCCCGGCGGGCCTGGTGGAGGAGCGCAGCTCTCGAGTACTCCGACTGAGGAGAAACCAGACAGACAGACAGAAATATGAGCTTTAAACAGAAGGTTAAAACAGCAATGTTAGAACTAGACTTTGTAAATCCTGGACATGCTGATGTGGAGTCCTAGCTAATGTCATACACACCACCGCTCAAAAGTTGGGATCACAGTGAAATGTTCTTGTTTTAATGGAGTATCTTCTTCCTTAACACAACAATGGACTGACGGGTCTCTAAAGAAAGTTGTTTCTTTCTGGTCATTGTGAGTCGGTCAGCAAGACATCAACTGCTGATCTTCAGATACTAAACTAACCTAGAATGTTGTTCTCCCTTTTATACTCACTTATTAGTAGAATGTTTTTCAGCTGTGCATCACAATTGAGGAAGAGTGTCCTAACAACCAATTAGTCCAATAACATCCTTAACTTGGATTGGTGGTCGTACCAGGAGATTTAGACAGAGGACTGAGAATTACTGATAATAGGACTATATGCAAAATAAGCCTCTATACAAAAATAGACTTTAATACAAACATTTTTATTCTTTAAAAATCATCTGATATACTTACATTAATTGAGAAATGAACAATATTGTTTGTGAATTGCATGAAAATTGCATGAAATGAAATTCTAAAGTGATCCTAAACTTTTGAGCGGTAGTGTATATTCAAATATTATAACACAATACTTGAAGACATTTATATTTTATGGAATTTTTTGATATATATATATATATATATATATATATATATATATATATATATATATATATATATATATATATATATATATATATATATACACAGAGAGAGAGAGAGAGAGAGAAAGAGAGAGAGAGAAAACCATCTCCACCTCCAATTTTAATTTTTTTTAAAACACAACAGCTGCCATCAAGGGTGTAGATTTGCTCTTGACATTGGTGGGGATCTATGAGACACCCCATCCCCTTCGGGTTCCAACTGAAGTTAGACATGCTACCCAGGTATACTAAAAGAACTGACTGTTGTCAGTTTGTTGTGCAGTTCATTTCCAAGCCATGTTCTTCAGAGCTACAGACGATGTTAGCCTGCTGTATGCTGTTCCACAAAGCCCAGCATCGCCATTAACCTTATTATGATGACTTGTGATGTCTCCCACGTTGCAGCTGAGTCTTGCACAGTGAGTCTCTTATGACTGGAAAGCTTTCGTTTCAGTTTTGGCGCCGCTAACAACCAAACGTAGCCACAGACTCTCATGTGACAGCAGGGAAAGGCACAGCCAATCACACTGACCATATGTGTTATGGGGAGGTAGGACTAGAGTAGAGAACGTGAATTAACCCTTTCTGCACCTGTAGGTTAGTGAGACGTTGACAGATGTTTTTTTTTGGAGGGGATCAAATTATTGGTGGGGACAATTCACTAATCGCTAAATACTGGTGGGGACGCGTCACTTCCATCCATGCTAATTCTACAGCCTTGGCTGCAGTTTATACTGAGTGAAAGTTTAATGATGAACGGACCAATAGAAACTCCAAAATAACTTCTGGTTCCATTGACTTCCATTAAAAGTAACAAATTTGTCCTTTCCTGTAAAGTTGCTTCTTTTGGTTTTCTTTGTACATACTTTGGCAAAATAGTTTTTATTCAATCTTTTAAAACTACACTTAATCCAGTTAAACAGGCCTCATTAAGCTCACGCTGTAAAGAAACTAGTAGTCAGTCAGTGTTTTTTTAAGTACTGACAATGTTAACGATATACTTAGAAAAACATAATTTATCACAATAACAATAAAATATCGTTATATCGCCCACCCTTACCATACAGTGCACGCCATACATAGAGGTGTAAGCAATGTTTGGTGGGCACTGTTGCTGTTGTTGTAGTGTTAATACGTGAGAACACACATCTGCTCACTTTAATACACAACTTAATGAAATTCACATAACAGAGAAAAATAAATCCTAAATAAAATCTAGCCAGTGCAGAAATTATGCCACATTTAATATTTTTTTTATTTTTTCCTTGATACGTTAACCTCAGTGTAATAATATTGTCTTGGTACTTAAAAGGTGTCCTCTTAAGGAGTGTAAGAGTGTGACGCAGGGCTATAGCAGGTATCTCAGAATGGCGCCAGACAAGGTGGCTAGGTTTAGTTTAGTGTAGGGCTGAAACGATTCCTCGAGGAATTTGAGTAACTCGATTAAAGAAAAAAAAAATTAATATAACCATATACAGTGCACTGTTTTGCACGGATGACTTTCACTGTTGTACAGTGTGCTTACGGTGTTGCCAGGTGACACGAAGAAGACGTGATTTAATGGTGCGGATTGTAAAATAGAGAAAGAGAGAGAGAGAATAAGGAGAGACGAAGAGTCAGAGAAAACCATACACAGTGTCTACTGTAAAACTGAACTAGCCGAGGGAGTCGTTACTGAGAGTAAACCTGGAGAAAGGCGTGGCTGAAGTTAGCTTCTTATGTGAATTCCGCCGTTACACCTTAAAGGATGCAGCAGTTACAGATGGCGGAATGTAACTTCTATATCATTTAAGGTGGAACGAGGTATTCAAATAAGAAACTAACTAACTTCAGAAAGCAAGCAGCTGAGATTTCCCAGCAAACTGAGCCGAGCACCACACCAGTGTTTCAGCATCTGAGCACAGTCAGTCTACACGTCCAGTCCACAGAGCGGAGCCTCACACAGTAACCATAACATTTAGATTAAATCAGTGTGATGGTGAGTTGAGATGAAGGCTAGTAAAGTGTGTATGTTATGGTTACACACACTCGCAATAACATACACCCCTCTCACACCCTCTTCCCTCACAGTGATGCATAAAATACACAGTAATCTAAATATCAGGTGGTCTTTGTAGCAATTTGGAGCCTAAAATGCACCAAATCTTATACAGTGAGTATATTCAGTTTAGTTTGTTTGCAGTAAGTGGGTCAGCAAGTGTAGGACAAGCTTCAGTAGAGTAACTGAGTGTACAGTAGACAGTCCTGTGAACGTATAGTATGATACATAGGTCTAGTAATAAATTTCAATAATAGTAATTATTAAAAATGTTTTCTTTAAAACTGTACTATATGCAATTTCAGTAATTAAATGTTAAGAAAACCCTGCTTATTTTATCTTATATATTTACTATTGCTCTTTAATTAGAAATATATATTATCCGATTACTCAATTAATGGATGGAATAATTGATAGAATACTCAATAATTGGTAGCTGCAGCCCTTTATGAGAACCTCCTTCACTCCACTGTTGGCTGACTAGAGCAGCTGCTGCCAAATTTTTTTTTTCATTTTCAAGACAAAGATATTGTTCTCTCTGCTTTCCTGCACCGCTTACTGCTGGTTAAACAAAGCAGCGACGTGATCAGGGTTGCCAGATTGGACAGGATGCCCCAGTATTCAGCATTTGAATGCGGCTCTCCATTAAAATAATTATTTATACTATTTTTACATAAATAGTATAATAATAATTACCTTTGTTATAGTATTGGTGCTGATACTGATCTCACACGCTGGATGGGAACATCCTTGGATTGTTTATGTCCAGCAGACAGAATTATTTGTCTTCCAAAGCTAAAGTACTGGCACTTTACACCAACAAGCAAACAACAAAATCCAAGAATTCTTCATCTATGATGATCAGCAAGACTAAACAAACGCATCCTGTGCCTGTTCTCCAAACACGGATCCCTCCACTTAACCACCAACACACTAACCAGTCAGAGTGTGAGAAGCTTAACATTACACACAGACATGAACATACACACACAGACAATTTCACACACATGTGAGACTCTTTCAAGTCTAGAACAGACCAATTACCAGACTAGACCCTGCATGGCTGGGATTCCCCCCACGGTGCGGCAGCTAACGCGGACCGCCTTCAGTACGCCATGCTTTAAGTGCATCATCATAATTGTTTCATGACAGACATCAGTATTCACAGCACGTCCTTATGCTCTTGTATGCTGGCTTTCCTTGACCCCGTTCCTTTTTCATCTAAGGCCTGTGAAGATCAAAGGCCTGTTCAGCGCATCTCTGACATGAATGGTCAAGCTGTTAGGTCGAACAGCGCAGGGAGTGTTTTAGCTTGCAGGTAAATGCTTTAGATGTTCCTATAATCTATATAATGTTGGCAAAACTGGCATTGCAAAAATCAGGGTATGAAAAGCGCCTGGACTTTGTATGTGTCTCTGCAGAGGGCAGAGCTAAAAGCAGACATAGACCTCTTGATAAGCAATGAATGTTAATTATAATGCGCTTGTTAAGCCTTAACAAAATAGGAGTTAGTTATTAATGGGGTTTATAGCTACTCTATTAAGCAAGGTGACTAATTAAATCCAATTGATGTTTTATAATGCCAGTTAATTAGCATATCGTCACCAAAGATCTCCAAAATAGCAGCTTTACAGGAGAGACCAGAAACTCTCTTTACTTTCAATGCAAGTCAATGGAACCAGAATTCTTTCCAAGCTATTTTGGAGCATTTCTATTGGTCCATTCATCATGAAACTTTCAGACCATGTAAACGATAGCTGCTGCATTCAATTGACATAGAAAAATAAAAATGGACAAAAAAGGAGATACACGTTTTTCTTTGGACAGCAACGATATATTGGCTTGATAAGATGGTTAGCCGCTTGATAGACTTAATAAGATCATGATATTGATTATGATATATAAGAACCGGGAGATTTTTCATTCAGCCTAATCATTGCTTAATAGAGAAGTAATCAACCGCCAGTTAATTACCAACTACTGGCCAGTGAAGGCTTAATGAGCGCATTACAAGAGCATTATAATGTCCCCCAATACGGAGATGTTACCCTTAGTTTCTTTTCGTATCAGTGTATACTTTCCTATTCAAGTAAACTGTTTGTGTTGGACGTGTCGGACGTGACCGTGGCTTGGGACACAAAAGGGCTGTGTGTGCTTTTTAATGCACTTAATAATCTAATAACTTCAGAAAATCGGATTTGCTCAGTGATCCATTCACTGCATTTACATACACTTAAGTAATCAGATAATTGGAAACTCTGGCTCCGTATGAGTCTACATGCTTTCTGCTTTTCAACCAGCCAATAAACTCACACAATAAGAGAACATAATGTGAACATAATGGATGTCATTCAGAACAGTGACTCATAGAGTGTTTTGTTACCATCTGATGTTCCTTCAAGTGCTGCTTTGCCTATTTCTGGCACAGTGTTCTGTTTTCACGCTTGGTGAGAAACATGAAAGAAATCAGAGTGTGTACATTAGGGGTGTAAGAAAATATAGAATATGGGGATACTATGTTTGGTGATACTCTATCAATTCTCAAACACAGTATCAATACACAGATTCCTGGCAGACATGGACTCATTGGGTGTTGTGTTGAAACCTCTGACCACTAGATGGCAGTGTTGTAATCAATTTTTAGCTCCACTCCAACATTAACAAGCAGCACAAGGGTGCAATGCTATTGTAAGCATTGACAAACCTGTTCATATAGTGGTGTGTTTTAATAGTAAGATTTGAAAAATCACAGTATATCAGTATTGCAATATATCCTAATATATTGAATCGTGACCGCTGTATCACGATACATATTGTCAGCAGATTCTTGCCAAGACACAGCCCTAGTGTACATGTGCTGTAAACCGGGATTACAGAGCTACAATTCAGATTTCTATATCAGCCTTCTTAATCAGTTTTATAGGCTTTAATCCAATCTACAAATCGATATTTGATGTTCATACCTGCCAAAGTCAGACAATGGCTGAATAGTGCATGTAAACACACATTTTCCAAGCCGTTATGGTTGTAAGGTTGTATTATGCTGTGATCATGACCCTCCTGTGGTGGTCTGCTGGGCATTTTCTTTAACCTCTTTGTTTTTATTGTTATTGAAGCTGAGCTGTTCAGCAGCCGTTGTGATCTCTTTGGACTGCAGCCTTCACCATCGAGCTCTGATTAGTCAGTCTGATGTTCAACACGCTCCCACAAAATCAAGCTTGTTCCAAAATCCAAGAATTTTCTGTGTTGTTGCTGTCTGTTAGTTTCGGACTCCTTGTAAAAGTTGCCATTAAGTTGCTGCCACTTCCAATTTTAACAAGTTTCATTCATTTCATTTTAACTGGAGTTTGATTTGACGCCGGGAGCCAGGTCCAGAGTGTTTGCACCTACTTTTTTATTATTATTACCTGTTAGTCTGTATCCTGAGCCATCATAAGGTGATAATGAGTGGGGGAGCTTGATCCTGGGGTGCTTAAACCCCTCTTTTTGGGATCTGTTTCTGGAAAAATTATGTAAAATCAAATATTGAGGCACCACAATGGCATAAATAGTCATACAGGCATGAACTTTGGTAGGAAGTATCCTAAAACAAAGAGGGCGGTGGGAAAATACGATCCAGGGATTTGCTGATAGGTAATTTCCAAATATTGTGTACAACAGCCCCAAAAAGTTTCAAAAATCCCTAACTGCTTGAGACATTTTTCATCAAAGATATATATTTAATAGCATAATAAATGTGAATATATGCATCTAGAAATATTTCCAAATTCAAAAGCTTCAGTTAAAAGCCCAATGTGACTCTTCACTGTCTTGGGATTTATGCTTGCTGTGGCCAAACGTTTCTCTTCTTTTGGTTTTTCAGTATTAGATTTAATAACTGCTGGTTTAGGCGTATCATTTGCATCAATGTATGCCAAAGTTCTGGCACCCCTGGACAAATTACATTTAAAACACAATAAAATAATTAATTAATTAATACTTCACTGAAAAAAGCTTTGGACTGTGACTCGGTCAGTCCGATTTTACCAATGGAACTGTGCTCCAAACTCTGTAAAGGCTAACAACAGACCTTTATTCTTCATCAGAGGATGCTGAGAAGAGGAATGCTACTGAGTTGTGGCTGCTGGCTGGACAAACAGTCTTTTCCAGTGGTCAGCCAGGGTCAGATGTCAAGGGTCAGTCTCGCAGGCCAGCTGTGAATTTCTCTACAGAGCAACAATGCATCTTTTAGTGCCAGTATAGAAGTTCTTCATACCCTCAAACTCAAAACCCCCCCAACACAATTCCTCAGTGGAGACACAATAAAGGCCTGGCTGGTCTAATTCTCCAGGCTGCTCCTCCTTCCAGCACCATTCATTATTTACCCCACTGTTAACACCATCTACTGTGAAGATCTCCCAGACAGAGCGAACCTCACTTGACTGATCATCGATTTCCATTCCTCGGTCCTTTGCAGACACCGTCTGTACCTCGCTCGTCCACAAAAATTCTCTCTCTCTCTCTTGCGCGCTCTCTCGCTCTCCCTACAGTACGAGCTTTGTTACGGTGGAATTTCCCCAGAGTTCCACAGCTCTAGTGCAGCATTTCGGCCGTCCGGTTTATCAGATCATAAAATAGACAGGCTTTGTGTTGCGCAGTCAGCAGCGTACGACATGACAAGAGAACAAAGAGATAGAGAGAGGTCGGTGTGTGAGAGAGAGCTGCGTTGATCAAAACGTCTCTACGGATGTAAGCTAAGCATGGGGTCAGGTCATATGAATGCTAATGCAAAGGGGGGGGGGCATGAAACACTCCCACGTTCTTCCTTTTATCTTCATCTGGCCACGTCGTAAGGGTGACCGTGTTGTCATCATTATCTCAACAAGTCAGGATATCAGCACTGTGTGCTTATGCAGCACTGAACAACTGCACGCATCATAACAGAAGACAGATTTAAGATCTTTTCGCTCCATGGATTAAAAAAAATTACAGGCCCATCTATACACAGCCCATATATATACAGCCCATCCATACACCGTCCATCTATACACAGCCCATGTATACACAGCCCATGTATACACAGCCCATCTACACACATCCCATCAATACACAGCCCATATATACACAGCCCATCTATACACAGCCCATCAATACACAGCCCATCAATACACAGCCCATATATACACAGCCAATCTATATACAGCCCATCAATATACAGCCCATATATACACAGGCAATCTATATACAGCCCATCAATATACAGCCCATCTATATACAGCCCATCTATACACAGCCCATCTATATACAGCCCATCTATATACAGCCCATCTATATACAGCCCATCTATACACAGCCCATCTATACACAGCCCATCTATACAAAGCCCATCTATACACAGCCCATCTATACACAGCCCATCAATACACAGCCCATATATACACAGCCAATCTATATACAGCCCATCAATATACAGCCCATATATACACAGGCAATCTATATACAGCCCATCAATATACAGCCCATCTATATACAGCCCATCTATACACAGCCCATCTATATACAGCCCATCTATATACAGCCCATCTATATACAGCCCATCTATACACAGCCCATCTATACACAGCCCATCTATACAAAGCCCATCTATACACAGCCCATCTATATACAGCCAATCTATATACAGCCAATCTATATACAGCCAATCTATATACAGCCCATCTATACACAGCCCATCTATACACAGCCCATCTATACACAGCCCATATATACACAGCCAATCTATATACAGCCAATCTATATACAGCCCATCTATACACAGCCCATCTATACACAGCCCATCTATACACAGCCCATCTATACACAGCCAATCTATATACAGCCAATCTATATACAGCCCATCTATACACAGCCCATCTATACACAGCCCATCTATACACAGCCAATCTATATACAGCCAATCTATATACAGCCCATCTATACACAGCCCATCTATACACAGCCCATCTATACACAGCCCATCTATACACAGCCCATATATACACAGCCAATCTATACACAGCCCATCTATACACAGCCCATCTATACACAGCCCATCTATACACAGCCCATCTACATACAGCCCATCTATACACAGCCCATCTATACACAGCCCATCTATACACAGCCCATCTACATACAGCCCATCTATATACAGCCCATCTATATACAGCCCATCTATACACAGCCCATCTATATACAGCCCATCTATACACAGCCCATCTATACACAGCCCATCTATATACAGCCCATCTATACACAGCCAATCTATACACAGCCCATCTATACACAGCCCATATATACACAGCCCATCTATACACAGCCCATCTATACACAGCCAATCTATATACAGCCCATCTATACACAGCCCATCTATACACAGCCCATCTATATACAGCCCATCTATACACAGCCCATCTATACCCAGCCCATCTATATACAGCCCATCTATACAAAGCCCATCTATACACAGCCCATCTATATACAGCCCATCTATATACAGCCCATCTATACACAGCCCATCTATACACAGCCAATCTATACACAGCCCATCTACATACAGCCCATCTACACACAGCCCATCTATACACAGCCCATCTATACACAGCCAATCTATACACAGCCCATCTATATACAGCCCATCTATACAAAGCCCATCTATACACAGCCCATCTATACACAGCCAATCTATATACAGCCAATCTATATACAGCCCATCTATATACAGCCCATCTATACACAGCCAATCTATACACAGCCCATATATACACAGCCAATCTATACACAGCCCATCTATATACAGCCCATCTATATACAGTCCATCTATATACAGCACATTTATACACAGCCAATCTATATACAGCCCATCAATACACAGCCCATCTATACACAGCCCATCTATATACAGCCCATCTATACACAGCCCATCTATATACAGTCCATCTATATACAGCCCATCTATACACAGCCAATCTATATACAGCCCATCAATATACAGCCCATCTATATACAGCCCATCTATACACAGCCCATCTATATACAGCCCATCTATATACAGCCCATCTATACACAGCCCCTCTATACACAGCCCATCTATACACAGCCAATCTATACACAGCCCATCTATATACAGCCCATCTATACAAAGCCCATCTATACACAGCCCATCTATACACAGCCAATCTATATACAGCCAATCTATATACAGCCCATCTATACACAGCCCATCTATACACAGCCCATCTATACACAGCCAATCTATATACAGCCCATCTATACACAGCCAATCTATATACAGCCCATCTATACACAGCCAATCTATATACAGCACATCTATACACAGCCCATCTATACACAGCCAATCTATATACAGCCCATCTATACACAGCCCATCTATACACAACCCATTTATATACAGCCCATCTATACACAGCCCATCTATACACAGCCCATCAATATACAGCCCATCTATATACAGCCCATCTATACACAGCCAATCTATATACAGCCCATCTATACACAGCCAATCTATATACAGCACATCTATACACAGCCCATCTATACACAGCCAATCTATATACAGCACATCTATACACAGCCCATCTATACACAACCCATTTATATACAGCCCATCTATACACAGCCCATCTATACACAGCCCATCAATATACAGCCCATCTATATACAGCCCATCTATACACAGCCAATCTATATACAGCCCATCTATACACAGCCCATCTATACACAGCCAATCTATATACAGCCCATCTATACACAGCCAATCTATATACAGCACATCTATACACAGCCCATCTATACACAACCCATTTATATACAGCCCATCTATACACAGCCCATCTATACACAGCCCATCTATACACAGCCCATCTATACACAGCCCATCTATATACAGCCCATCTATACACAGCCCATCTATACACAGCCCATCTATATACAGCCCATCTATACACAGCCCATCTATACACAGCCCATCTATACACAGCTCATCTATACACAGCCCATCTATACACAGCCCATCTATACACAGCCCATCTATACACAGCCAATCTATATACAGCCCATCTATACACAGCCAATCTATATACAGCCCATCTATACACAGCCAATCTATATACAGCACATCTATACACAGCCCATCTATACACAACCCATTTATATACAGCCCATCTATACACAGCCCATCTATATACAGCCCATCTATACACAGCCCATCTATATACAGCCCATCTATACACAGCCAATCTATATACAGCCCATCTATACACAGCCCATCTATACACAGCCAATCTATATACAGCCCATCTATACACAGCCAATCTATATACAGCCCATCTATACACAGCCCATCTATACACAGCCCATCTATACACAGCTCATCTATACACAGCCCATCTATACACAGCCCATCTATATACAGCCCATCTATATACAGCCCATCTATACACAGCCCATCTATACACAGCCCATCTATATACAGCCCATCTATATACAGCCCATCTATATACAGCCCATCTATATACAGCCCATCTATACACAGCCCATCTATACACAGCCCATCTATACACAGCCCATCTATACACAGCCCATCTATACACAGCCCGATAAGGCTTCCCTGGACCAACAGGACACGACTGAAGTGACCTCGAGGGAGACACCTAACCCCCAACTGCTCCCCAGGCGCTGCCCACCACTCGGAGCCAGTGTGCTCACTGCCCACTAGTGTGTGTGTTCATTAGTGTGTGTGTGTGTGTGTGTATTGTGGCTGTTTCACTGCCCCCTAGTATGTGTGTGTTTACTAGTCTGTGTGTTCACTAGTGTGTGTGTGTATATGTGGGTGTTTCACTGCCCACTAGTGTGTGTATATGTAAGTGTTTCACTACTCCCTAGTGTGTGTTCACTAGTGTGTGTGTGTATGTGGGTGTTTTACTGCCCCCTAGTGTGTGTGTGTGTTCACTAGTGTGTGTATATGTGGGTGTTTCACTGCCCCTAGTGTGTGTGTGTGTGTGTATGGATGTGGGTGTTTCATTACCCCCTAGTGTGTGTGTTCACTAGTGTGTGTATATGTGGGTGTTTCACTGCCCCCTAGTGTGTGTGTACACTAGTGTGTGTATATGTGGGTGTTTCACTGTCCCCTAGTGTGTGTGTACACTAGTGTGTGTATATGTGGGTGTTTCACTGCCCCCAAGTGTGTGTTCACTAGTGTGTGTATATGTGGGTGTTTCACTGCCCCCTAGTGTGTATGTTCACTAGTGTGTGTGTGTATGTGGGTGTTTCACTGCCCCTAGTGTGTGTGTTCACTAGTGTGTGTATATGTGGGTGTTTCACTGCCCCCAAGTGTGTGTTCACTAGTGTATGTATATGTGGGTGTTTCACTGCCCCCTAGTGTATATGTTCACTAGTGTGTGCATCCCTTCTTTTATAAACTGGCCTCTACAGATTTGCTGGTCCTGTTTGCCAAAGTCAGCATATCTATATATCTACATATTTAGATATGTACATGTTTTATCTTAAAGTATTGTGATGTTATACTTATTGTATGGTCCCGTCACCCAGCTCTGCAAGTGCGCGTCCGTGGGTGTGCATGTGCAGGCGGCACAAAATTCATTAGGAAACTCACCACAACACAGCTTGACTCATCAGCACCAAATTATACACAAAACGCTCATCAGTATCGAAGAGGCTGCATTAGCCACACTTCTTTAAACATGCTGAGAGGTTTTCAGGGAAGCTGACTCCACTAATGGACAAACTAAAGTCACGAAAAGTCACCGCGCACTCTTCAGAGCTCCACCGTCAGCCAGCGAGGGCTGCGCATGCTTTGAGAGCCACATTTCTGGCCTCCAGTGCTTCGGTGGTCACTCCGCTCCCACCCGTCTGAGTCATGCTCTCTTTACGACGTGCAAACTGGAGAAAGACGTAAGCAGGGAAGCCTTTCATTAACTCTCACTCAATAGGAGCGAGACGCCTCCAGCGCAGAGGCAGGGAGTCCTGAAGCAGTGCACCCTTTACAAGACATCCATTCAAATAGTTCAATCACAACAACAGAGCTGCTGGCAGTTAATTACCTTCTGTTAATGAAACAAACTTCCACTGCAATTAACCTCATTCAGGCAGGTCAGATCAGTGAGGAGGAGGAGGAGGAGGAGGAAGAGGAGGAAGAAGAGGGGGGGAGAAGGAAGAGGAGAGGAGGAGAAGAGAAGGAAAAGAGGCGGCAACAAGGAGGAGGAGAAAGAGGGGAGAAGGACAAGGGGAGAAGGAGGAGAAGAGGAAGAAAGGAGATGAAGAGGAGGAGTAGGAATAAGGAAGATGAACAAGGAAAAAAGGAGGAAAGGATGAACACAGGAGGAGGAGGAGGAGAGGAGGAAAAAAGGATACTGAGTAAGAAAAGAGGAGGAGGAAAGGAAGAGAAAAGGGAGGAGAACGAGGGTGAGATAAGGAGGTGGAACGGAACAGCAGGTAAGGAGGAGAAGGAAAGGACAAGTAGAGAAGAAGGAAAGGCGGAGGAGAGGAGGAAAGGGGGAGAGGAGGATTAGAGGAGGAAGAGGAGAAGTGTAAAGGGGGAGAGGAGGAGAAGACAAGGAAGAGGACAGAAGGTGGAATAGAGGAGAAAAGGTAGAAAGGAGTGGAAGAGGGAGAGAAGAGGAAAAGGGGAGGCATAGGAAAGGAGGAGAAGAGGAAAGGCAGTAGAAGAGCAGAGGAAGAGGATGAGAAGAGGATAAGCAATGGCAGAGATGAGGTAGAAAGGAGTAGAAGAGGAGAAGAAGAGGAAGAGGAGGGGAAGAGGAGGGGAAGAGGAAGAGAAAAGGAGAAGCAAAGGCGGAGAAGAGGAGGAAAGGAGTAAAAGAGGAAGAGAAAAGGAAGAGAATAGGAGGAAAGGAGTAGAAGAGGAAGAAAGGAGCAGAAGAGGAGAAGAAGAGGAAGTGGAGTAGAAAGAGGAGAGAAGGAGGAAAGGAGGAGAAGAGGAAGAAAGGAGGAGAAGAGGAGGAAAGGAGGAGAAGAGGAGGAAGAGGACAGCAGGTGGAATAGAGGAGAAAAGGTAGAAAGGAGTGGAAGAGGAAGAGGAGAGGCGTAGAAAAAGGAGGAGAAGAGGAAAGGCAGTAGAAGAGCAGAGGAAGAGGAAGAAAAGAGGATAAGCAATGGCAGAGATGTGGAAGAAAGGAGTAGAAGAGGAGGAGAAGAGGAAGAGGAGGGGAAGAGGAAGAGAAAAGGAGAAGCAAAGGCGGAGAAGAGGAGGAAAGGAGTAGAAGAGGAAGAGAAAAGGAAGAGAATAGGAGGAAAGGAGTAGAAGAGGAAGAAAGGAGCAGAAGATGAAAAGAAGAGGAAGAGGAGTAGAAAGAGGAGAGAAGGAGGAAAGGAGGAGAAGAGGAAGAAAGGAAGAGAAGAGGAGGAAAGAAGAGGAGGAGGAAAGAAGGAGAAGAGGAAGAAAGGAGCAGAGAAGGAGAGGAGGAGGTAAATGAGTAGAAGAGGAGGAAAGGGGAGAGGAGAAGGAAGAGGAGAGAAGGAGGAAAGGAGGAGAAGAGGAAGAAAGGAGTAGAGAAGGAGAGGAGGAGGTAAATGAGTAGAAGAGGAGGAAAGGGGAGAGGAGAAGGAAGAGGAGAGAAGGAGGAAAGGAGGAGAAGAGGAAGAAAGGAGGAGAAGAGGAGGAAAGAAGGAGAAGAGGAGGAAAGAAGGAGAAGAGGAGGAGAGGAGGAGGAACAGAGGTATCCCAGGTATCTGTTTCTTGTTCTCTTTTACTCCTGCACTGTATATACACACATACAGCGATCAGCACGTTTCCCCTCCGCAGCCAGAAAATCCTTCAACTCTGACGGCTCTGAACCTCCTGGTGGAGCTGCGAGCAGCACAGATGGCGGAAAGAGCGCCTCCACTCCTCACACTCCTTTCTCATCCCTCCATCACTCCTGTTTTTGTGTTTTGGCACGTGAGCAGAAAGGCGTGAACGAGAGTCTCACACAGCACATGTTTACACACGGACTACAACTCACACACACTGCTTACCGCCGGCCCATACGACTGAACTCGCTGGGGAACATTAGGAGGACCACGGCACACGGGGCGAGAGAGTATATCCATGACTGTCTCTCTCTCTCTCACTGACTGAGCAGATAGAGAGCCTGAATAACTGAAACGTAATAAGAGCAGTTATCTGTAATGGCCTGCTGGTGTGATGGACATTAAGAGGTATTTCTGTCAGTAATTACACACCATTAAACACACTCTACTCTCAATAACACTCACTCTACACACACACACCGAGCACGCTGGACACTCACCATAACGTTCACACTCGCCCTCCCCACATATTCACATACATATATACACAAAACACTGCTGCTCTAACTGCACGTTCTCTATGCAAAAACGATCCTAAATGATTTTCATTATATAGGGCTGGGCGATAAAACGATAACGATAATTATCGTGGAATAAGGTTTCCTCGATATAACTATAAGACGTAGTTGATAGAAATTCGATTGAATTAAGTTCCGTCCATGTTTTGAGAGACAACACGAATAGCCAATGAGAATGAGAATAGCGCTGCCCCAAACCAATCAGGTGGCTGAACTAGAGTTCTAGCCATTTCATGTTTGGTTGAAGCTCACAGCACAGAGTATAGATGTAGCAGCAGCTTAACCCACGACTAGTAATCCAGTTACTGCAGGCGTCTGATGAGGTGCTGTCCTGCTGCTGTGTTGATGAAGCTCTATGGGATGTTTGATCTTCAAGGTCTCGTGTATAGCAGCTGTACTGTTGTGATCATCTCCACTGTGCAGAGCTGACAGAGCACCACACTGTTGTGTTTCTGTGTGAAACACTCCCACAACGTTAGATGTACGTAAGTGATTGTTTGTAGCTGCAGCTCGCGCTCCAGATAAATCCATGCTTTCAGTGGGCGCGGCCACCTTTGTGATGCATCGATGCACGTTATGCTAATTGATGTAATTTCCTAATTGATAAAGAGAAATATGTATACTGTAGGAGTTCGAGTGAGAACGCTGAGGCAAAGTTGACTTTATAACCAAAAATCTTGAGGAGGGAAACTTCTAGAATCGCTAAACCAACTCCCCATTTGAGCTGACAGAGAGTCGACTCACCGCTATGAGTGAACATAAACAGAGTCCTTTCCTCAGCCCGAGCTTAAAGAGCCAGCCTGCTTAACACAGTGTCTGAATACTGTTTATACTAATACTAATCCTAATACTGCCCTATATATATATATATATATATATATATATATATATATATGTGTGTGTGTGTGTGTGTTTAATGTATTTGAAATACAGTTGTGTAATGTTCTATAGTACATCTTCTGATCAGAGGACAAAAACAATTAATTTTTTTTTTACATTTTGATATCTTCACTTCTCACTTAAAGTATGAAGGCAATAGTTATTTGATTTATATCGTGATATAAATTGATATCGACTGATATGAAAAAAATTATTGTGATAAGATATTTTCCCATAGTAGAAGCCATATGACTACCAGTAGTGACCAACTGTCGTATGCGATGCTCCCCAGATCATCACACCAACGACTGGATTATCAGCGTGTCGCTCCACAGCACAGGCAGGATTGAAGCTTTCACCACAAGGCCCACATACTCAAACCCGACCGGCGTCAGATCCCAAACAGAACTGGATTCACCACTAAAGATAATATGGTTCTAGTTCATAACCATCCAGGAAACTGTGGGAGATGCTTGTGCTTGTTCAAAAGATCCTCTGTACTGGTGGTCTGTCTGAGCGTTCCATCTGAGCCTGTTCACCATATGTGCCCTCATGTAACCACTGACCCAAACTCCTCCTAACAGCTCAGTCAGAACAGTCTGGATGACAGGGAGTTTGTGGAAACGACCATCCTGTTTCTCTCAGTCAGTTGATGATGCCCCTCTCAAAGTCTGCCAACTGGACAAAACATCTTCTAGCATGTCTAGCAGCCATCTCTTATCAACAAAGGTGTCAAAAGTCATTACTCATTCATTACTCAGGTAGAAGTATAGATACTAAGGTTTAAAAACACTTCTGTAGAAGCTGAAGTATCAACTCAAGCTTTTTACTCCAGTAAAAGTGTAAAAGTACTGTTTTCAAAACTACTTGAAGTATAAAAGTAATGTAAAGGGAAAAAGGCCAATATGGACAAAAGCTTAGGCCGCACCACAGGGGTCTATAGTGCACTAGCCCACCTCCCCAAAAAACCCATTCTTCTAAAAGCCATAATGACTATAATGTTATATTAAAATGTTAATGTTGATAAATGTGGGATGCGCTAGGCTTCCTGTTTCAGACGCATATACACCCATTGAACATGAATGTAGTTTAGTACAATGTAAATATATTAAAGAAGCATATCTGTTACTACTGAGTAGAAAGTACAGATAATGGAGTGTAAATGTAAGGAGTATAAAGTACTGATAATGGAGTGTAAATGTAAGGAGTATAAAGTACTGATAATAGAGTGTAAATGTAAGGAGTAGAAAGTACAGATAATGGAGTGTAAATGTAAGGAGTAGAAAGTACAGATAATGAAGTGTAAATGTAAGGAGTAGAAAGTACTGATAATGGAGTGTAAATGTAAGGAGTAGAAAGTACTGATAATAGAGTGTAAATGTAAGGAGTAGAAAGTACTGATAATGGAGTGTAAATGTAAGGAGTAGAAAGTACTGATAATGGAGTGTAAATGTAAGGAGTAGAAGTAAAAAGTCAGCTGAAAAATAATTACTCCAGTAAAGTATAAATAACAAAAATATCTACTTAAGGTAATAAAGTAGTTGTACTTCATTACTTGACACCTCTGAGAGCCTTTATATCTGTCTGGGTTTGTTATTGTTTGGTCAATGATATATGTCTATATAGACAGTTGAGTCACATTATTATGACCATCTCCTACTTTCAGCAACACAAGCTAGCGGTGGCAGTGTTAGGGTCTGGGGAGTGTTTTAGTGGCATTCTCTGGACCCACCCATCCATCCATGTGGAAGACACTCTCAACCAATATGGGTATGAATCCATCATTGTAGATCATGGACACATTGTCTTCCCTGGGGCAGATGGGATCTTCCAGCAAAACAATGTTCCACACTGGCTGGAAGAGCTGACCAAGACTTCCAAGCACTACCCTGGACTTGAACCCAATTGAACATCTGTGGGACCATCTGGATGGTGATGCTGCCTCTATGGATCCTCCCCCACACGTCCTCTGGCAGATGTGGGACGCACTGCAGTCAGCACTACTGTGACAACCTACCAGGACCTTACTGAGTCTCCCAGCCCGTCTAGCTGTTACTCTGGATATTAGTTAGAACGATGTGACTGGACTGTGTATATTTTTAATAGGAACTGTCTAAGACAACTATCGTTCTTAACTTCGGTAACCCAACAGAGATGGTTAAACTAAACCAGCTTTTGTAGAAAGCTGTCAGCATTTTTGGTCCTCATGTTGAAAGTTCCTCCTGTTTTCCTGGGCTTGTCAGCTTCATTTCACGTGTGCACTCTTTTTATATGAGTACCTGCAGTCAGGCTGCGTCCGCTCCAGATCAACAGCGGCGACTGAAACGTGGCAGTACGCTACTTAACTAGCCTGACAATTTACAGGAGATTATATGCTCCCAGCAGGTGAAGTCAAAATGTGCTGCATATCCAGCCGTGCCAGCCGAGAGACAGATTAGCACAGCCAGCTGAGCTGCCAGCTGAACCGGGGTCTGGAGGAACTGCCTGCAAACTTTTATCATTATTAAAGAGAAGTGTGGCTGACGTTGGCAGGGGGAGGGAATGGCATATCCTTCTCCTGAGAAGTGCTGGGGCGCCAGTGTCTGAATTTCAAGGGAAGTCAGTGGGGTTTCTCATTTAGTGGCCACAAAGCTCTCTACGAGCCCCTATAAAACATATAAATACAACGCATGCTTTCGTTGTGGCGAGTTCTAACCTGCAACATGCTGTAAACTGAGTGAACTCTAATTAATCACACACTTTCCATCCTCAGGGGCTCAGGCAGTCAGGCTCAGGGGCACGGGTGGGCAGACGGGGAGCATCAGAGGTCGGAGAAAATTGCCCCTTCAAGACGTGACACACTGAAACAGTCTGAAGCTTCGGGTGAGTGCGCGAGCGAGTGATTCACCCAAGATGCATTTTAACGGCATGTGTGAATGAGGCCCTACTTTCAGCGACTGTCTTCATCCCCCTTAACTCATCACTGCTGTTCCTCTCCTCCACTGACCATGACTGCTGTTCCTCTCTTCCACTGACCATCACTGCTGTTCCTCTCCTCCACTGACCATCACTACTGTTCCTCTCCTTCACTGACCATCACTACTGTTCCTCTCCTCCACTGACCATCACTGCTGTTCCTCTCCTCCACTGACCATCACTACTGTTCCTCTCCTTCACTGACCATCACTACTGTTCCTCTCCTCCACTGACCATCATTGCTGTTCCTCTTCTTCACTGACCATCACTGCTGTTCCTCTTCTTCACTGATCATCACTACTGTTCCTCTCCTCCACTGACCATCACTGCTGTTCATCTTCTTCACTGACCATCACTGCTGTTCCTCTCCTCCACTGACCATCACTGCTGTTCCTCTCCTCCACTGACCATCACTGCTGTTCCTCTCCTCCACTGACCATCACTGCTGTTCCTCCACTGATCGTCACTGCTGTTCTTCTCCTCCACTGACCATCACTGCTGTTCCTCTCTGATCTAGGGTCTATGAAAGTGACTCAAATCTGACTTGAAAAGATTGGATTTGGTGCAGTGACCTTTACTGCTGTTCCTCTCCTCCACTAACCATCACTACTGTTCCTTTCCTCAACTGACCATCACTTTTGTTCCTCTCCTCCACTGACTGTCTCTGCTATCAGATTGGATATGTATCTGATCTAGGGTCTAGGCAAGTGACTCAAATCTGACTAAAAGATCGGATTTGGCGCGTCCACACAGCAAGACATTCTCTCCGCTAATGGATGAATGAATTTCAATGATATAATTCAGGACCCTGTTGGCTCCCTGTATGTGAAATCTACCAACACCGTGTTGAGCTGCTGGCGAGCAATGATGCGTGGAGGGGGAGGGGTTTGAGACCTCGTCTATAAAAACAGGCAGCTGCAGCTATTTCTTCATATCCAACAATCCTGTACAGCTGCAACACAACACAAATGCTAGTATAACCGCTTGCTCGCTCGCTCACTCATAACAAACCAGGTATGTCTGTAAATCCCACAGAATCATTTCCATCTAAACGCATTAAATCGACTTCACTGAAATTTTATTTCTGCTTAAAAGACAGAAACGTCTTTGTCCTGTACGTGGACAGACGGTGATTTGTGCTACTTTCTGTACTCTAACATTATTGCCTTCATAATAGGCCGCAAACGAGGAGCGGCAACCAAATTTCAGAAGAAAGGTTGAATATGTTTTATGAACAGCGCAAGAGGCCAAGAAAGAGAGATCAATAGTCGTGGATCGATGGCGTCCAGCAGTTGTGTATCAGGGATGACACTAAATCAACAGCAATGGATTCGGGGCCTGACAAAAACACCTCTCAGTGAGTCATAATGAACCACTTACTCTTTTCCTCCGACCACCCCCTCCCTCCCTCCTTCCCTCCTCCCAGGCCTTCTCCCCTTATTTCTCTATGTCACTCTGACAGGCGCCTGTGATTTGACCTCCTGACCGCCGTGACCTCGCAGGTCCTCTCTGAGAAATCTCTTTCTGAGGACCGTACGTTCAGTTATTAAAGCCGTCCCGTCCCGTCCCCTCTGTGCTCCTTCACTCGTCTCCATCTGCGCCGGCGCTGGGGTGTCGAGCCTCATTACTCATGTGGAGGAGGAAGGAAGAAGTGAGACAGCAAAGGCTGTGTGTTCGAACGACGGAGGGAAAGACATACGGGGAGGTTTGGGTTCACCGATATTCAAATTCACAGTCACACAGGACTCTGGATGCCAACTGGTAGCAACGCTATCCTCATAGCTCCAGCGCACAGCTGCGTCTCCAAGACATTTTGGGACGAGCGCTGCTGGTGTGTTGTGGGTGTGTTTGTGGGCCGAGAACAATGTGAGCGGAAAACTCATCCAGACGTGGAAGCTCGGGAGCGAAAGCTGTTATTTTTCATAGAAGGAAAGAAATGAGGAAGGACTCTGGCAACCGCCCGGCCACCATCGCTGCTTCATTTATAAATACATGCAATGCTGTATTATATCCCATAATATTCTACAGTGAGTGTATAGTATGTGTTTGTTGTGAAGGTGTCCCAGAACATCCAGGACATTCCATTTTTCCTTACACAAGGTCTACAAGGTCACATTCAGGGGGAGGTCTTAGATTAAGTGATGTGGTCATTACGATGAATCCCAGTTAGGAGGAGGTCTCAGAAAGACTGAATGATGAAGTGATTTGGACCAATCCCAGTCAGGAGGAGGTCTCAGAATGAATGACATGGTGATTAGGATAAGTTACAGCCAGGGGAGGTGTTTAAATGATTGATGTGGTGAGTAGGACAGTCAGGGGGAGGTCTCAGACTGAAAGGGTGATATAGGGATTTGGACCAATCACAGTCAGGGAAGGTCTCATAAGAAAGAATGATTAAGTGATTTGAAACAATCCCAGTCGGGGGGGGAGGTCTCAGAATGAAAGAACCATGAAGTGATTTGAACCAATCCCAGTCAGGAGGAGGTCTCAGAAAGAAAGAATGATGAAGTGATTTGGACCAATCACAGTCAGGGGGAGGACTCAGATTGAATGATGAATTGATCTAGACCAATCCCAGTCAGGGGGAGGTCTCAGACTGAAAGGGTGATATAGGGATTTGGACCAATCACAGTCAGGGAAGGTCTCAGAAAGAAAGAATGATGAAGTGATTTGAAACAATCCCAGTCGGGGGGGGGGGTCTCAGAATGAAAGAACCATGAAGTGATTTGAACCAATCCCAGTCAGGGGGAGGTCTCAGAAAGAATGAATGATGAAGTGATTTGGACCAATCACAGTCAGGGGCAGGACTCAGATTGAATGATGAATTGATCTAGACCAATCCCAGTCAGGGGAGGTCTCAGACTGAAAGGGTGATATAGGGATTTGGACCAATCACAGTCAGGGAAGGTCTCAGAAAGAAAGAATGATGAAGTGATTTGAAACAATCCCAGTCGGGGGGGGGGGGGGGGGGGGGGGGGGGGGTCTCAGAATGAAAGAACCATGAAGTGATTTGAATCAATCCCAGTCAGGAGGAGGTCTCAGAAAGAATTAATGATGAAGTGATTTGGACCAATCACAGTCAGGGGGAGGACTCAGATTGAATGATGAATTGATCTAGACCAATCCCAGTCAGGGGGAGGTCTCAGACTGAAAGGGTGATATAGGGATTTGGACCAATCACAGTCAGGGAAGGTCTCAGAAAGAAAGAATGATGAAGTGATTTGAAACAATCCCAGTCGGGGGGGGAGGTCTCAGAATGAAAGAACCATGAAGTGATTTGAACCAATCCCAGTCAGGGGGAGGTCTCAGAAAGAATGAATGATGAAGTGATTTGGACCAATCACAGTCAGGGGCAGGACTCAGATTGAATGATGAATTGATCTAGACCAATCCCAGTCAGGGGGAGGTCTCAGACTGAAAGGATGATGAAGTGAATTGGACCAATCCCAGTCAGGGAAGGTCTCAGAAAGAAAGAATGATGAAGTGATTTGAAACAATCCCAGTCGGGGGGGGGGGGGGGGGGTGTCTCAGAATGAAAGAACCATGAAGTGATTTGAATCAATCCCAGTCAGGAGGAGGTCTCAGAAAGAATTAATGATGAAGTGATTTGGACCAATCACAGTCAGGGGGAGGACTCAGATTGAATGATGAATTGATCTAGACCAATCCCAGTCAGGGGGAGGTCTCAGACTGAAAGGGTGATATAGGGATTTGGACCAATCACAGTCAGGGAAGGTCTCAGAAAGAAAGAATGATGAAGTGATTTGAAACAATCCCAGTCGGGGGGGGAGGTCTCAGAATGAAAGAACCATGAAGTGATTTGAACCAATCCCAGTCAGGGGGAGGTCTCAGAAAGAATGAATGATGAAGTGATTTGGACCAATCACAGTCAGGGGCAGGACTCAGATTGAATGATGAATTGATCTAGACCAATCCCAGTCAGAGGGAGGTTTCAGAATGAAAGGATGATGAAGTGAATTGGACCAATCCCAGTCAGGGGGAGGTCTCATAATTAAAGAATGATGAAGTGATTTGGACCAATCACAGTCAGGGGTAGGTCTTAGACTGAAAAGATGATGAAGTGATTTGGACCAATCACAATCAGGGGGAGGTCTCAGAATGAAAGGGTGATAAAGTGATTTGGACCAATCCCTGTTGGGGGGAGGTCTCAGAATTAAAAAGGATGATCAAGTGATTTGGACCAATCACAGTCAAGGGGAGGTCTCAGAATGAAAGAATGATAAAGGGATTTGGACCAATCATAGTCAGGGGGAGGTCTCAGAATGAAAGAATGATGAAGGGATTTGGACCAATCATAGTCAGGGGGAGGTCACAGAATGAATGACACGGTCTTAAAATGATTGACGTGGTAAGTAGGACCAATCACATTCAGGGGGAGGTCTCAGAAAGAATGAATGATAAAGTGATTAGGTGATTAGGATAACTTACAGTCAGGGGAGGTGTTAAAAAGATGGATATGGTAAATAGGACCAATCACTGTCAGGGGAAGGTCTCAGAATGAAAGAATGATACAGTGATTAGAACCAGGCACAGTCAGGGGGAGGTCTAAGAATAAAAGTGTGTTGAAGTGATTTGGACCAATCACAGTCAGGAGGAGGTCTCAGAAAGAATGAATGATAAAGTGATTTAGACCAATCCCAGTAAGGGGGAGGTCTCAGAATGAAAGAATTATGAAGTGATTTGGACCAATCATAGTCAGGGGGAGGTCTCAAAATGAAAGAACCATGAACTGATTTGAACCAATCCCAGTCGGGGGGAGGTCTCAGAATAAAAGGGCGATTAAGGAATTTGGACCAATCCCAGTCAGGGAGAGGTCTCAGAATGAAAGGGTGATGAAGTGATTTGGACCAATCCCTGTTGGGGGGAGGTCTCAGAATGAAAGGATGATGAAGTGATTTGGACCAATCCCAGTCAGGGAGAGGTCTCAGAATGAAAGGTTGATGAAGTGATTTGGACCAATCCCTGTTGGGGAGAGGTCTCAGAATGAAAGGTTGATGAAGTGATTTGGACCAATCCCTGTTGGGGGGAGGTCTCAGAATGAAAGGATGATGAAGTGATTTGGACCAATCCCAGTCAGGGAGAGGTCTCAGAATGAAAGAATGATGAAGTGATTTGGACCAATCCCAGTCAGGGAGAGGTCTAAGAATGAAAGTGTGATGAAGTGATTTTGACCAATCCCAGTCAGGGAGAGGTCTCAGAATGAAAGAATGGTGCAGTAAATCACAGGCCGGGGGGCAGGTTGGGGTGGGTTCTCAGAATGAAAGAATCACAGTGAATCACAGTCGGGGGTCTCAGAATGAATGAATGATGCAGTGTTAAGGACAGGCGCTGTCAGGGGGTGGTCTCTAAATGAAAGAATGGTGCAGTGAATCGCAGGCCGGGGGCGGGGGGCTTAGAATGAAAGAATGATGCAGTGATTTGGCCAAATCACAGTCGGGGGGGCGGTCTCAGAATGAATGAATGATGCAGTGCTTAGGACGAACCACAGTCAGACGAGAAAGAATGATGAAGGTTCTAGAAACCTTCGAACTGGAGGTTCGCTCAGTGAAGATCGGCACCAACGCAGTGGAGCAGAAAGACAACAGCATGCTTTAATGCACGCATGTAAATGGAGGCCGTGCTCGTCCCTCTCACTAGAGCGGAGCAGGCTGCTGTCTCTCTCCGTTGCTGTGGCGATGATGACTCATGACAGCTTAACTGTACTTGCGTACTTACTGTGTGTGTGAGGGAGCGAGAGAGCAAGAGCTAGAGAGAGAGAGCGAGAGACAGAGAAAGTGTGTGTGCCCTCCCTCTCTATTAGCTCAGTAAACACTGCGCTGCGCTAGTCACACAAACAGATAATAAAGGTGCCACTGTGAAGTTCTCCTGGCCAGGAATGATACTGGCACGCCGCTCTCATCATCTCCAGACGATATCTCTGACTTTGCCTCTCCGTATATAAGAACTAGTGGGGTCCAATGTTAAGGTAGTATTAATGTATGAACACAAACGATGATCAGCGCCTCTTATTTTTATTAGGCCATCACCACATTTACTAGTTTGACCCTTCAAACTATCTGTAGCTCCAGCCTGACTCCGAAAGACCCTTTCTTAGTATATAACCAAAGCTTCTTCCAGCTACTGCCATGCTGTGAGAGGAGTAAGAACTGATGTGGCAAGAGCAGTAACAGTAGCAGCAGAGGATTCCTTCAGCAAGGTACGCTCACAGTGCTCAATAATGGATAAATCAATAAGCAGCAAACTAACAAAAGCACAGCAAAGTGCAAAAATCTCCTTGAAACAAGACTTAAGAGGCATGAAAGAGAATTATTGACTGTATATTAGGGGTCTGCATTCCTGTGTGACTCTGGGGGACTCGCAGGTCCCACAACAATACGTTAAGGTTAAGGTTTATTTATTTATGTGAGCCTTTTACAACAGATGTTGTCACAAAACAGCTTTATAGAAAAATCCAGGGTTCAATAAGCATCGCCAGAGGCAACAGTGGCTGAATAACTGCCTCAGATCAAGAGGAAGAACCTCAAGACTCAAATAGGGGAAGCCATTCTCCTCTGGTCCACACCGGATAGTAAAACAAGTACAAATACAATATGAATAATAAAAAAGGACTGATAAGAGCAGGAGAAGAAAACAGCAATGATTAAGTAACCAGGTGGAACCTCTGAAGGTGTCAGTGGACCAGTCAGGTGTAGGAGCTGGACAACATATACATGTAGAAATATCCTGCTAATTTATAAACAGTCTATATAAAATAATAACATCCCAGCTAAATAACCAATGAGAATGTATTAAACTCAAGATAGTCTAAACAGTGCAACCCATGTACTTGACTACCGAACAACAGAAGTGGTCTTCAGACAGTCAGTGGGTCTCCGCTGGGGAGCGCGCTGTATGGAAAGGCCAGTACATCACAACTGAGCTCACTAAAGGCGAGTCCGACATATGGGGGTCATTTTCATGATTGCCCTCCTGTCCTGCCAAATACTGGTGGAAGACTGACCATCAGGGCCTCCTCCTCACCTCACACCAACCAGCTCTCCTCTTTATTTTAGCCATCTGCTACACCCTCGACTGCATCGCTGTGCCATCCAGATGTAGCAGCATGGAGATATGATGAGACTGTTTCAGCTCACTAACACGTTTTACACAGACTCAGAGTCAGAGACTGCCTTTACCTGAGCAGTTTCTAAAGCTTTTACCCTCCAGAGCTTCTCTCAGCTTTAATTCTGAACAGTCAATTTCAACTTTTAGTCTCTGGCCACCTCCAGACTGTAACTGTTTTTACTGTAACTGAGTTTAACTTTTGTATAATAAAAAAATATACATTATAATTTTTTTATATCATTTTAAATAATTTGAAATTATTATTATTATTATTATTATTATTATTATTATTATTATTATTATTATTATTTTAATTTGACTTTTAAATTTAAGCTTGCTTGTTGAAATTGTAAAAATTGATTTCTTATCATGGTTATATTTATTTATTTGCTTCTTAATTCAATCCTAATTGTTCTCTTAATTCTTTTTCCTTTTATCTTGTATAATTTTATTGTAAATGTATGTAATTCTGTTCCTTTTAGTTTAACCCGAATAACTCCATTTTAATTTCTTCAAGTGCCTTTACGTTTGTATTTAATGTAAAAAAAATTTAAAAAATTACATTAAAATTGATGCTTTCATGTCACTACCAACGCACCCAAAATTCCAAAAGTCTATAGGTGAAACATGGCTTGTTTTAGCCACGCCCCCCTGCATTTTAGAGCAGGAACTCCATGTTCTTGTCCCTGATGGCCACATGGTGAGCAGCTGGATCCCAGTGTTTAGAAGTAAATCTGAAAATCAGTGTGTTCCATTAAGAACCGTCACTACTGTAAGTTTTACATATGAAATTATAATTTTGTTATAATTATAATATGTCCATATGGCTACAAAAACATGCACTGTTTTTAAAATAGAATCATTTTTAGTGATCAAAAATGTGATTTTAATCACGATTAATAATTTTCACTGCTTTGATCAAATAAATAGTTGGTACACATTCTCTTCTAAGACCTACAGAGTGTTCTGGTTATAGTTTTAACTCACATTATACATTCACATATTTCAAAGTTTGGGAATTAGAATTAATTTTAAGTGGCTGTTCCGTCTTTCCCAGCATCCAGAGAGGCGAGATGAGACTATCCTCAGTGGGAATGGACAGCGTGCCAGCGATGTGGCAGACGGAGAGGCTGAAGTGTGCTGTTGCACTCCTTTAACGACAGTACTGTTCATGTGTTCTGGTGGGAGTGACGTATCCACGCTCTTGTCTCACATGTGAGCTTTTTGTGCCGCCAAATCAGCTTTTCCACCCTATAAAAGAAGCCCCACCAACTTTTCCATGATCCCGTTAACAGCCCACGCCTCAGCCTGCTTGCTCATGCACAGCTACACCACCGGCTGACGCTCGATGAAGCCTATAGAGCTTAAGACACTGTTCGATTATGAAATTACTCTGGTGTTTCATCATCTTCTGTTTTCGTGATTGCAACAGCCTGCGATTCCTCAGCCCCGCTCCGGCCTATCAATTCATCTCTACGCTCTCGAGATGGGGTCACAGGGGTCAATCGCTAGACTGGAGCATATCTGTGGTGTAATGACTTGTTAGGTCACCCCAGCTTGACGACAACCACAGTCGCAGGTACTATTTAGCTGGATCCGTTTTCCCGCAGGAGGCTCTGTAATGTAATTTGTAAGGGATTTGAGTGGCTGGTTCATAAAGTACCTGTGAAATCCATGCAGGTCTCCCACACGGACTCCACACGGCCCTCAACACAACTCAGGCATGCTCGTATCTTCTAGCAGATGTTTCTTCTTATGTTACAGCCATGCTTTCCCAATTGCTTCATGACAGGATCCACATCCTTAAAGCCCTTAAAGGGGCACTTTAGCACTTGTTCAAAATTTCTACATAATTAGAGGTTAAGATATAAACAAAGTTGTCCCAAGCGAATTGCTGTGCAATGCTTAGTTCTGGAGAAACTTACAGAGTCAGGACTGTTCACAATGGCAATGAAGGGAACCAGACGTCCACCTCTAAAAGCTCCCTCACAGAAAGTTACACCATGAAATACTTATAAACTCCCTTCCAGAATCCTGAAACCATGTTTCATCACCGATGAGCTTTTGGCCAAATATGTTTTTTTAATAACACCACATGTCGGCAGATGTAAGGCATTGACCTTATTTCTTCACCATCATTGATATTACAAAAATATAAATAAGTAAATAAACACATGTGGGTTCACTGGTGGGTTTGTCTAGTAAATAAAATACTATATTTGTGTTGTATCCCAACCCCTGTGTCAGAAAGGAGGGTATGAGGAGAAGCAGGGAGGAGAAGCTTAAGAACAAAAATACAAACAAAACAGGAATCAGGAGTAAAAAAACAAAAAAAAAAACAACACAACCACGACATGAACAGAAACCACAATGAGGCACGACGCAGGGAAGAAAACTGAGAGAATATATACACAGGCTAACAAAAAGAAAATGAGCAACACCTGGAAACAATGGGCGGGGCCACATATGGGAAACAGGTGAGGTGGCGGAGACAAGGAGCACATGACAAAACAGAAACAGAAACATAGACAGCACAGGGCAGGCATGACACCCTGGTTCCCATCACCAACACTGGCCAGAGTTTCTCTACATCAAGCCAAACTGATTTATTATAGCAATTTTGAAACATGTGGTGGAGCACCCCTTCAGGCCATACACAGCCGAGAACATATATACAGCACTGTGCAAAGGTTTTAGGCACTTGGGGAACATTATTATATTTAAATTATTCAATTATTATATTTTACTCCAGAAAGAAATCTTTTATTGGCTCAGCAAACATTTTATTATTGAAATATTAAAACAGTGTTAATCCAGTAAGTAGTGCTTTTACATAGTCAGTGTGAAAGGAGGTAAACAAAGTATACAGAGAATCAGATGAACTACAGTCTCTAACGCTGCATGTACACTGCTCCGTCGCGTCAGCGGACGTGAACGCTCTCCCCCTCTTCAGCTGGGTGTTCCCTGTGTCGTCCAATGGAATCAGGTATCAGGGGTGATGGGGGATTAATGCTCGTGTTCAACATCAGCTTTTTCATACCATATTTACATCATTTTTATATATTTGAATCAGATGTAAATATAAAAGAGGCTGTTTTAATTTAGTTCTGTATATAAAACTAACATTTCATATGTTAAGGAACTCATCGCACGACCACCCGCCCTCTTCTCATTGGATAGACAAATTGTGTTGGCCGGATTCATTTGCATAAAGTTCGTCTCGGCTGAACTTTTCGTCGCATCGCACCCCCCGAACTCGACGCACCGGACCCATGATGCACCGCGTGGCCGCGTCTGACGCGACGGAGCCGTTTACATGTAGCGTAAGTGTAGCTCCTATATGGTCAGTGGAGCTGATACCGCAGTGGAGCGGACAGTGAGTATAGATATAAGGAGGTGGTTTTAATGTTATGAGTGATGGGTTTATAGTATTTGTTTTTAAGCTCTTAATGATCTGGTCCCTTCATATCTCACTCATGTATCCTCCCATCACTAAAGCTCAAGGCATCAGCAACAGCAGCAGTACTAAGATCGTCGAACAGTCGACCAATCAGCAATCAGCCTGTTCCTTTCATAAACAGCATTCAAGTCTCCATGTTTTCCTTTACATTTTCCTTTAGATTTTATTTTTTATTTATCAGTCCTTTTACAGAAACACCAGCTGACTTTAAATGTGCTCTGTAAAACAAACAAACAAACAAAAACTGTACAATAAATGAAGGGCTCTGTCGTCTTTGCTGCTGGACACACATCAGCAGTTTCTGGCACGAGCTTAATATTGATTCATTTTGTTGGAGGAACAATAAAAGTTGAATGCTGAGGAATGAATGCACTCCCATTTACGAGCTGGCCTGTTTAATGTCGTGACGCAAATACAATAAAACTGAATGAATGCTCAGATTTGTTCGGTGACGTGTTTCACATGCTGACGAGTGGCGAACCGAGGAGGAAGCATCATTCCATCAGTCGTTTGCACATGACCTCACTTCGTCCTTTAGAATGTTTCTGTTTCTTTAAAAGCGTTTCATGTAAATGAGTTTGGTTCTGATTGGATGTCATGTATTCAAAATCTTTTATAGGGGGAACGGGCAGGGCTAAACCGCTGTAGGCCGACTAGGTGGTCTGTGTTCCTGACATGTCAGACTATCAGAGGCTGTGTTCTGGACTTGTCAGACTATCAGAGGCTGTGTTCCGGACTTGTCAGATTATCAGAGGCTGTGTTCCTGACTTGTCAGATTATCAGAGCCTGTGTTCTGGACTTGTCAGATTATCAGAGCCTGTGTTCCTGACATGTCAGACTATCAGAGGCTGTGTTCTGGACTTGTCAGACTATCAGAGGCTGTGTTCCGGACTTGTCAGACTATCAGAGGCTGTGTTCCTGACTTGTCAGATTATCAGAGGCTGTGTTCCGGACTTGTCAGACTATCAGAGGCTGTGTTCCGGACTTGTCAGACTATCAGAGGCTGTGTTCTGGACTTGTCAGATTATCAGAGGCTGTGTTCCGGACTTGTCAGATTATCAGAGGCTGTGTTCCTGACATGTCAGACAATCAGAGGCTGTGTTCTGGACTTGTCAGATTATCAGAGGCTGTGTTCCGGACTTGTCAGATTATCAGAGGCTGTGTTCTGGACTTGTCAGACTATCAGAGCCTGTGTTCTGGACTTGTCAGATTATCAGAGCCTGTGTTCTGGACTTGTCAGATTATCAGAGCCTGTGTTCCTGACTTGTCAGACTATCAGAGCCTGTGTTCCGGACTTGTCAGATTATCAGAGCCTGTGTTCCTGACTTGTCAGACTATCAGAGCCTGTGTTCCGGACTTGTCAGATTATCAGAGCCTGTGTTCTGGACTTGTCAGATTATCAGAGCCTGTGTTCCTGACTTGTCAGACTATCAGAGCCTGTGTTCCGGACTTGTCAGATTATCAGAGCCTGTGTTCCGGACTTGTCAGATTATCAGAGGCTGTGTTCTGGACTTGTCAGATTATCAGAGCCTGTGTTCCGGATTTGTCAGACTAACAGAGCCTGTGTTCTGGACTTGTCAGACTAACAGAGCCTGTGTTCCGGACTTGTCAGACTATCAGAGGCTGTGTTCCGGACTTGTCAGATTATCAGAGGCTGTGTTCTGGACTTGTCAGACTATCAGAGCCTGTGTTCTGGACTTGTCAGATTATCAGAGGCTGTGTTCCTGACTTGTCAGATTATCAGAGCCTGTGTTCTGGACTTGTCAGATTATCAGAGCCTGTGTTCCTGACTTGTCAGACTATCAGAGGCTGTGTTCCGGACTTGTCAGATTATCAGAGGCTGTGTTCCTGACATGTCAGACAATCAGAGGCTGTGTTCTGGACTTGTCAGATTATCAGAGGCTGTGTTCCGGACTTGTCAGATTATCAGAGGCTGTGTTCTGGACTTGTCAGACTATCAGAGCCTGTGTTCTGGACTTGTCAGATTATCAGAGGCTGTGTTCCTGACTTGTCAGATTATCAGAGCCTGTGTTCTGGACTTGTCAGATTATCAGAGCCTGTGTTCCTGACTTGTCAGACTATCAGAGCCTGTGTTCCGGACTTGTCAGACTATCAGAGGCTGTGTTCTGGACTTGTCAGATTATCAGAGCCTGTGTTCCTGACTTGTCAGACTATCAGAGCCTGTGTTCCGGACTTGTCAGATTATCAGAGCCTGTGTTCCGGACTTGTCAGATTATCAGAGGCTGTGTTCTGGACTTGTCAGATTATCAGAGCCTGTGTTCCGGATTTGTCAGACTAACAGAGCCTGTGTTCTGGACTTGTCAGACTAACAGAGCCTGTGTTCCAGACTTGTCAGACTATCAGAACCTGTGTTCAGGACTTGTCAGACTATCAGAGCCTGTGTTCTGGACTTGTCAAACAATCAGACGCTGTGTTCCTGACTTGTCAGACTATCAGAAGCTGTGTTCCGGACTTGTCAGACTATTAGAGGCTGTGTTCCGGACTTGTCAGACTATCAAAGGCTGTGGTCCTGACTTGTCAGACTATCAGAGCCTGTGTTCCGGACTTGTCAGACTATCAGAGGCTGTGTTCTGGACTTGTCAGATTATCAGAGCCTGTGTTCCTGACTTGTCAGACTATCAGAGCCTGTGTTCCGGACTTGTCAGATTATCAGAGCCTGTGTTCCGGACTTGTCAGATTATCAGAGGCTGTGTTCCTGACTTGTCAGACTATCAGAAGCTGTGTTCCGGACTTGTCAGATTATCAGAGCCTGTGTTCCGGACTTGTCAGATTATCAGAGGCTGTGTTCTGGACTTGTCAGATTATCAGAGCCTGTGTTCCGGATTTGTCAGACTAACAGAGCCTGTGTTCTGGACTTGTCAGACTAACAGAGCCTGTGTTCCAGACTTGTCAGACTATCAGAACCTGTGTTCCGGACTTGTCAGACTATCAGAGCCTGTGTTCTGGACTTGTCAAACAATCAGACGCTGTGTTCCTGACTTGTCAGACTATCAGAAGCTGTGTTCCGGACTTGTCAGACTATTAGAGGCTGTGTTCCGGACTTGTCAGACTATCAAAGGCTGTGGTCCTGACTTGTCAGACTATCAGAGGCTGTGGTCCTGACTTGTCAGACTATCAGAGGCTATGTTCCTGACATCAGACTATCAAAGGCTGTGTTCCTGACTTAGACTATCAAAGGCTGTGTTCCGGACTTATCAGACTATCAAAGGCTGTGTTCCTGACTTGTCAGACTATCAGAGGCTATGTTCCTGACTTGTCAGACTATCAGAGGCTGTGTTCCTGACTTGTCAGACTATCAGAGGCTGTGTTCCTGACTTATCAGACTATCAGAGGCTGTGTTCCTGACTTGTTAGACTATCAGAGGCTGCGTTACTGACTTGTCAGACAATCAGAGCCTGCGTTCCTGACTTGTCAGACTATCAGAGGCTGCGTTCCGGACTTGTCAGACTATCAGAGCCTGCGTTCCTGACTTGTCAGACTATTAGAAGCTGTGTTCTGGACTTGTCAGACTATCAGAGCCTGTGTTCCTGACTTGTCAGACAATCAGAGTCTGCGTTCCTGACTTGTCAGACAATCAGAGCCTGCGTTCCTGACTTATCAGACTATCAAAGGCTGTGTTCCTAACTTGTCAGACAATCAGAGGCTGTGTTCCTGACTTGTCAGACTATCAAAGGCTGTGTTCCTGACTTGTCAGACAATCAGAGGCTGTGTTCCTGACTTGTCAGACTATCAGAGGCTGTGTTCTGGACTTGTCAGACTATCAGAGGCTGTGTTCCTGACTTATCAGACTATCAAAGGCTGTGTTCCTGACTTGTCAGACAATCAGAGGCTGTGTTCCTGACTTGTCAGACAATCAGAGCCTGCGTTCCTGACTTATCAGACTATCAAAGGCTGTGTTCCTGACTTGTCAGACAATCAGAGGCTGTGTTCCTGACTTATCAGACTATCAAAGGCTGTGTTCCTGACTTATCAGACTATCAAAGGCTGTGTTCCTGACTTGTCAGACAATCAGAGGCTGTGTTCCTGACTTGTCAGACTATCAGAGGCTGTGTTCTGGACTTGTCAGACTATCAGAGGCTGTGTTCCTGACTTGTCAGACAATCAGAGGCTGTGTTCCTGACTTGTCAGACTATCAGAGGCTGTGTTCCTGACTTGTCAGACTATCAGAGGCTATGTTCCTGACTTGTCAGACTATCAGAGGCTGTGTTCCTGACTTATCAGACTATCAAAGGCTGTGTTCCTGACTTGTCAGACTATCAGAGGCTGTGTTCCTGACTTGTCAGACTATCAAAGGCTGTGTTCCTGACTTGTCAGACTATTAGAGCCTGTGTTCCTGACTTGTCAGACTATCAGAGTCTATGTTCCTGACTTGTCAGACTATGAGAGGCTATCAGTGAGAGAACAGCACGTGCCTGAATGCCTGATCCCTTTAGTGAGGGGGGTCTGGCGACTCATTGCTCGCTAGCAGCTCAACATAGAGTCACAACATGTTACACACAGAGAGACAGCAGAGTCCAAGTTAATCCGATATCCGAGCAATGGGGAACAAATACATTCAAACAAATTTAAATAAAAGGTTAAAATCATGTACAAGCAGGAAGGTTAAAAGGTTAAATGATACTATCTGCCCAGGTCAAACGATTCAAGCCTAATCAGGGCTACAGTCGAGTACTACTTTTTCATAAAGCCCTGCTATTAAGAGCACAGTAGGCTTCTCTATCTCTCTCTCTCTCTCTCTGCGTAGGGCTGGTGGAGGGTAGCATCCAGTGCCCTCAGGAACTTTCCACTGGCTCTGCCTGCTGCTGCCAGGGTGCCCTTTCCACTGGCCAGACACCCAGACACACAGAGGGTCCTGTATTGAGAGGTTACGTAAAGGTGTGCAGTCAACGCTGCCATCTGAGATGGCAGTGTGTGATAGAGTGCTGTGGGACACTCGATACGTCCTGCGGAGTGTGTGTTTGTGCATCGGTCAGGGTGAGGTAAGCGGCAGACGCAGAACGCGGCCAGCAGTGAACCTTGACTAGTAGCGCTAGGCCCTCAGTTCAACCCATAAATGTCAAAACAAAGACAAAAACACCTCTATGATCATTTCTGAGAGGGTCCCCATGGAAACCCAGCACTCGCCCGGCTCGTGTTTTATTTGAAGCTCACGACAGACACATTAAAGGGTCAAAACCGGGATTTTACTTACTTTTATTTAGCAAAACAGCCTGAATGCTTTAAATTCACTGCTTCTGTGATGTGGCAGCAGTTTAGCTCCACCCACTTATACTGAAGTTATAAGGAGTGTTTGCGACAGCCAATCAGAACAGCAGAACAGAGCATACATACATTCATATATATATATAAGATCACAACCAATTAGGGCTGGGCGATAAAACGATAACGATATATATAAACTGAAAACATATATATATATATATATATATATATATATATATATATATATGTGTGTGTGTGTGTGTGTGTTTAATACAGTTGTGTACATTTATAGTACATTTGTCTATTTGTCTGAAAATAAATCAGAGGATAAAAAACAATTAATAAAAAATTCAATTTTGATATCTTCACTTCTCAACAGACCCCTCCTGCTGACTGCCCGGTCTGGGTTCGCCTTCTTTCCAATCGAATCCTGATAAATGATCCTAAATCGTATCCCACCCACACTTGCTTCCCACCCGGATAGCCTGTTCCACTCTAGATATACATCTAAGAGTTTAGATTCACACTGCCTTTAATTTAAAAAGTATAGATTTTTTTATTCTCTGCTTGGAATCATCTCTCTGATGGCCTGGGAGGCCCCCGAGGGCCCCTCACTGGCATTCGCACCTAGAAGAAAAGTATCTTAGGGCAGAAAACTGGCTTCAAATGAACTAACACAGACACTAAGCAGGAGAGAAGGAGGGAAGGAGGCCGTGTAGACTAGAGAGAGAGAGAGAGAGAGAGAGAGGGAGAGAGAGAAGGGTGGGGCAGAAGAGAGAGAGAGAGATGCTGGTCAAGTGAAGCCAGTGATTTTCCACCTTTTTGCACTTGAAAGGCTCCTAACACTGAGCCACAGAGACGGCCTGCGGGTCAGCGAGTTCACAGCTACGTCCCGGCCGTGTACGAACTGAGCGCCTGTGTCTGTGCATGCGTGCTCGGAGGAGCGAAACGGGAGGCATGTGACGCCGTGATTATAGCTACGATGAGCGGAGAGATAATGAGAGGTTAGCTCAACTTTTACTATAGTATCAAACTGTCAGCGCACGGAGCGTATACAGGCGCACACGCCGCGCCGCCACACCGTACACAGATTTAAAGCACGTTCAATGAGGAGTCACTATCTGTCTATCTATCTATCTATCTATCATCTGTCTATCTATCTGTCTATCTACTTCTAACTATCTATCTATCTATCTATCTATCTACCTATCTATCTATCTATCTATCTATCTATCTGTCTGTCTGTCTATCTACTTCTATCTATCTATCTATCTATCTATCTATCTATCTATCTATCTATCTATCTATCTATCTACCTATCTATCTATCTATCTATCTATCTATCTGTCTGTCTATCTACTTCTATCTATCTATCTATCTATCTATCTATCTGTCTGTCTGTCTATCTATCTATCTATCTGTCTGTCTATCTACATCTATCTATCTATCTGTCTGTCTGTCTGTCTATCTACTTCTATCTATCTATCTGTCTGTCTGTCTACTTCTATCTATCTATCTATCTATCTATCTATCTATCTATCTATCTATCTATCTATCTATCTATCTATCTATCTATCTATCTATCTATCTATCTAATTCAATAATCAAGATGTGAAGTCAAGTTAGTTTCAGATCATGTCTTTACATCAGTACTGATAGGAAGTGTCTATAACACAGATATAACCATTATATGTACTATCCAAAATAACCACTGAACCTTTTGGTCACTTTTGGGGACATTATTACATTTAAAACCTTTATTTAATCAGTAAAACACTTTATTATTGAAATATTAAACAGTTTTAATACAGTAAGTAGTGCTTTTACATACATCAGTGTGTTTGTTTAACCCAGTATTATTTACAGTTCTCATCTAATACCTGCTTTGACTGCTCAGTACTTCATTAAGCTAAATCAAGATTACTGCTGAAGGAACTGAATACACTCATACAATGTCTGGGGCGTCCAGGAGAAATCTGGAACTACACTTCTTCAAACTGGAGCTCAAGATATGATCTACTTCTCTCACAATAACATATTCATGTTACTTTGTATTGTATGTATGATTATTTACATCTGTTCTAATCAGATCTGGAGTTCTTACTGGTGAAAACACACTTATTGATAAAATAAAGGTGACTAAGACTATGGCACAGTAGTGTATATATGTGTAAATAAGTCACAAACAAGCGAAAGAATCTTTGGAGACCATTTTTCTGAGTTTAGACCTCAAAACATATCATAACCCAATGTTTCAGACATTAAGAAACATATTCAGAACTATGAGCTTTCACAGGCATTAAACTCTTCAAACGTCTGGTTCCTATTCTGGTTCCCATCAGCACCACTGGGAGCGATTCTGAATCTGTATGTTTCTCTAGAGCAGATTGTTTCACAGCGAACCACTCTGAATGACTCTGTTTACATCTGAAGCATTTCATTATGCAGACATTTTTAAAAATTGGTGATATTTCCCCTTAACCAAAGCCCAAAGCAGCATCTTCATGCCAGGCACGCGTGAGTGTTGTTTCAGCTTGAAGCTGGAACACATATGGAGAGGCTTCACACACAGACGTGCAGCAGTAATGCATATGTTGATATTTTGCTGCACAGAACGCCGTCCTCCTCCTAACGTCTCCACAGCCTGCTAGTCACAGCAGGACCCTGAGGACAAGCAGACATCAGTGTCTGTTCTTCAGCCTCTTCACTGCAGGAGGATCTCACAGAGGGAATCACACCTGTATGCTAGGCATTCAAAGTATTTGCTGCATTGTAAACATCTTATGTTTTACACATTAGGTGGAACTACAGAAAGGCGGGGGGGCTTGAAGGGGGTGGGACAATATGGCAACATCTTAACACTTGAAGATATTTTCACAATCCATGACACGAACAGATTTGTTTCCTTCCCGCTTCGATATCCCATCCAGCATTGTCTGCTGATACTGGTCCAATACCTATAGCTGGAGTCATACACAGTCGAGTCCCTACTGTTATGGTGCATGTTGGGGAATGTTTTCGTGGCATTCTCTGGACCCACTCATCCATGTGTTAGACACTCTCAACGGATTCGGGTCTGAATCCATCCTTGCAGATCACGTACACCATACATGCTGGTTGTCTTCCCTGGAGCGGATGGGATCTTCCAGCAAGACAATGGCTAGAAATGTCCAGCATTGGTGGAAAGAACTGACCAACGCTTCCAAGTACTACCCTTGGCCCCTAACTCCCCAGACTTGAGCAGAACCCAACTGAGCGTCTGTGGGACCACCTGGATGGTGGCGTTGGCTCTATAGATTGTCCACCGACAGCTGTGGGATGCCCTGCAGTCAGCACGGCTCCAGATGCCTAGGACAACCTACCAGGACAGGTCTTCCAATCCGTCTAGCTGCAGTCCGTGCTGCACACAGTGGTTACTCTGGATATTATATTATGAGGGTCATAATAATGTGATCCGACTGCATTAGTGCCTTCTTTAAACCTACTAATGTTGCCTATGTTGTTGTTTATCGGTTATTGTGTTATTTGTTGTTGGGCAGTGGGTTTAGTTACAGTAGATCTTATCATAAAGTGAATGCTTGGGTAGTAATGACCTTGCCTGCTATCCCTGGTTGTGTTATGCATCTTTTTTGCCCTGGTGTTAATGAAGAACGCTTAGTTTGGTGGAAACCACAGTCTCGTCCGGCTCTCCTTCTATGCCGATGCCCTAATACTGTACTGTACTACTAAACAGAGCTAGCTGCTGTATTGGTACCATTCAGCTTCAGCACTAGCTGCTTAAACATTAATTTATTGCCTACTGTTTCTGAACAGAGCTCATCTTGTATTATAGAATTATAAACGTTACTGTATTTCTAAATATAGCTGGCTGACTGTTCATGTATAAGGTTACACAGAACAATATCACTACTTTTCACAACAGCATGCTACTGCTCACCGACCACACCATCAACTGGACATCACCCAATAGCACTTACATACACTTACACATCGCTAAGACTTCAGAAACAGCAGTAGTCAAATAACTATTAGTGATGTTATGTCTGCAGCTTGAAGGTCCCCTTCAAAGACACACTATGTCCATCTCTAATATCTATTGATTATGGAGTTACAGGATGAACTAAAATAGAGTACCATATAAAAATAGAAGAAATAGATCAAAACCATGACATGGGCTGTGGATGAAGAAGCAAATAAACCCAAACCAAAACCACCAGAATCATAAGGAACGACAGGAAGCTTCACCTCCGTCACTACAATATTTAGAGACAGGCTGCTCAAGGTGGTCCCAGTATGCTTTGCAAATAACAACTAATTACTGCAAAATCCATCCAATACAGTAGATCACTGCAGGAGTTCTGGTGTCCATTGACATCAATTCTTTACAAAGTGAAACATATAATGCTGTCATAAAATCACTGCAATGTATGTATGAAATTAACCTGTTGTAGCTTATTCAACATTTCACATACTGCCCACATGCGTTTGGATAAGTCAATTACAAACAGAGGGTGCCAGAGGTCCAGTTTAGGAACTAGACCTTTGAAGAAAAACTATTTAAAACCTGGTTTTATGATACTGTTGTTCAGTGTTCTGTATAGAGAGATCGATATGGGTTTTTCTATAACCGAAGCCGATGTTTGGAGGTCAGGGTCAACCAAAGGCTGATTTTTAGCTTTATTTGCTGCTAAAATGACACATTAATAATAACAACAAGTGGATGCACAACATTTATGAACTTGCCATCATTTATTGAACACTGACTTAACAAGAAAAACAATACATTTTTTTATCTGCCCCCCAAAAACACAGTATACAATTAAGTTATTAAGACGTGCATTGAACACAGACTTCCACACAGCCAACATGTTAGCTGTAGTTACCGAGAGTGCCTCACTTCACGCTCGGGTTTTCATCACGTTGTAGTAAAATTGTGATTCTTTAAGGAGGACGAGGCGCTCGGAGAGAGCGAGAGAGATATAGCGCGCGACGCGAGAGAGCGAGACGCTGATATGCTGTACTGATTGTTAACACAGCGGCTCTGTTCTGGTCTCTTTACTCTTTCTTTAGTTCCGTTTGGCTCAAATACTTGAAGCTGAGTAATATCTGGGAAGCTCTGTCTGCTCCGGAGAGACTCTCTGTGTAACAGTAACGTGTTAATGTGTGTATTACACTACAGCAGTTAGCTTTAGCCCCGGAGCTAAGCAGTACAACATCTGAGGTGTGTAGGAAATCGCGTACTAGATCAGTACGTACTCAGTTGGAGCTGGAGTGCACTGCCTGTCTGTTAAAGCAGTACACTCTTTCAGTGTGCAAGTGTTTAGTATCCACACAACCTCGAACACACTACGTCCACCATCTTACCAACGTCCTGTGACGCAAGACGTCAGGCCATCACGGTAAACGTCCCGCTGTTCATTTAGAAGCCCGTTTACTGACGGACTTAGAGATTGTTAGTGACTGTTCTGGGTTTTTGTCTGAATATCTACACACACGGTGTCAAGCTGTAGCTCAGAGAAGAGACGAAACAGGAGGAGTTTAATCATTGTTTACCTCAGAAGCAGTGCTAACTCCTGTAGCGACAGTTTACTAGCCGTAGCTACGTACACAAAGCTGCTGTACCGCGTTTCACCACGCTTTCTCCTCCGCTTTGAACTCCTCCGCGGCTCCGCTGGAATCCTGGGATAGGACAGAGGGTGCGTCCGAAATTGCGTACTTTCATACTGAACAGTACGCAAAAGCAGTGTGCGAGAGTGACTAGGGTGTCCGAATACGTAGTGCTCGGCGAGCAGTACGCGAAAAGTCTCCGGATGCCGTAGCACCAGCAGACATTTTTAAGTACACCCCATGCTGCCTTGCTTGATAAATACATTAAGTAGTCCATTATAGTTCAGCCATTGGGATATAAAGTCATTCAGATTGGTTTGATGTAAAATAACGTTTCTGATGTCAGACGTTAAAGACACTGGACGTCTGGTTACTATCACCACCACTGTGAGAAACACATGGTTCTTTAGCTGAGCCACTCTGAATGACTTCACATCCTTAGAAAATCTTTTAGGACAGCTTTTCTGCTTAATGTCTGCTTAATTCTTCAACTCCGCACAGAAAGGACCCTGGTCGTCTAGCAAGGGACTCGAAACCAGAGCACTGAACCCACAAGGGCACTTACTACTGCATAGCCACTGTGCTGGCCAGTGCATGCTTACACTTCAGGCAAAAATCTTAAGAATACGTACTCCCCACCTAACGTTTAATACTCAGATTACAAATATTTAAGTAACATGGTTATGAGAGCGCAGAGGAACAGAGGTGTGGCCCCACATATTTCATTGTAAGAGGTTAAACTAACAGGGACGGGGAGCCTGCTGGGCACTCACACATCCTCACCTCCTGTCTCGCTCAGGCCACCAGCCACCACTGCAACGCATGGCTTGCTCTAAGTGGCCCTCGCTTCGTTGCCTTCTGCTCGGCCTTGTAACTCAGCTCATTGAGAACGAGGAGAACGGAGGACATTACAGCAAGACTACAGCCATAAAGGGCTTAACGGAGTCTGAGCAGGGCCTGTAAAAGAACACTGAACCAAAGAAGGAGAGAGAGAAACGAGCGAGAGCGTGATGAAACACACCTGGATCTGCGGCTGTAATGGTTTTAGGACCTGCCACTCTCCTCAGGAGGATAATAAAACATCAAATTGCTGTATAAAACTGCACAGTGCATCTGAACTACAAACAAAAAGCGCTGTTACTGCCTCTCAGCATGCGCGCGTGCCTAAGACTGTGTGCCGTCCAGCGCGGGTATAGAGAGCGGCGGGCCGGCGGACTTCTCACATATGCGTGTGATTTGGCAGAGGTCGGACTGAGTCAGCACGGACGCGTAAACACGCGCACACTCCCAGAAACAGCATAGTCGTTCATTGTCCCAGCGCAAGGCTACTGTAATTCACACGAGGCCGGCCGGCCGGTTCTATTCCCCTCTCATTGATTCCCACTGCTCACTGAAATATGCGCCCATAATCCTCACAGCTGCACTTACTGCCCCATATATTCATTTCCACTATAAACGTGGATGAGCTTTATATTCCGCTGCTATTATTATTTATTTCGTTTTTACCAGCACTGGTCTGTCTGCTCAGCAAGACAAAGCCAGCATGCTGAACAGTAGGGATTCGCCAGCCGGCATTAACGGGGTGCAGAAAACGAGAAGCGGTGGGATCAGCGTTAAAAGAACATGACACAGCTGATGCAAAGACAACTTTCAAGTGTCTGCAGTGCTCTGTGAAGCTCGGAGCCGTGACAGAATGGCAAGGCTTATGCTGTAAATGCATAATCATACATTTCTAGCTAGTATCATGATAGTACATATAGATATTTCTTTTCCAATCTTAATTGTTTTTGGGATTTTCTCATCCACTGAGTGCTCATACGGTGGTTTATTTTATTTCAATAGTGATATCATACCCTTGCAAGGTGGGGTATTGTTTAGAAGTTGTGTGAGAAGAATATAGATCTTCTGTCTCACACTCTCTTATGGCTGTCAATGCGTTGAAAGAGAATTCAAAGAGAACTCAGTCAAAACTTAGTGAGGGGCATGTCTTTTGAGGTTGTGAGTAAATTATTATTACCTACTGACATCAAATCTTCATCAGTATAGTGAGACCTACATATCGAGCTGGACCTTGATTTTGAACTTGTAACATGTAAAGTGAGAGATAGAGAGAGAGGGAGCGAGACAGCAAGAGCAAGAGTGTGTTAGAGAGCGACCAAGCAAGAGCGAGCGAGCGAAAAAGCAAAATCTAGAGAAATATAGTGAGAGAGAGAGAGAGATATACATATACAAAGTGTATGGTGTAAATAAAGCTGCACAATGTACGTCCAGGGGATTTGGAGACCTCTCTGGTAGAAACATGTAATTGCATGTAACTGTGAAAGAACATATTCTAATGTGGGGTGTGCTTTGGATTGCTTTCCCGAGTTTGTGAATCATATGGTTGTCAATGCGATGAAAGAGAATTCAAAGAGAACTCAGTCAAAACTTAGTGAGGGGCGTGTCCTCTGACGTTGTGAGTAAATTATTATTACCTACTGACATCAAATCTTCATCAGTATAGTGAGACCTATAGATATTTCTTTTACAATCTTAATTGTTTTTGGGATTTTCTCATCCACTGAGCGCTCATATGGTTGTTTTTTTATTTCCATAGTGATATCATACCTTTACAAGGTGGGGTATTGTTTGGAAGTTGTTTGGAGTCTCAGACAGAAGGTGAATACAGATGAGAAACTCTAGTGGAGACCAAAAATATAGTTATGAACATTAAAAATTAGCATAGTAGGTCATTTTTATAGTGTGATATGCAGCTCAAACCCTTAATAGTGCCACAATGTGACTTAATAAAAAAAACCTCAAATATATATTATAATGGTTTTAATACAATATCCAGCATTTCTCTTACTCTTCAGGTAGATTTTTCTAATAACTGCAGCCTTCACAACCTGTGGCTTCAATCACAACCCTATAAAGGATTTTGAGTCAATTTCATATCAAACCACACTCACTGACTGTTTACACTTCAAAGACCTGATTACTGAAATTTTGAAAAATCAGTGGAATTCCCCTTTAGACACTGAATGAAACTTTACTGCCTTTAAATGCCACACAAGACCCTAACCTTAAGCCAAACCCCAAACCAGACACCAGTACCAGTGTTTCAGACAGAAGGTAAATATCGATGTACAGTATGAGGTAAATATAGTGTTGTGGGAAAATAGAAGCATGTATTCTGTTCTAGTGGAGCTCAAAAATACGAACATTAAAAATGAGCATAGTATGTCCCTTTTATAGCGTAATATGCAGCTCAAACCTCAAATAGTGCCACAAAGTTATTTAATATAAATCCTTTTTAAATAGTATAATGATTTTAATACAATATTTAGCATTTCTATTACTCTTCATGTTGCTTTTTCTAATAACTGCAGCCTTCACCACCTTTGGTTTCAATCGTCACCACTATTGTAACTGTTTCTAGGGGTGTCAGAAAATATAGAATATCGGGATATTATGTTTGGTGATACTGTATTGATTTTCAAAAACAGAGTATCAATACACAGATTTCTGGCAGACAGGGAATCATGGTGTGTTGTGCATAAACCTCTGACCACTAGATGGCAGTGTTGTAATCCATTTTCAGCTCCACTCCAATATTAACAAGTAGCACAAGGGCGCAATGCTATTGCAAGCATTGACAAACCTGTTCATATAGTGTTGTGTTTTAATAGTAGTATTTGAAAAATTACAATATCACTTTGCTTATATACTATATATATATATATATATATATATATCATGTTAGTAAATATCCTGCATGTTTTATTACACAGAAAGCCTGAATAGTCCAGGTAAACTAAAGCTATGTAGTTGATTGTTTAGTGGGGTATTGTTTGAAAGTTTAGATACAGATACGAGTACCAGTACCAGTACCAGTACCAGTGTTTCAGACAGAAGGTCAATACAGATGTACAGCATGAGGAAAATATAGTGTTTTGGGAAAACAGAAGCATGTACTCTGTTCTAGTGGAGCCCAAAAATATGAGTATGGACATTAAAAATGAGCATAGCAGGTCCTGTATAGTTTAATATGCAGCATAAGCCCTATTTTAATACAATGTTCAGTCTTTCTCTTCCCCTACCCTTTTTCTAATAACCGCAGCAATCCTATCATGTAATTTCATATCAAACCACACTGACTGACTGTTTACATCTCAATGACATAATTACTGAAATTTTGAAATATCAGTGGAGTTCTTTTTTCAGTACTGAGTGAAGCTTTTGTGCCTATTGGTGCCTCATGAGATCTGCAGATCCACTGAACTGTAATGCATGCACACTACTGCTTCTACTGGAAAATGATTGTGTGCGCTGTGAACGGTCCATATGCAGTGTATTAAGTCGAGCTGCGTCCAGTTTCGAAGTGAACGTGTCGCAGAGGCAGCGCGTGGTTAAGCTCTTAGTGTTGTTGTATTTTTTTTTGCTCTAAGAACTGCAGTAAGTTATCTGAGTACTGAATGAAACTTTATAGCTTTCAGCTGCCTCACATGACCCAGTGGTCCACTGAACCATACAGCACACACGCGCGTATCTCAGTGGGCCTACTCGGTCTTTCAGCCCTCTGTTCAGCTGCCGAAATACGACTGTGGCTTTTTATGAGGGGAGGTTTTATGAGTGTGTGCTGTGGCGTATGGAAAACCCGCTGAGGGAAAATTAAACTTTATATATAAGAACACGTAACATTTTTTTTAGAATATATATATATATATATATATATATATATATATATATATATATATATATATATATATATATATATATATATATATATATATACACACACAAACAGTTTTAATACACTAAGTAGCACTTTCACATACGTCAGTGTGTTTATTTAACCCTTTCCAAGCTTCTCCTAAACAACCCAGTATTATTATCAGTTCTCATCTAATACCTGCTTTGACTGCTCAGTACTTCATT
>CM038702.1:7790812-7868312 GCA_021613375.1 Megaleporinus macrocephalus
GGTATAAGCACACAGTCTGGGTGGAGGTTTACTCTTCCCCCTAGAAATGACTGGACATACAGAACAGTCGCTACTTTTAAAGGATGAACTCACTCTGGCCGGAGGTGATGCATATTTTTTACTGTTTCATTTATTTGGTTGACGATTTTATTAGAGTCCCTCCTAAAAGTAGCCGTTTCTGAGCATGACACAGCCAAACTACTCAGCAATAAACTATTACTTACAGCCTCGTTACAGTAAAGGCTATGGCCTACACCCTCTGACACTCAGAGACTAATGTTTCTTATTGTAAGCACAAGCGATCAGCCGCAGCCACTTTCCAGGAGTAGATGACCTTTGTGAAAGTGGTGGTCTTTAATAATGTAGTGCATTTCAACCTTTCAACACGTTCCACATAAACAAGCAATGAACGCCTCTTCCCAGCATCCACACACATATACACACACACACACACACGGCTGCAGGAACGGAACTGGAGGTGTGGGTGTTTGTGTGCTAAAGTCAGAGGCAGTTGTGGGCCTTGTGACCAGAAGGTCACCGATCCAATTACCTGAAGCGTTAGGACGCAACTGAAGGGTCTTTGAGCAAGGCACCTAACCCCCAACTGCTCCCTGGGCACTGTGGATAGGACTGCCCACCGCTTCGGGCAAGTGTGCTCCCTGCCCCCGAGCGTGTGAGTATGTCTAGTGGGTGTTTAACTGCGCGGACAGGTTAAATGCGGAGGTCAAATTTCTATGTGTGCAGCCAAAAGACTGAGCACCCTTCATACAGAATACAGGGAAGGTCAAAGGAAAACTAGAAAAGTGCATCAACTGAAGATGAGTGAGTGACTACAGGCAGTTTGGTGGCTGTAGGTTTAATGAAACCATGATGTTTGGCTGCGCTCAAAAATGAATGGCACTCTATGGCGGGAAAAAAACAACAGGGTCGAACCAACGTTGCAGTTGTGGTTGGGGGTCAGTGTATGTAAAACTGTCTGTCGGTCGGGCAGAAGTACAGTAGATTCATTCTATTCATTCTCTATAGGGGAAAAATATGCTGTTGATCTGTGAGTCCGATCAAAAAGCTGTATACAAGCCGAAATCACACCATCACACCAGACAATTTGAAGTTGGAATGGTGTTGATATTTCAAAGTCTGTGGTAGAAGTTACGTAGCAAAGATCTGGCAGCAAGCAAATACGAATATAGTTGGCAACCATAACAAGAAAAGTTAAAAAAATTACCTAGCAACAGTTCAAGACTTAGTAGACCACGAGAACTGTCCCCAGCACTAAAACAAGCAATTTGTAAAAACCTGTTAAATTCATAATCCAGAAATAATCCAGAAATAATATCACCAGAAAGTTGTGTTCACTCCTCATCACAAGAAACAAGGGAATGCACAGTCCCTCCTTCTCCCTCTTCACTCCTTACCAGTCCAGAAGAAGCGAGTTCAGCATCAAACTTTATCCCTCTGTATTACCACTTTGTACCTAAAGAGGTGATAGTGAGTCACTGTAATACAATTTTGTACCTGAAGAGGTGATAGTGAGTCACTGTAATACAATTTTGTACCTGAAGAGGTGATAGTGAGTCACTGTAATACCACTTTGCACCTGAAGAGGTGATAGTGAGTCACTGTAATACCACTTTGTACCTAAAGAGGTGATAGTGAGCCACTGTAATACCACTTTGCACCTGAAGAGGTGATAGTGAGTCACTGTAATACAATTTTGTACCTAAAGAGGTGATAGTGAGTCACTGTAATACCACTTTGTACCTGAAGAGGTGATAGTGAGTCACTGTAGCACCACTTTGTATCTGAAGAGGTGATAGTGAGTCACTGTCGTACCACTTTGTACCTAAAGAGGTGATAGTGAGTCACTGTAGCACCACTTTGTATCTGAAGAGATGATAGTGAGTTACTGTAGCACCACTTTGTACCTGAAGAGGTGATAGTGAGTCACTGTAGCACCACTTTGTACCTGAAGAGGTGATAGTGAGTCACTGTAGCACCACTTAGTACCTGAAGAGGCGATTCACTTTAGCATCAGTCCAACATGCGAGGACGAAGAATTAGCGCTGCTGCCCTGATGCCGTATTCTAACCTCTTGTCAATCATGCTGAATACTATTGTTTCTGCTTAGATTATTTAAGAACAGATGGCCAATAAAAGGCAAAGTAAACACAACGATAGCTGAAGTTCTTGGAAAAAGACCACCACTGCCCACTCCCAGCTCAACCCCCCACTTAATAAGAAGCAAAGCAAGACTTAACACTGCCACCACTGGAGACCTCCACATAGAGTAAAGTTTGATGCTGAAATTACTGAATTCGTAAAGAATGAAGAGGAAGGAGGAGGGACTGTGCATTTCTTTGCTGTGCTGCCCCCTACAGTCCAGAGTATGAATTTAACAGGTAAATTCCCCTTCCAACGCATCCCATTTGAACAGGGAGGTTTATCACCGGGGATGTTTTTGGAGTTGTTTAAAAAGAGGAAACTGCTTCTGTGAAACAGGCCGGCTCAGTTGGCTCAAAGGTTTGGAACGGCGCCAGATTTCACAACCGGCGCTATCGGTTTTGTGACTGCCATTTTTAATGAGCTGCCTCCTTGATTTTTGGCCTCGACAATTAACGGCAGTCTAATGACGGACAAAACTAAATCCCCAGAATAGACCAATCCGCGCCGAGGGCCCCGAACAGCAGCGTTTAAATGTACGGTGGAAGAAGCGGGCTTTGTAATTTGGCCCACAGAAGCTGACCATTACTGCTAAATACAGCTGTATGACCGGCACTACTGAAATGAAGGCCAATGAAAGCTGCCTTTGTGCCACACTGATAGTTACAGTTCAGCATTCAGCACTCTCTCCCCCTCTCTCTCTCTCTCTCCCTCTCTCTCTCTCTCTCCGTGCGTGTAAGCCGGTCACGCTTCCGTATAACAGCCTTAACCTAATGCAGATTAATTATGTTTTCCCACCATTATCTATTATACAAACTGACTCGAACACACACGCGCGTGCCGAGCGCAGGCAGAGCTGTGTATATGCGCCTGCAGCTGTACTATGTTCTCTGCTTTTGATGTCGGAGCGTTTATGCCTACTAGTGAAGGAGGGGGGGGTGCAGGATGAAAGAGGAGAAAAGAGGATGATGGGGAAGAGAGACGGAGAGGAATGAACGGTGAGGGATGGGCGATGGAGAAAACAGAGTGGAGGAGTGGAGAGATTGACAGAACAGTGAATCACGCTCATCTTCTTTATCTAATATCTGCACACAGCACGGCTTACAGATCTCAGGCCTGGAAACAATGGAGCGAAGACTAAAGTGTGTGTACGGCCAAAGCTTCTATGTGTGTGTGAGTTTTGTTTTTGTACAGTATCAGTAAATGTATTTTCACCACCAGATATGATTAGAATAAATATAAATAATCATACATACAATACAAAGTAACATGAATATGGTATTATGAAAGAAGTAGATCAGATCTTGAGCTCCAGTTTGAAGAAGTGTAGTTCCAGATTTCTCCTGGACGCCCCAGACATTGTATGAATGTGTTCAGTTCCTTCAGCAGCAAATCTTGATTTAGCTTAATGAAGAACTGAGCAGTCAAAGCAGGTATTAGATGAGAACTGTAAATAATACTGGGTTGTTTCCACAAGGAGAAGCTTGGAAAGGGTTAAATAAACACACTAATGTGTGGAAAAGCACTACTTACTGTATTGATTCTGTTTTAATATTCAATAAAGTATTTTGCTGAGTAAATAAAAGCTTCCTGTCTGGAAAAAATAGCTTTTTAAACCTAATAATGTCCATAATTGCCTAAAACTCTTGCACAGTATTATAAGTCTACATGACTATATGCAGAAATTGGGAGCAGATCATTATGAAGGCAGTAAATTAAATATAATAATTATTTTAGTGCAGTAGCCTAGTTTCACTTGATCTTCTAAATCTCATCTATCCAAAACTAAATATTTGTCAGTGCGGTCACTGTGCACCTCTGATGTCCAGTAAGTTAATGTGCAAAAAAGGTGTCTGTACTTCTGTAGGTGGAGGTTGGAGGACCAACCATGTGACCAGAAGGTTGCTGGTTCAATCCCTTGAACCGAAAGGACATGACTGAAGTGCCCTTGAGCAAGACACCTAACCCCCGACTGCTCCCTGAGCACAGTGGATAGTAGAGGTGTAAGGAAATATCGAATATCGGGATATTATGTTTGGTGATACGGTATCAATTCTCAAAACCACAGTATCGATACACAGATTCCTGGTAGACAGTGAATCATTGTGTATTATGTTTAAACCTCTGACCACTAGATGGCAGTGTTGTAATCTTGGGTTGTTGTAATTACTGGGTTGTTTCCACAAGGAGAAGCTTGGAAAGGGTTAAAGAAACACACTGACGTATGTAAAATATAATAAATAATAAATATATAAATAAAAAATGAATACTTAGACACCTAGACATCAACTAGAGGTGCAAAGATGAAAAACAAGGGCCCTAAAATTGACCCCTGTGGTACACCACAAGAATGTTTTGATAGATTTCCCAGCGAAACCAAGACTTATTCAAGAAATACAATATTAATTATACTAAAACATGTTGGTTTTAAGTATTATCAAAATGTCTTGAAGTATGGTGATGTTCTATATTTGGCCCACACCTACATCTTCTCAAACAAGTATGTCCAAAATCCAGGAAGGGGCAAAATGGATTTTCCGAGCATTTCTATTGGTCCATTCGTCTCCCATAATGCTGTTTTTGTTTTCTATACAGTAACGTTATGCATGACAAGTTATAAAAATAAACCTGGGTGTTTGTGTGTGCACAAAAGGTTGAGTGTGTCTGCTGCACCTGTGCCTGTTTCAGCTATGCACTAATCAGCAGGGCAGGAATACAGTAGACACACACCTGTTCTCATTTCCTCTGTGCTGACAACACTAAAAATGGCCCTGTAAGCAACCCAACAACCCCCGAGCAGCCTGACCTTGAGCTCACCCCTTCATCATCACATGCTAGCTGGGCTCTGTTGGGTCAAACCACGTAGAACAGGTGCAGAGGGGTTTGTTTGAAATGCATGGATGAAATAAGAAGTGCTTTACACCCTGTTCAGTAGGACTGTTTGCTGAGCTGTGATGAGCTGGAGCAGACAGAGAGCACCAGTAGTGCTGTGTTCATTACATATCATTAAAACTATGATCCTTATTCAGGATTTTCTAACACTGTGCTGCAGCAAATCCAATAAACAGGATGTTTTTGTAATAAAACATGTGGTTAGTTAATGAATTTTATCACAATATTATTAAACTCGCCACAGATTGTCTGCGCTTAGACTACAGCTGTATGTAGTTGGCATGTTGTGTGGATTTTCTATGTGAAAGTAAGTTTTCACATCCTGTATGATCCTCTACAAGATATACAGGGGTTGGACAATGAAACTGAAACACCTGTTATTTTAGTGTGGGGAGGTTTCATGGCTAAATTGGACCAGTCTGGTGGCCAATCTTCATTAATTGCACCAGTAAGAGCAGAGTGTGAAGTTCAGTTAGCAGGTAGGAGCACAGTTTAGCTCAAAATATTGCAATAACACAACATTATGGGACGTACCAGAGTTCAAAAGAGGACAAACTGTTGGTGCATGTCTTGCTGGCGCATCTGTGACCAAGACAGCAAGTCTTTGTGATGTATCAAGAGCCACGGTATCCAGGGTAACGTCAGCATTCCACCAAGAAGGACCAACCACATCCAACAGGATTAACTGTGGACTCAAGAAGAAGCTGTCTGAAGGGGATGTTGGGTTCTAACCCGGATTGTATCTAAAAAACAGAAATCCACGGCTGCCCAAATCACGGCAGAATTAAATGTGCACCTCAGCTTCTCCTGTTTCCACCAGAACTGTCCGTAAGGAGCTCCACAGGGTCAGTATACACAGCCGGGCTGCTATAGCCAAACCTTTGGTCACTTGTGCCAATGCCAAACGTCATTTTCAATGGAGCAAGGAGCACAAATCTTGGGCTGTGGACAATGAAACATGTATTGTTCTCTGATGATCCACCTTTACTGTTTTCCCCACATCCGGGAGAGTTACGGTGTGGAGGCTCCAAAGAAGCGAACCACCCAGACTGTTGCATGCCCAGAGTGAAGCATGGGGGTGGATCAGTGATGGTTTGGGCTGCCATATCATGGTATTCCCTTGACCCAATACTTGTGCTAGATGGGCGCGTCACTGCCAAGGACTACCGAACCATTCTGGAGGACCGTGTACATCCAATGGTTCAAACATTGTATCCTGAAGGCGGTGCCGTGTATCAGGATGATAATGCACCAATACACACAGCAAGACTGGAGAAAGATGGTTTGATGAACATGAAAATGAAGTTGAACATCTCCCATGACCTGCACAGTCACCAGATCTAAATATTATTGAGCCTCTTTGGGGTGTTTTGGAGGAGCGAGTCAGGAAATGTTTTCCTCCACCAGCAACATGTAGTGACCTGACCACTGTCCTGCAAGAAGAATGGCTTAAGATCCCTCTGACCACTGTGCAGGACTTGTATATGTCATTACCAAGACGAGTTGACGCTGTATTGGTCGCAAAAGGAGGCCCTACACCATACTAATACATTATTGTGGTCTAAAACCAGGTGTTTCAGTTTCTTTGTCCAACCCCTGTATATGTACATACAAATTTAATGCATAATCACATGCTGGCAACAAGTAACAGCACAAACTTAGCAAATAAATACGAAAAGACCTGGTTCACAATCTGTCTTGGTTCATCCCAAAGGTGTTTGATGGGGTTGAGGTCAGGACTCTGCGTGGGTCAGTTAAGTTTTTCACACCCAGCTCACTTAAGCTCACTTTGTGTACTGGGACACTGTCGGACATGCTGGAACCAAGCAGCACCTTCCTCGAACTGTTCACAAAGTTGGAAGCATAAAATGATTCAACATTAAGACTTCTCTTCACCGGAAATAAGGGGTCTCTGCCCACCCCTGAAAAACAACCCCATAGCATTATCCCTCCTCCACCAAACGGCACCGTGCAGTCAGGCAGGTAACGTTCTACTGGTGTTCTCCAAACCCAGACTTGTCCATCAAACTGACATATAGAAAAACGTGGTTGGTCACTGCACAGAACATGTTTCCACTGCTTCAGAGTCCAGTGGCAGCACTTTATATAACTGTCTATCCAACGCTCGGCATTGTGCTTGATGAGGTAAAGCTTGCATGCAGCTGCTTGGCCATAGAAACCCATACCATGAAGCTCCACTGTGATGTTAAAGCCAGAGGAGGTTTGGAACTCTGCAGTTAAGTTGAGTCAGCAGAGCTTTGGCGACTAAGAAACCACTCAGTGACCCCGCTCTGGTCTGACACTTTGTGGCTGAGTTGGCGTGATTCCTAAACACTCCCCCTTTTCCCTAACACCACTCTGGGAACATCCAGGAGGGAACTGACTTGCCGCATCGGTGCCACCTTGCTGGAATTCAGTGAGCTCCTTAGAACGAGCCATTCCTTCACACATGTTTGTACAGACAGACTGCAGGGCTTGCTGCTTGACTATATACACCTGTGGCAGTTGGACTGAATGAACACTTGAATAATCAAGAGGTGTGTCCCAATACTTTTGTCCATATTGTGTAAAAGCAAAAAACAGCATCTCATATCTAAAAGCAGTGGTCTTTTAATAGTTTCTTGAAGCCTGAACTTTGTCTGCTACTTAGCTATTTTGAGGATTTAGGTTCCCTATAAACGCACAAATAAAACACTGACAGCTTGTGAAGTATCTTTACTCTAACTTAATAAGTCCCCCGAGTCTCAGAAGGAAAGCCGTGGAGATATGGAAAAACGAGCGATAAAAGAGTAGAACATTAAAGGCAGCAGTCAATAACTCTGCACCCTGGCCCGGGAAACTGACTGGAGTGCTAAATCCTGTTGAACTAAAGATGTAGCACAGAAGCAGCATTGGGAGTAAGTATGGTGCTGGCAGGACGGGCAGGGTGTGTGTGCGTATGAGTGTGGGAGAACTCTAAAATATACTCTTTGTGTATTTGATTACACTATAGCTGTGCTAAAAACATCACCCTGCACTGCACAGGCTCGGCACACCATTTCCTCCCAGGCTGTAATAGCACAGCATCTGTAGCCATCCATCAACAAGGGATTACGCTATAGTGGAGAATTAGTTCATCGCTATCTGAGCTTCACACACACACACACAAAAACACATTAATTCTTCATTCTCAGCTAGAAAAGAAAAAGCCAACTGTGGCAAAAATGCTAGTGGAAGTCCCATAAGGCCCGGTCACGCTCACGCTCGCCTGTCACAAGAGAAATTACACTCATTTCAATGGAGTTTGGCGCAATGAAGGATTTCACGTCATAGACTTCCGGGGTTAATGCCTTTTGCTTGCCTCTCAAGTCGGCGGAGCTCTGGAATCTGAATTAGCATCCACCACCAAGTCTCATACTTAGTCTGACGTGATTTCCGGGTCCAAATATTCCAAACAGCAATGGTGGAACCAATCCGTTTCTTAAGACGTCCGGGTCTGAGCCTCTACTGAACCTCTACTGCAGTTCCTTGTTCCTTGTTGTTTGAATTGATCCGAGAAAGTCCAAGAAATCCTCATAGCTATCATTCTAGCACTTTCCTTGTAATGATAAAGAGACAAAATTTACAATTCCTAAACCAATGAAAGACAAAAAACAAAGATTGGTGCCAGTCTAGCTAACGTCAGCACCCACTAGCAAAAGCCAAACTGGCCATTTGTGAATACCCATGATACAGACTGGGAGCAATAAACATTATAGGGTGTTTCTAGTTATGAATCCACATCTTCATGTTTAGGGTGTTTAGGGCAATTCTTCTGGGCTGCCCAGCCCAAGCTAGGTAGGTACCTTCATCAGCCCTTGTCTGACTGAGAAGCCTGCTAACTGAAACACAAAGATGTGGGACTTTTCTTTTGTTGCCTTAACATGAAAACATGTCCAGTATATCAAAAATCAATCTGGATGTGCCAATAACTAGATCTGGGCCTAACCACTTTCTTTACTGTGGTGGTAAATGGAACCAGGGGTTGCAATGTCTGCGACACAAATATATTCATTTTATTAATTATCTGAAACCACCAGTGAACCTACACATGCCTTTTCTGCTGTTATATGGAATGTTGATGATGGTAAAATTGCCATAACAGAAAGTAAGTTTTTTAGGGGGGACTACTTGGCCTGCATGTATCCCTCCTCCACAGTACACCTATCTAAACTATGGTTTAGACCACAATGATCAAAAAACAATGTGGACAAGCCACTGTATACTACTCTGACTTGGAAAGTTTCACACCAAACCACTCTTTGATTACATCTAAGAATAAAATAAAACAGAATATAACAGAAAACTGTATTGTCCATCTTTGGCTACACCAGGTTGCACGAAATAAAAATATGGAATAAATGAATAGCTGAGGAAGTGGACATACAGCAATGAAACACAACTCACAAAAACCCACCTAAGAACACCCAACAGCTTTGAATACACCAGGTATCTAATTAATTTAAGGCACAACTAAATTTAGGTCTGGTTTCAACAATCGATAAATGACCCAAGAGTTAGTTAGAAAAATTCAATAGGGAATAAATGAATTTCTAAAAATATCTCTCGTGACCCAAAATAATAATGAAAATAAATAATGCTTTTCTGGAAGGGAGCAGATCAAATTCAACAACAGGATGAGTAGCCCCCCCACAATTTGCTGGGCTTATCCTCCCTCTACTAGCCAAAAATATCTCCCATTACTGTTTTTACTGTTTGTACGTATGATTTTCCCAGCCATGTTCACAATCCTGCCCAGCCTGGTCTTATCCTTCAACCCCAGGACGCCTTCCTGATATGCACATCACATGACAACACTCAGAATCATTACATTAAGCAGGATTTTTGAAAAACCCATGGAGTTTCCCTTTTAACATTGGGTCATCCAACTGGTAGGAAAGCTGCTCACAGGTAAATGCGACCTGCTCCGCATTGGAGACTTTGGGGTGTATGTGCCCTGTTATTGGACAGTCAAAACTCACCTGTTTGCACAAGTGTTCAACTAATATCAGCTGTACTATTACTTTCTAACATCTCTCGATAAATGGACCAATCAATTGCCTGCCCCCCTCTCTCTCTCTCCTCTCTCTCTCTCTCTCTTTCCTTCTGCCTCTCCCTCTCAATTTAACACAGAAACACAACAGTGTGGTGCTCTGTCAGCTCTGCACAGTGGAGATGATCACAACAGTACAGCTGCTATACACGAGACCTTAAAGCTCAAACATCCCGTAGAGCTTCATCAACACAGCAGCAGGACAGCACCTGTTTACCTGTTTATCTAATCTTATAGATTATTTTAAGAGTATTAACACGTGTAACATGTTTCTTTCAGTAGAGTCACTTGAAAGGTCTCATTGTTAACCGTTTCTTAATCGTCCAGTGTAGAACCTAAGACTGTTCTAGATACCGCGGGAGCTTTAAAACACACGTAGCTGCTTCTCAAACGACTCTCTGTTAAAATATATATATAGTCCACAAACTGTCCGAGTTCTTGTGTGTGAGGCGCGTAGGCTACGTGTCATTTGTGCCTCTAAAAGTCGAGTCAGAGTGTAGACTCTTAGTCTTTAACCATTTATAGATCACATGCATTTAAGGTACACTTTAATAGATTAAGTCTAGAATAGCCATGCGTTTACCTCGAGCTTCTGATACATCCATTAGTTATAAATCCATAACAAAATAATAAACATTTTAATTTTAATCACACTTACATTAGAGTAATCTAAAAAATAGTCAATAGATTAATCAGATAATCAAAAAAAGAACTATTCGATTAATTGATTAAGAAATTAGCCCTGATCTCAATATCTCTGTCTCTCTCTCTCTCGACATTTGAGTCACCAGAGCCGCTAGAAGATCATCTGTCCCTCCTGTCTGACCTGAGGATGTCCTCCTGCTCATCAGCCTGTCTGACCGGAACTACTACAGCAGAGCCGCCACATCACCACCTCCTGAACTGGAATATTTATAAAACATGTTTAAGCCGAGCTTCTTACTGTATTCTGTCTTATAACCTCATTAGCTTTGTAGCACTCTGTCTATCCGGGGTGGACCAGAGGAGGATGGGTTCCTCCCTCGAGCCTGGGTTCGTCTCAAGGTTTCTTTCTTTTATTAAAGGAGCTTTTCCTCACCACTGTCGCTTCTGGCTTGCTCTAGGGGGGCTTGGATCTCGATACCCTTTCTCACGATTTGCTATGCATGGACTCTTCTCTTATCATCTCTTTGATTCCTCTTTTTCATAACCTGCTGTTCTGTAAAGCTGCTTTGAGACAACACTGGTTGTAAAAAGCACTATATAAATAAATGTTGATTGATTGATTCAGGGCAGCACTTAACGATTAATTTCTTAATTGATTAATTTAAAGATTTTTTTTTTTGACTAGTCGATTAATCTAATGACTAATTGTGAGATTACTCTAATGTAAGTGTGTTAGGAATAATTTGTATTATTTTGTTATGGATTTGTAACCAATGACTCATTCTAGACTTAATGTATTAAAGGGTACCTTAATACATTAATACTAAGAGTCTTCGCTCTGACTCAACTTTTAGAGGCACACATGATACATAGCCTACAAGCCTCACACACAAGAACTCGTACTGTTTGTGGACTATATATTTGGACAGAGAGTCGTTTGAGAAGCAGCTATGTGTGTTTTAAAGCTCCCGCGGTATCTAGAACAGTCTTAGGTTCTACACTGGACGATTAAGAACGATTAGAAATTAGACTTTTCAAGTGACTCTACTGAAAGAAACATGTTACACGTGTTAATAATCTATAAAATAATCTGCTAAGATAAGATAAACAGGTAAACAGGTGCTGTCCTGCTGCTGTGTTGATGAAGCTCTACGGGATGTTTGATCTTCAATGTCTCATGTACAGCAGTTGTACTGTTGTGATCATCTCCACTGTGCAGAGCTGACAGAGCACCACACTGTTGTGTTTCTGTGTGAAACACTCACAACTTTAGATACACGCCAGTGATTGTTTGTAGCTGCAGCTCACACTCAGGTTAAATCCATGCTTTCAGTGGGCGTGGCCAACTTTGCGATGCATTGTTGCGCATCATGTGCATAGCCCCAGCCCTACACTGATTGATGGTTGATGTAATCCTGCTGTGGAAAAAGGTTGTTCTTCAGCCCCGGAAGATTACGAAGGACCCTTGGGCAAAATATAGGTCAATCAAACCGCCCCACCATCCACCCCACCCCCCCAACACCCACACACATGTTTATGTGCTCGCACAGCTCGAGAATTTGATGTTGCGCCAACTTCCATCACGGTGAAGCTGCGGAACGGGGCGAAAGCTACAAGTTCATTAAGATTTTGAATTAACACTCTACAGGAAGCTCCATAATTAAGATGTGTTTGGGTGACTTCAGATAAGAGTTAATTGAGTGTGTGTGCGTACGACTGGGAGTGTGTGATGATCCTGCAGGACGGCCGGAGACACGCGCTGCACGCTTGTACTTTTTTTAACTTTCTGCTTCTGTTCAGGTCTTTAATCTTTTAATTATGAATTCCAACAATTACCAACATGACGATTAGAGCGTGAGGGAGGCTCTGGAAACAGGCCGCACGCATGTGACGGGGGCGGGGGGAATGAGGGACGACAGGCAGATCGGCGCTGCTGCAGACAGACTTTGAAGAGAACAGAGATGTGAGAAAGAGGGAGAGATGAGAGACGGAGACAGCGAGCAGAGGGAAAGTAACAGGAACGTTCTTTGGTTGTTATGAAGCGAGCGACCTTGACTTGAACATCTGAGCCTATAAATGTCTTACTCAGTGTGTGTGTGTGTGTGTGTGTGTGTGTGTGTGTGTGTGTGTGTTTGTGTGTGTGTACGTCTTTATGAACTGGATGGCCTTGTTTCTCCCTGTGGCTGTAAAAAAACAGGAAAAATATTGAATATTATTTGATATTATTCTACAAAATAGAGTATATTCTGGTCATCAGGTCAACAAACAAGGCTGGAAATCCATCCATTATCTTCCGCTTCATCCCACTAGTTGGAGTCACGGGGGGCTGGAGCGAAGGCGGGGTACAACACCACACCTATGGGCAATTTAGAGTGAGGATCAACCTAACATGCATGTGTTTGGACTGTCAGAGAAAACCGGTGTACCCGGAGTAACCCACTAAAGCACGCAGAGAACATACACACTCCACACAGAACCACCCAGACCGGGAATCCAACCCAGATCATCTTACTGTGAGGAGACAGTGTTGACCACTACACCACCATACTGACCACTACACCACCATACTAACCACTACACCACCATACTAACCACTACACCACCGTACTAACCACTACACCACCATACTGACCACTACACCACCGTACTAACCACTACACCACCATACTGACCACTACACCACCATACTAACCACTACACCACCATACTAACCACTACACCACCGTACTAACCACTACACCACCATACTAACCACTACTCCACCATACTAACCACTACACCACCATACTAACCACTACACCACCATACTAACCACTACACCACCGTACTAACCACTAAACCACCATACTGACCACTACACCACCATACTGACCACTACACCACCGTACTAACCACTACACCACTGTACTAACCACTACACCACCATAGTAACCACTACACCACCATACTGACCACTACACCACAGTACAAACCACTACACCACTGTACTAACCACTACACCACTGTACTAACCACTACACCACCATACTAACCACTACACCACCATACTGACCACTACACCACCATACTAACCACTACACCATCGTACTAACCACTACACCACCATACTAACCACTACACCACCATACTAACCACTACACCACAATACTAACCACTACACCACCATACTAACCACTACACCACCATACTGACCACTACACCACAGTACAAACCACTACACCACCATACTAACCACTACACCACAATACTAACCACTACACCACCATACTAACCACTACACCACCATACTGACCACTACACCACAGTACAAACCACTACACCACCATACTGACCACTACACCACAGTACAAACCACTACACCACTGTACTAACCACTACACCACCATACTAACCACTACACCACCGTACTAACACTACACCACCATACTAACTACTACACCACCATACTAACCACTACACCACCGTACTAACCACTACACCACCGTACTAACCACTACACCACCGTACTAACACTACACCACCATACTAACCACTACACCACCATACTAACCACTACACCACCGTACTAACCACTACACCACCATACTAACCACTACACCACCATACTAACCACTACACCACCGTACTAACACTACACCACCGTACTAACCACTACACCACCATACTAACCACTACACCACCATACTAACCACTACACCACCATACTAACCACTACACCACCATACTAACCACTACACCACCGTACTAACCACTACACCACCGTACTAACCACTACACCACCGTACTAACCACTACACCACCATACTAACCACTACACCACCATACTAACCACTACACCACCATACTAACCACTACACCACCATACTAACCACTACACCACCGTACTAACCACTACACCACCGTACTAACCACTACACCACCATACTAACCACTACCCAAAAGTCGTCTGTTAGTGTCTTAATCATGTGACCTAGTCACATAATGACTAGTCAAGATTAATCTTAAAGCACTAGTCTGTGCAACCCCTATTAATTAATAATACATTTGCTAATAAGTCACAATCACTTATATTAGTAGACAATTAAATGAGCAATCAGAGTTTTTAAAGAGGGGGACACGAGATTTGATAAAACCGTGTTTTGTCATGTTCTACATGGTTATTTAAAGGGCTGCGGAATTGATTAAGGCTGTTTGACAGCGTTGCTGATCCACTTCAACACAGATTTCACTGAAAAAAATCAAAAACTCAAGACACTTTGCTGTAAAACAGAAACCTGGAAGCCTTTAAAAAGACAAAGATACATAAAAATACAGAAGACTGCAGCAAAAATGCATATAAATGGATCTGTCTATCAGGCTGTCATGCCAGGGGTTTGAAACAGCAAGGTTTTGGCTGTCAAAGCCACTTTCAGAGAAAAAAGCATTGGGGCCTGTCAAACATAGAGAGAGAGAGAGAGAGAGAGAGAGAGAGAGAGAGAGAGAGTTCAGCTCCCAGAAACCACTGCAGTGGTACGACTCTGCCATTCAGTCACACCCATTTACTGCCTCAACCCTTTCAAACTCCCCCAACAACAAACAGTGTATCTACTCCCATCCACCTCCCTCAAACTCAGGACAGCACGGGAGCTCATACCACATACACGTTTACAGAAATAAACATTTACATTCACAGCAGACGCTCTTTTACAGAGTGACAGTCACAGTTTACCTGTACACAGGTAGGTGAAGGTAGTGTTACAGTTTACCTGTACACAGGTAGGTGAAGGTAGTGTTACAGTTTATCTGTACACAGGTAGGTGAAGGTAGTGTTACAGTTTACCTGTACACAGGTAGGTGAAGGTAGTGTTACAGTTTACCTGTACACAGGTAGGTGAAGTTAGTGTTACAGTTTACCTGTACACAGGTAGGTGAAGGTAGTGTTACAGTTTACCTGTACACAGGTAGGTGAAGGTAGTGTTACACTTTACCTGTACACAGGTAGGTGAAGGTAGTGTTACAGTTTACCTGTACACAGGTAGGTGAAGGTGATGTTACAGTTTATCTGTACACAGGTAGGTGAAGGTAGTGTTACAGTTTACCTGTACACAGGTAGGTGAAGTTAGTGTTACAGTTTACCTGTACACAGGTAGGTGAAGGTAGTGTTACAGTTTACCTGTACACAGGTAGGTGAAGGTAGTGTTACACTTTACCTGTACACAGGTAGGTGAAGGTAGTGTTACACTTTACCTGTACACAGGTAGGTGAAGGTAGTGTTACAGTTTATCTGTACACAGGTAGGTGAAGGTAGTGTTACAGTTTACCTGTACACAGGTAGGTGAAGGTAGTGTTACAGTTTACCTGTACACAGGTAGGTGAAGGCAGTGTTACAGTTTACCTGTACACAGGTAGGTGAAGGTAGTGTTACAGTTTATCTGTACACAGGTAGGTGAAGGTAGTGTTACAGTTTATCTGTACACAGGTAGGTGAAGGTAATGTTACAGTTTATCTGTACACAGGTAGGTGAAGGTAGTGTTACAGTTTATCTGTACACAGGTAGGTGAAGGTAGTGTTACAGTTTACCTGTACACAGGTAGGTGAAGGTAATGTTACAGTTTATCTGTACACAGGTAGGTGAAGGTAGTGTTACAGTTTACCTGTACACAGGTAGGTGAAGGTAATGTTACAGTTTATCTGTACACAGGTAGGTGAAGGTAGTGTTACAGTTTATCTGTACACAGGTAGGTGAAGGTAGTGTTACAGTTTACCTGTACACAGGTAGGTGAAGGTAGTGTTACAGTTTACCTGTACACAGGTAGGTGAAGGTAATGTTACAGTTTACCTGTACACAGATAGGTGAAGGTAGTGTTACAGTTTATCTGTACACAGGTAGGTGAAGGTAGTGTTACAGTTTACCTGTACACAGGTAAGTGAAGGTAGTGTTACACTTTACCTGTACACAGGTAGGTGAAGGTAGTGTTACAGTTTACCTGTACACAGGTAGGTGAAGGTAGTGTTACAGTTTACCTGTACACAGGTAGGTGAAGGTGATGTTACAGTTTATCTGTACACAGGTAGGTGAAGGTAGTGTTACAGGTTACCTGTACACAGGTAGGTGAAGGTAGTGTTACAGTTTACCTGTACACAGGTAGGTGAAGGTAGTGTTACAGTTTATCTGTACACAGGTAGGTGAAGGTAGTGTTACAGGTTACCTGTACACAGGTAGGTGAAGGTAGTGTTACAGTTTACCTGTACACAGGTAGGTGAAGGTAGTGTTACAGTTTACCTGTACACAGGTAGGTGAAGGTAGTGTTACAGTTTACCTGTACACAGGTAGGTGAAGGTGATGTTACAGTTTATCTGTACACAGGTAGGTGAAGGTAGTGTTACAGGTTACCTGTACACAGGTAGGTGAAGGTAGTGTTACAGTTTACCTGTACACAGGTAGGTGAAGGTAGTGTTACAGTTTATCTGTACACAGGTAGGTGAAGGCAGTGTTACAGTTTACCTGTACACAGGTAGGTGAAGGTAGTGTTACAGTTTACCTGTACACAGGTAGGTGAAGGTGATGTTACAGTTTATCTGTACACAGGTAGGTGAAGGTAGTGTTACAGGTTACCTGTACACAGGTAGGTGAAGGTAGTGTTACAGTTTACCTGTACACAGGTAGGTGAAGGTAGTGTTACAGTTTACCTGTACACAGGTAGGTGAAGGTAGTGTTACAGTTTACCTGTACACAGGTAGGTGAAGGTGATGTTACAGTTTATCTGTACACAGGTAGGTGAAGGTAGTGTTACAGGTTACCTGTACACAGGTAGGTGAAGGTAGTGTTACAGTTTACCTGTACACAGGTAGGTGAAGGTAGTGTTACAGTTTACCTGTACACAGGTAGGTGAAGGCAGTGTTACAGTTTATCTGTACACAGGTAGGTGAAGGTAGTGTTACAGTTTACCTGTACACAGGTAGGTGTAGGTAGTATTACAGTTTACCTGTACACAGGTAGGTGAAGGTAGTGTTACAGTTTACCTGTACACAGGTAGGTGAAGGTAGTGTTACAGTTTATCTGTACACAGGTAGGTGAAGGTAGTGTTACAGGTTACCTGTACACAGGTAGGTGAAGGTAGTGTTACAGTTTACCTGTACACAGGTAGGTGAAGGTAGTGTTACAGTTTATCTGTACACAGGTAGGTGAAGGTAGTGTTACAGGTTACCTGTACACAGGTAGGTGAAGGTAGTGTTACAGTTTACCTGTACACAGGTAGGGGTAGGTAGTGTTACAGTTTACCTGTACACAGGTAGGTGTAGGTAGTGTGAGGGAAATTTGGTTTTACTCCTCTATGTGTTTGTTTAACATAGATGTGTGTGTATATATGTAAGGTAAGTGAATGAATGTGTGTGTGCTCTGTTCCTGAACTTGTGACTTGAACTGAACTTTGTGTGCAGAATGAAGAAGTGTTAGCGATGCTGTGCGAGATGTCAGAACAAGATAAGGGGTGGGACCAACGGCCACATTGTCTATTCTTGCCTAGTCACACCAAGATAACGGAGGGTCTTACGCCACCACGTCATCCACGTATACAGACAGTGTATTTATATGTCATCCACATATACATATACATACATACAGTGTATTTAAGCTGAGGCGTTCTCAGCTTTAGTTAGAGCGGGTCTCTCACAGCTCTCATCTGCTATGTCTTAGTAAACTTAATCTTTACCTCACACTCTGACTGGTCTTGTAGAATTTCCACCACAGTAGTGTTTACATGTACACAGCAGGGTTATTATCATTAACTAAAACGAAGGAAATAACGAAACTGAAATTGAGAAAACATTTTAGTTAACTGAAATAAATAAAAACAGTATTTAAAGGAAAAAACAATAACTAATTGGAACTGTATTTTGCATTTCCAAAGCTAACTAAAACGAACGGAAATTATAGATAGAATACCATTTGTTTTCGTGTTTGTCAGTTTGTTAGGTAATACGTAGGAGCACCGCGAGTGGAAGTGGATGCATTGGTAAACATGTTTATCGAGTTTGGGATGTCCACATGACTATGTGACTCCAAAAAGTTGAGCATTTCACTCGAACCAGAATTCAACTCACCTGGTGCTGCAACAGTGAATAACCTTTGTTGAGTTTTTATTACACAATTCTTATTCTGACCTTTTTGAATTCTGCACCTGAAAAATAGCACAAAGTGTAAAAAAACTAAAACTTATACTAGAACTAATGAAAACTAAACTAAAACTAAGCAGTATTAAAAAAATAAGTACTAAAAACTAGCAACCCTACTCTAAAAACTAATTAAAATGAACTGAATTAGAAAAAAAATCACAACAAAATAAAACTAAACCATTGTTAAACATCCAAAACTATTATAACCTTGGTACACAGGTAGATGAAGGTAGTGTAACAGTGTTACAGTAGATGAAGGTAGGTGGTTACCCAGGTTAGGAATCAAACTCCAGTCTACAGCATGAAGGGCTGCAGTGTAACCTACTGCACTACACCAACCAGAAATCCATCAGTTGTAGCTGAATTTAAAAAAGCTCAGTATAAACAATGGTGATAGGAGTGGTTACTTCATTTAGAGTAGAAGACATGTTAAAAACATTAATTTAGCAGTCAACAACAGACAACAGACATCTTTACTGCCTTAAATCAAGTCAGGAGTTGTTTGTTTAATTACAAGAAAGCAGGAGATTTTAACTATACATTATTATCACTAATCACTGATATTACTGATATCTACTGATTCATCAAGACCACATTTTCTCTTAATGGAAAAACTGAGATGTGTCAGTATTACGGTTGTAAAGAGGTGGAAAATTTGGTAAATTTCCATAGAAACTTTAGTTTGGGAACTTTGGAATTATTGCAAAATGTAAACTTCCCATGTAAATTTTGGGAACTTTGGGAATTTATGGGAATTTACTGGAATTAATAGGTAATATTGGATAACTTAAGGGAACTATATCATACTTTATACACTAGAGCCATTTGGATTTGTTGCTTAAGATCAGCAAAAAAGGTACTGGACATCAATATAGCATCATCCCCCTCAATCTTGGTAATGGCTGCTGCTATGGGTTTTAGGATGGTGAGGCTTCCGGTTAGTATTTCCCAAAACACATCATCCAAGATAATTCTCTATACATCACTTTTGATGCCTGCAGTCTGACGTGTGCCTGGGATTGAGGAGCAGCTGTGCTATTTAGCTGTTGTGGCATCATATCTAATTATTTTAGTCTATTTTTTACCCACTATATGTCAGTTTCTGAGCTTTAGCTTAAAATATTCCCATTTAATTCCCATTAATTCCCATAATTACCCATTAATTCCCATAGTAAACTACCCAACTTTAAAAATTCCCAGAATTTTGCAACCCTAGTCAGTAACGAGTCAGAAAAACAGCCATGTTCTGACTTGAACAGCAACCTCTGAAACATTTCCTCTAATTCTGAAAGCACGTGGAGGCAGCTCTGGTCTCCAGCAGGGGTCATTCCCAGATCCCCCCTGACTCAACATATTCTCCACATATAGCACAGATGGAATCCCCATCACAGAGATACCAGACACAGCTATGACCTAAAAAGGAGGTACGAGCCAAACACCCAACCACCGATCGGAGTCTTTCACAGAGTGTACACTCTATCAGTCAAAAGTTTGGACAGACATAGGGTTATTCTTATTTTCACTATTTTAATAGTAATAATATGAGTAAATAACTGTGAGAAGATCAAAACTATACATATTACGTATGGAATTATTCCTAGACCAGAATAAAACATCTGGTTGTGTTTAAAGAATGTTTAGAGGGTCTTTTAGAAATGAGCTCATTTGCTCTGATGCAGGTTTAAACACTTTGAACATTCTGGCCAGCAGCTTCGTAAGGAGCCACATGAGCTTCTTCTCTAACAGGACTGAGATTTTGGTTTGAAAGAACAAGTCTGGAGCTGTTATAGGTGTTGTTATGTCTTTTATAATCATAAACATATATATTCAGTTAGATGTGTCCACACTTTTGACTGGTAGGGCAGGTCTGGCTCTGTATTTGGGGCCCTTATATGGTCATTAGGTCACCAAAAGAGGTCAGTGTGCTGAGTCAGCACCACTCGGATGTCTAACAGACTGGCTTATAAGCAGAGAGGAAGATACGCAGACACGTCCATGACTACACTGTGGTCGCCTGAGAACTAGCCTGCAAACTATTTGCAGCCTGAGGTTCAAAGGCTGCGCTGTTAGGTGGGGATGATTGGGAGCGTGACTGCTTTCTGCACTACGTCAGCGATATGAGTCCTAGCAGCGTGATTGCCACATCGCACTGTAATTGCATCCAGAAAAATGGAGCCCTCGTACATCCTTAGGATACATACAGTGTGCCTGTACATGGAGTCCCTTCATCATTCTGCACAGTGATGCAATTATCCAACCAGCACAAGGGACGAAATCGCGGCGACACGGGTCAAGTGCTTCAGTTAACGTTCGCCTCAAACATCTGAATGAGGGGAAAAATGTAATGATTGCTACTGCCAGACGGGGCGGGTTCGAGTACTTCAGAAACTGCTGATATGGGATTTTCACACATGACACTCTTGAGTTTCCACAGAACGGCTGCGAAATACAAGAGGCATCCAGTTCTCAGCAGTGCTGCAGGCGGAAAAGCCTGATTAGAGAGGTCGCAAGAGAATGGCCAGACTTGTTCCGAGCTGACGGAATAGGCTACAGTAAAGGCCGGCACCCACCGTCACATCTCAGGAGCGAAAACTTTGCAAGCTGGGATCTCAGCTGAATGCTTTTAAGTGCAAGTACGATCCAAATCTTTGCTGCAAGCAGAATAGACAAAGAGAGACATTGGACTTCTGTCCATTCTGGAAAAATGAACGTAGCATGAAAAGCTTCATCACCTAATGCAGAAGCTGAAGTGTTGAGCTCCACATTCATCTCAAAGTTTGTAGCTCAGTTTGAGCTGCTTTTGGAGATTCTGATCTTCTTAGCGTTCAGGAAAAAGTTCTATTTGCAGGAACACAGCTGCTCCATCATCTTGGATGTGACCGTGTGAACAGCAGAGGCGACTGTGATTGGTCAGTATAGTTATGTTATTCATGGTTTATTCATGGTTTAGTTTTATTATTGTTATTATTTTCTGCCAGATCGGCCAGATCTCAGTTTTCAAGATATCGACTCCAACTCCAGATTGTCCAGTAGGATTGTGTGATTCGGGCTTGTATACAGCTTTTTGATCGGATGCACGGATACCGGAAAACTTCAGGGTCAACAGGGTCACCAGGAGGGCCTACAACATAATCAGGGACAGTACACACCCCCAGCACACACTCTTCACACTTTTACCTTCAGGCAGACATTACAGGAGTGTGAAGTCCAGGACCACAAGACTGACTAACAGTTTCTACTTACAGGCCATCAGGCTTGTGAACACCTCACACACTACCTCTCTAACCTCTCCTATCTGAACTGGTTTTAACTGGTCTGATTTTAACTGCACCTACACTCACTGTACTGCTGTTTACATACAATACTGTTTACATTCACTACTCGCACAAAAACACTATTGTTTACATTTGTTACTTGCAACTTTTATTTAGTATTTTTTTAACTATATATATATATATATATATATATATATATATATATATATATATATATATATATATATACACATTTGAAAAAATACTTTTATTTACCTCAACTTATATTATATATTATATATATATATTATATCATACTTTAATTATTTCGGTAAATATTTTACTATTTATTTTTTTTGTTATCTTTATCTATTGGTAAATGAAGGATCAGCAAAGTAAGAATTTCATTGTACAGTGTAACCTTCTGTTTCTGCTGTGCACATGAAAATAAAAATCTTGAATCTTGAATTGAATTACGGCATTGTCCAGGAATTTTTTCCTATAGAGAATGAATGGAATGGTAATTTACATGCTGATTTTAGGTACTACTGCTCGAACCTCAGGGCAGACCCCCGACCATGACTGTAGTGTTGGTTTGACCAGAACTCGTCTGTTGTTTTATCCATCCCTCTTTTTCGCCCCCATAGAGTGCTAATAATTTTTTGACACATCCAAACATCATGATTTCCTTTAACCTACAGCCTCCAAACTGCATTTACTCACTCAGAGCAGATCCCTAAGTTCAAATCCACAGTCCTACTGACCAGCACTCATCAATTTGCCATTTGTTCATCCCTCATTCCTCGCACTCCTTCAGGAAATGTACTCTTCTAGTTATTATTGTTAGAATTTTCAACATCTGAATATTTGGAGTTTCTCCAGTAAGACCACCAGATATCATTAGAACAGATCCTAATCATCCTAATAAACTGCAATGGGTGAGTAATTTCCTTTACTTTGATACCCAACCTTCACAACAGTGGTGATCAGCAACACAAGCCCAACCTTAAGGTGGACAAGCTACAACAGCAGATAGCATAGACCACATCAGGTTCCATTCTTCTCAGCCAAGAACAGGAAATTTAAGCTACAGTGACCACAGGCTCACCAAAACTGGACAGGCAAAGACAGAAAACCTACAATTTCTCCAAACGGCAGGTTCAGAATTGACTGCACAAAGAATAAATACATGAACACAACCTGCCTGGTGTGAACAGCTGAAGCTGGAGGTGGTGGCGGTGGTGTGAACGTTTGGGGGATGTTTCCGTCGCTTTCCTATCACCAGCTGAGTATCATTTGAATGTCACATCCTAGCTCACTACTGTCGTTGAACCATGAGCGTCCCTTAGTGGCCACGAATGACTCGTTTTCTAAAGACTGAATCCAGCGGAGTAACGCACAACATGGGTGAAAGGAGGTCAGTGTACATTTCAATGGGTCAGCTGTTGGTCTGCAGTTGCGCTGTATCCCTTTGTGGTGCGGGGCTGAATCTTGGCCGTCTGTGGGGTCCCTGAAGACCGGTTTGAGAACCACTGTAACAGAGCACCTTTGGGATGCGGCCGAACAGCTTGCCGGCTGACAAATCTGCAGCGGAGACCAGAATCTCTGAGGAAAGTTTCCAGCACTTTGCTGAATGTGTGCCACAAAGAATTGAGGCTTCCCTGAGAGCAACCCAGTATTAGAGTCAAGTGGCCTAAAAATAATCCGCCAGTTACATCAAACTAAATGGGCTGAATGTCAAAACACCTTCCTATTGCCTTTCCACTCCCCCAGCTCACTACACACTACTGTACCAAAGTCTGAGGCACCTGAGCTGATAGTTTAAAAACCTTTATCTTATCAGTAAGTGTATTTTCACCATTAGATCTGATTAGAACTGATGTAAATAATTATACATACAATACAAAGTAACATGAATATCTTACTGTGAAAGACGTATTCATAGTGCACGATATGCATTTTTGGGAGGGTTGATAACAGACAGTAGCACCACATTTAAGAAATACTATCAAAAATATGTGTGCAATGATATTTAATGTTTTAGATATTGTATTGAAATAACTTTAGTTTAACAGGACCATTCAGGCTTTCTTTGTAAAAAAAAACAGGCAAGATATTTACTAATGATTTCTATTATCTGCTCAGGAAAGTGTGTTGTGATGTGATTTATCTTGATAAACAGTCGTCCTATTGGTTGCCCCAGTTAAGCTTCTCAGTAGATTGTACTCTACTATGTACAGTGTATTTATATATATATATATATATATGTATATACTGTACCAAAGTCTAAGGCACCTAAAAGCCTTTATCTTAGCAATAAGTGTTTGTCAGCGGTTAGAATACCAGATCTGATTAGAACAGATGTAAATAATCATACATACAATACAAAGTAACATGAATATCTTATTGTGAGAGAAGTAGATCATATCTTGAGCTCCAGTTTGAAGAACAGTCTAGTCTAGTTCTCCTGGACGCCCCAGACATTGTATGAATGTGTTCAGTTCCTTCAGCAGCAATCTTGATTTAGCTTAATGAAGTACTGAGCAGTCAAAGCAGGTATTAGATGAGAACTGAAAATAATACTGGGTTGTTTCCACAAGGAGAAGCTTGGAAAGGGTTAAATAAACACACTGACGTATGTAAAAGCACTACTTACTCTATTAATACTGTTTGATTATTTAATAAAGTGTTTTGCTGAGTAAATAAAAGCTTCCTCTCTGGAAAAAAATAGCTTTTTAAACCTAATAATGTCCATAAGTGCCTAAAACTCTTGCACAGAAATTGGGACCAGATCATTATGAAGGCAGTAAATTGAATATATTTTAGTGCAGTAGCCTAGTTTCACTTGATCTTCTAAATCTCATCTATCCAAAACTAAATATTTGTCAGTGTGGTCACTGTGCACCTCTGATGTCCAGTAAGTTAATGTGCAAATAAGGTGTCTGTACTTCTGTAGGTGGACGTTGGAGGACCAGCCATGTGACCAGAAGGTCGCTGGTTCAATCCCTTGAACCGAAAGGACATGACTGAAGTGCCCTTGAGCAAGACACCTAACCCCCGACTGCTCCCTGAGCACAGTGGATAGTAGGAGTATAAGAAAATATTAAATATCAGGATATTATGTTTGGTGATTCTGTATCGATTCTCAAAAACACTGTATCTATACACAGATTCCTGGGAGACGGTGAATCAGTGTGTATTATGTTTAAACCTCTGACCACTAGATGGCAGTGTTGTAATCTATTTTCGGATCCACTCCAACATTAACAAGCAGCACAAGGGTGCAGTGCTATTGAAAACATTGACAAACCTGTTTATATAGTGGTGTGTTTTAATAGTAAGATCTGAAAAATCCCAGTACATCACTTTGCAGTATCGCAATATATATCACAATATATTGTATCACAATGTATTGTATCGCCAGGTTCTTACCAATACACAGCACTAGTTGATAGGGCTGCCCACTGCTCTAGACAAGTGTGCCCCCTGCTTCCTAGTATGTGTGTATATGTGGGTGTTTCACTGCACGGACGGGTTAAATGCGGAGGTCAAAATCCACCGCGTGCTAAACACAAGTGGCAAATAGTTCTAAATACGTTGTGTATTGGCCTATTAGAGGTCCAGCCCTGGTGTTGTGATATTTTGCACTCACATTTAGCTTCTGCAGTACAAATAAAGACCCAGCTGTGGGTCCTGAGATTGCCGATTGCTCCACGTTTCGTCCAGAAAATGTACAAAAACAAGCCACGGACGTACACACGCTGTGCCAGCTGTTCCATGAGCGCACCAGCATGGAGCTGTGGCCTCTATTTCTCCCTCGTGTCCTTTTCCCCTCTGCCCTACTAACAACCAGACATTCTCTGTCACACACAGACACACGCGCACACTCTCGAGGGGTATTCCGTGTGAACGCACGTTTCAGGCTGTCACTGCTCATCGGTCTCGTTTTACTCTTATTGCCTCTGGCTTTCCATAACGCTCTCCAATCACATTCACACTGACAAGATCCCACGCAGACAGATCCGCACGCCTTCAGACAGAGCACTCCAGCACTCCGTACCCGGGACTAATGCTCACAAACTGAGATAAACACTCCTCTACAAAGAGCCTGAAGTGCCATTCTTATAATCTTTGTTAGGCTGACTTGGAAAGGTGGATGGAGCCTGGAATGAATTAGAATGTAGAACTATTTACCAGCAGAATCTGACCTCTGCATTAAACCCATCCATGCAGTGAAACACACTAGTGCTGTGTATTGGCAAGAACCTGATTATACAATATGTATCGTGATACAGCGGTCATGATTCAATATATTGTGATACTGCAAGCAAAGTGATATACAGCGAGTTTTCAAATCTTACTATTACAACACACCACTATATGAACAGGTTTGTCAATGCTTACGATAGTATTGCGCCCTTGTGCTGCTTGTTAATGTTGGAGTGGAGCTGAAAACAGATTACAACACTGCCATCTAGTGGTCAGAGGTTTAAACACAACACACAATCATTCACTGTCTGCCAGGAATCTGTGTATTGATACTGTGTTTTTGAGAATTGATACAGTATCATGAAAGATAATATCCCGATATTCAATATTTCGATATTTTCTTACACACACTATTGAACGTACACACACTAGGGGACAGTGAGCACACTTGCCCAGAGCTTTGGGCAGCCCTATCCACAGTGCCCAGGAGCAGTTAGGGGTTGGGTGTCTTGCTCAAGGGCACGTGTCCTGTTGGTTCAGGGGATCGAACCGGAGATCTTCCAGTTTCCAGATGTAGGATCACTTTTGGGAGCTTCAGTAAAGAGGAAAAATTCAGAAGTTTCTAATATGTTATCTATGAATTATTGATTAACAGATTAATACAGAAATGCTCGACCTATGCTTTCCACAGGTTCCTGGCACAGAGTGAATTGGCCTGTGTTGTGTTTAAACCTCTGAACACTAGATGGCAGTGTTGAAATCCATTTTCAGCTCCACTCCAACATTAACAAGTAGCACAAGGGTGCAATACTATCGTAAGCATTGGCAAATCTGTTTATATGGTGGTGTTTTAAAAGTAGGATTTGAAAATTATATCATAATAAATATTACTTTGCTTGTAGTATCGCGATATATTGAATTGTGACCGCTGTATCAGAATACATATTGTATCGCCAGGTTCTTTCCAATACACAGCCCTAATAGCAAGTAAGATATTCAGCCAGTGTTGAGACTGTTATGAAGGCAGAGACCCCTCACTGGTTGAAAAAAGAATGGGGAAGCTCTGGTCTCCTCAATACAATGAGCCAATCAGCTTGCAGGTTCAATAACATGTGCGAAAAGCTCCCTCTGGTTGCGGAAATCTGCCCCAAAACAACTCAGACAAACCACAAGCCAGCCCCTAATCAAGCCATATATGCTCATTAACTTGGGCTAATTATAGAGTCGAGTCATATTATTATGACCACTTTCAACAGCGTGTAGGTAGCAGTGTTCTGGTCTGGGGAATGTTTTCGTGGCATTCTCTGGACCCACTCATTCATGTGGAAGATACGCTCAAACGATTTGGGTACGAATCCATCCTTGCAGGTCATCAACACCCATACATGCTGACTGTCTTCCTTGGGGCGGATGGGCTCTTCCAGCAGGACAATGCGACACGTCACACAGCTAGAAAGGTCCCACACTGGTTGAAAGAGCTGACCAAGACTTCCAAGTTGTACCCTGATTTGAACCCATTTCTTGAACCCCAAATCTATAGACGGTGGTGTTGGCTCTATGGATCCTCCTCCAAGCTCCCTCCAGCAGCTGTGGGATGCACTGTAGTCAGCATGGCTGCAGACACCTGTAACAACCAACCAGGACCTTACTGAGGTTACTCTGGATATCAGCTGGTGGTCATTATAATGTGACTCGACTGTGTATATGTGAGTCAGAGTTTAATGTGAGCGCCTGCTGCTGTTTAACGTTGGCCTGTTGCTCTACAGTCTGGATCAGTAATGCTGCGCCCTCTGGTCCTGGTTGCGCTCTGGCTTAAGCAAGTGGGTTTCATCTGCCTTGTAGGTGGTCCAAAGGATTATCCACGTCTGCTGTGAGACGCTGGCCAGAGAAACAAGGAAACTCACACATGTACACACACACAGAGAACATGCTTCTGAAGTCTGCTGAGGAGACGTTGGGAGAATGATGCGTTCTCATTTCAGCTCCCTGCAGACACAAGCCAGCTTAGCTGTAGGATGTGAGGATGAGAGGACGAGTCGTCAGTGAAAGGGTAAAGCAGCTCTGGCTACAGAAACAGGGCGAGATGCCCACCCGGCCTGAAAACATATTTAACGCTATGAAATTTAAGCCTGAGCTTTTACGGACAGGGCCAAGAGCCACGAGAGATTAGCGCCGCGATCATCCAGCCGTTTTCACCAGTGCACTTTTACACTCTGGTGATTTAAGAAATAAACCGTCAGTGTGTTACACCGAGACACGCACGCTCACGAAAAACACATGAACAGCAGAGCTTCTCTCTTTCAATCAGGACACAGAGACACAGAAACACCCACACATACATGAATATGCAGCCTCTCTCTGTCTTTCTTTCCATCACTCTTTATCTCTTTATATATATATATATATATATATATATATATATATATATATATATATATATATATATATATATATGTCTCTTTCCATTACTCTGTATCTCTCTCTCTCTCTCTATGGAGAAGGAGAAAGAGAAGAGAGAGATACAGAGTGATGGAGAGAGAGAAACACATACGGAGTGATGTAAGATACAAAGAGAATGAAAGTTAGAGTGATGGAGACATACAGAGGGATGGAGAGAGAAAGACAGCGAGAGAGAGAGATTGATAGAGAGACACAGAGTGATACTGCGTAATGGAGAGGGAGGGAGAGAAACTGATGGAGAGAAAGAAATGCAGTGATGGAGAGGGAGAGAGATACAAAGTGATGGAAAGAGTGAGAGATACAGAGTTATTTATAAATATATATATATATATATATATATATATATATATATATATATATATATATATATATATATATAAAACTCTGTATCTCTCTCTCTCTCTCAATCTCTCTCTCTTCTCTCTCTCCTTCTCCATCACTCTCCATCACTGTATTTCATTCTCTCCATCACTTTATTTCTCTCTCTTTCTCCATCACTCAGTATCTCTCTCTCACTCTCCATCACTCAGTATTTCTCTCTCACTCTCCATCACTCAGTATCACTCTGTCTCTCTCTCCATTACTCTGTATCTCTCACTCTTTCTCCATCACTTTATTTCTCTCTGCCCATCACTCTGAATATCTCACTTTCTCTCTCCCTCCATCACTCCATATCTCTCTCTCTCCATCACTCTTTCTCTCTCCTTTGTCGCTCTCTGCAGCTCTCTCCCTTTCCTCTTTCCCCTCCCTCCCTCTTTCTCTCTCTCTCTCTCTCTCTCTCTCTCTCTCTCTCTCTCTCTCTCTCTCTCTCTCTCTCCAATGCTAATGTTAATAAGAGGGAGGAAGTTGATGGTAATCAGGAACTCTTCTAACGGCACATCAGCGCGCTCGTTCTCTTCTTCCTCCTATCACTCTCTTTTCCTTCCTCACATAAACAGGAGTTAAACTTTGGAATCTTCTCTTCATCCCTCCGGCACCTCTGTGTGTACGAGTGTGTGGGCAGACGAGATCTATGCAGTCGTGACTCTGGTGGTCTGCGCACGACTGGAGGGCATTGTGAGTGCACGTCAGTGTGTGTCTGTGTGTGTGTGTGTGTGTGTGTGTGTGTGTGTGTGTATGTGGACCCCCTGGTGTGTGATAATGCGTCTGCAGGCTGGAAAGCCATCTGCCACTCAAGAGCTCCATACATCAAAACAAAGCAGCAGTGGCTGCCAGACAATACACACTCCAGCCCACTCACCGGCCATGCACACAAGGAATGTTTAAATGTGTGTGTGTGTTGGGGGGGAGGGCAAGCGGGCTGAGGATAAAGATGTTCTCCAGATCTCAGGATTATCTGCTAGCATGTACACTTATCAGCAGCGTGTGGTGTCTCTCTGCTGCATGTGCAGTTAAACTTCATGATGCTCCATAAGCAACAACCAACTGACCCACTACGTTTGCTGGTAAGTGCTGGTGCCACATGTCTCCACTACAGCTGTCTTCAAGAAAAGGCTTCAAAGAAAAGTACAAGACAATAATTATGATCAAACCAGGCTGATCAGACTTATATGGGCGTGGCTAATGGGCAGCTTATTGACAGTTCTCTGTCCAACACTCCTCTGCCTCAAACAGAGCTAGCATCAATATCTAGACCTCAATGTGATGCTAACAGGACGGAAAAAAGTCATGAATGGACAAACAAACAAATGGACGAAGCAATGCCTCAATGAAGGAACAGTGATGATAAAGGAATGAAGGGATGAAGGAACAGTGTTGGTGATGATAATAGAATGAAGGGATGATAAAGCAATGTTGGTTATGATAAAGAAATGAAAGGACAAAGGAACAGTGTTGAAGATTATGATAAAGGAATGAAGGGATGAAGGAACAGTGTTGTTGATGATAAAGGAATAAAGAGATGAAGGAACAGTGTTGGTGATGATAAAGGAATGAAGAGATGAAGGAACAGTGTTGGTGATGATAAAGTAATGAAGGGACGAAGGAACAATGTTGGTAATGATAAAGGAATGAAGGGATGAAGGAACAGTGTTGGTAATGATAAAGGAATGAAGGGATGAAGGAAGTGTTGAAGATGATGATAAAGGAATAAAGGGATGAAGAAGCAATGTTGGTGATGATAAAGGAATGAAGGGATGATAAAGCAATGTTGGTGATGATAAAGAAATGAAAGGATGAAGGAACAGTGTTGGTTATGATAAAGAAATGAAAGGACGAAGGAACAGTGTTGGTGATGATAAAGGGATGAAGGAACAGTGTTAGTGATAATAAAGGAATGAGGGGATGAAGGAACATTGTTGGTGCTGATAAAGGAATGAATAGATGAAGGAACAGTGTTGGTGATGATAAAGGAATGAAGAGATGAAGGAACAGTGTTGGTGATGATAAAGGAATGAATAGATGAAGGAACAGTGTTGGTGATGATAATAGAATGAAGGGATGAAGGAACAGTGTTGGTGCTGATAAAGGAATGAATAGATGAAGGAACAGTGTTGGTGATGATAAAGGAATGAATAGATGAAGGAACAGTGTTGGTGATGATAAAGGAATGAAGAGATGAAGGAACAGTGTTGGTGATGATAAAGGAATGAAGAGATGAAGGAACAGTGTTGAAGATGATGATAAAGGAATGAAGGGACGAAGGAACAGTGTTGGTGATGATAAAGGAATGAAGGGATGAAGGAACAGTGTTGGTGATGATAAAGGAATGAAGGGATGAAGGAACAGTGTTGGTGATGATAAAGGAATGAAGGGATGAAGGAACAGTGTTGGTGATGATAAAGGGATGAAGGGATGAAGGAACAGTGTTGAAGATGATGATAAAGGAATGAAGGGATGAAGGAACAGTGTTGGTGATGATAATAGAATGAAGGGATGAAGGAACAGTGTTGGTGCTGATAAAGGAATGAATAGATGAAGGAACAGTGTTGGTGATGATAAAGGAATGAATAGATGAAGGAACAGTGTTGGTGATGATAAAGGAATGAAGAGATGAAGGAACAGTGTTGGTGATGATAAAGGAATGAAGAGATGAAGGAACAGTGTTGAAGATGATGATAAAGGAATGAAGGGACGAAGGAACAGTGTTGGTGATGATAAAGGAATGAAGGGATGAAGGAACAGTGTTGGTGATGATAAAGGAATGAAGGGATGAAGGAACAGTGTTGGTGATGATAAAGGAATGAAGGGATGAAGGAACAGTGTTGAAGATGATGATAAAGGAATGAAGGGATGAAGGAACAGTGTTGAAGATGATGATAAAGGAATGAAGGGATGAAGGAACAGTGTTGAAGATGATGATAAAGGAATGAAGGGATGAAGGAACAGTGTTGAAGATGATGATAAAGGAATGAAGGGATGAAGGAACAGACCTAAGGATGCGCAGGTCTCTTGCACTGGCTAATGTTAGTGTTCATCGTGGTCCACAATCTGATATAGATCCATCCATACATTATCTACAGCTTTATCCTGCTAGTCAGGGTCACGGGGTTGGTGCTGGAGCCAATCCCAGCGTCATTGGGCGAAGGCGGGGTACACCATGGACAGGTCACCAGTCCATTGCATGGCCAACACACACTCACGCACTCACACCTACGGGCAATTTAGAGTGACCGATCAATCTAACATGCGTCAACCTAACATGTGGGAGGAAACCACTCAAGCACGAGGAGAACATGCAAGCTCCACAAAGAACGGCCCAGACCGGGAATCCAACCCAGATCGTCTTGCTGTGAGGCGGCAGTGCTGACCACTACACCACTACTCTCTAGGATGAGGTTGCCTGTTTAAAGTTACCTAAAGACCACCTGGAGACGACTGAAATAACGTAATGTGGACGTATAAGGACATATAAGACGGATCTCTATGAGAGATGTCGTCCCAGCATTAGAACCTAATCCCTACTTTGAAACATGGTGGTGGCAGTTTCATGGTTTTGACTGCAGAGCTGGAGCATGAATTGACCAAGATTCCTGCAAGTGAGTGTGCAGGGCTGATGAACAGTTACAGGAAGCGTTGGGTTAGAATCATTGCTTCACAGCAGTTCCTGAAAGCAGAGGCTCGGATGCTTTTATCAACACAGACCTTTAAAGTCAGATCACGTAGTTCAGGTTTGAGCCTAATCTTCCATTATGGTATATTTCTGGACTGATGCCATTGACTCTGTAAACACTGATATCCTGTACATGTGGAAACCTTTTTTAATGTATTACCCCTCCAACCCCGCCCCCGTCCACCTCCTAGGACCTTTTCCTTTATGTCATTGCCATGTGTAGATAGTAGAAGACGACTATAATCCAACGAATGGATGAAACACTACACAGCTCTGATGCTGATCCTATAAGAGTTTCTCTTAAGAGGTCATGAAGAAATTTCCAAAATGATAAAGCGTCCACAAACTTTAAAGCAGCGCCGCTTGTAATGACATCATTTATCACGATAACGATAACCCTGCTTGCCTATATCTCTCCGTCCGTTGCTTTAAAACACCCTTCAGGAGAGCGTAAGTGGGCCGTGAAGGTCCTTCTGAGGAAATGTCATGGATGACTCATCAAAACATCAGAGCAGCGCACCTACGAGGCTAATTAGCAAGTCGTAGAGACGGACAGCTGCTTGAGTCAGCAAATTAAAAAATGAGAAAAAAATAAATAAATAAATTGGGAGAAAGAGAGCGAGAGGAAGGGTTCGCATCAGCTCGCCTGCTGCGTTTGTGTGTGTGTGTGCGTCCCTGTGGAAATCCAAAGCTGTCCCAAGAGAAGGCGGACACAAACATCCTGGGGATTCCGATCCCACTGTGGACTAGTTTCAATGTCATACCAACGCAGGAAGCTAATACTGTATAGATACTGTCTCCCTTGTTTTCCTCTTCTCGGCAATTTCTCGCGCCCGTCTCCTGTCTGCGGGCCGAACAAAGCCCTAATCCCCCTCTCGTATCAATTAACTGCCTCTCTTTGTCTCATTTTCTCTCTCAAATTGATTCCCATTCAGCCCGGCTCTGGACCCTCTCGTCTGCCGCCACGCCGTGATAGGTGCTCTAATTGCGCCTCTTGTACCCTTTCAGTCATCTTCTGGTCTCATCTGGTCTCATCTCGTCTCTCCCTCTCTCTCTCTCTCTCTCTCTCTCGACACGACTGCTATTTCACTCCCGTCAGTCATTACATCTATTTATGGCATCGCTCGCAGGAGACTGAAAAAAAAAATAGCATCAAAACCTGCATAAATCACCCCAAAGCTCTGTGGCACTCGCGATGCAGCGGGGTGCGGGATCTAAAACGAGCGTGCATTACAGTAGAAATCATTACCATACGCCAAAGTGACTCCAGAGGAATTTTGAAGGGGAAGAGAAAAAAAAAGAAACATCACAAGAGACTATTTAGGGAAGTTTTGAAGACCTGAACTCTCTCTCTCTTTCTTTCTCTCTCTCTCTTTCTTCCTTGCGGCTAGTTTTTATCTGCCAGGTTTATGGATATAGTCATCGGAATTTATTCAATTCTCATTTTTTCCTCATCTCCAGCTTTCTCTAATGCGTCTCCAAGTGAAAGTATAAGGTCAATGGTCCAAAAAACCCCATTAGAGAGAAGAGCCAGAGGTTGATAACCCCCCCCGGATGGGTTATCAGCTGCCGCAGAATCAATGAGAATGACTGTATTAGCCACGCACAGCAAATCGGCAGCTAGAGCACTTTCTCAATGACGACCGTTCTCCGCTTCTCTCCTTGTGCCAGAGACACACACACACACATTATATATATATATATATATATATATATATATATATATATATATATATATATATATATATATATATATATATAAACTGTATATATATCTGTGCTAAGGCTGCGCTGCTCCACTCAGGGACTTGCCTCCACCACAAAACCTCTAATTGTACGTGCCGCACCCAGAGAGTGGAAGGAAACAGGATAGAGGGTAGATGAGAGAACAAGAGAGGAATAAAAAGAAGAGAAGAGATATAGGAAAGGAAACTAGGAGAAGAAAAAATAAGGACATGCAACAAAGTACAGGAAAGAATAGAGTAAAAGGGAGAAGAAACGAAAAACTTGTCAGATGAAAGAGAAGAAGTAATAGTAAAAGAGAACAGAACAGAAGAAAAGAGAAGAGTGGAAAAGAGGAGAAGAGAAGAATTAAAGGTAAAAGAGAAGAGAACAGGAAAAGAGAAGAAATAAAGGTAGAAAAGAAGAGAAGAGAACAGAAGAGAAGAAAAGAAAAGAGAAAAGAGGAGGAGAAGAAAAGAGGAGAAGAATTAAAGGTAAAAAAGAAGAGAAGATAAGAGAAGAGAAGAAGGAAAGGTCAAAGAGAAGAGAAGAGAGGAGAAGAGAAGAGAAAAGAAGAGAAGAAGGAAAGGTCAAAGAGAAGAGAAGAGAAGAGTAGAGAAGAGAAGAGAAGAGAAGAGAAGAGTAGAGAAGAGAAGAGAAGAGAAGAGAAGAGAAGAGAAGAGAAGAGAAGAGAAGAGAAGGAGGACAGGTAAAAAAGAAGAGAAGAGAAGATCGAAAGGTCAAAGAGAAGAGAAGAGAAGAGAAGAGAAGGTCAAAGAGAAGAGAAGAGAAGAGAAGAGAAGAGAAGAGAAGGTCAAAGAGAAGAGAAGAGAAGAGAAGAGAAGAGAAGAGAAGAGAAGAAAATAGAAAAAGGTCAAAGAAAAGAGAACAGAATAAAGAAAGGTCAAACAGAAAAGAAGAAAAAAGAAAAAAGAGAAGACAGGAGAAGAGAAGAAGTAAATGCGAATAAGAAGAGAAAAGACACGAAGAAAAGAGAAGAGAGGAGAAGAAATAAAGGTTGAAGAGAAAGAGAGAAGTTAGGAAATTAGCTGGTGGCCAGAGTGCTCGGAAGTCCGCTGACTGTGTGAAGCCACAGGGCTGGACTGTGGCTCCTACGCTGGTGTGAGCGTAGCGCCGTGTTGAGGGTCTGGAGCAGCAGAAGCTCTATAATCAGCCCGACACAGAGCTGAGCGTGTGCTTCCGCCTGGGCGGACCGAGCGACAGTCAGTCACACACAACAGCAGAAGACTGGAGCAACAGCGTGTTACTCCAATTATCACCTTCACTCACTGAGCTGCCTCCCACCCCCACCCCCCCCTCACACGCCTAACCTGATACTATACAGACGACATCACAACTCAACACAGACCTTAATGAATGTTTTCATTTAACCCCCCTATCAAAGTGTTCACTTCACATCCTCACTGTCGTACGTACATCACACTATCAGAGGCAGCAGGTTTCTTTATATAGCACGATTATTTACACACCAGTCGTTCAAACAGCCTCACTAACACACAAATACTAAACCAGTCTATTCCTCCATCCATCCATACATCCATTATCTGCCGCTTCATCCCGCTAGTCAGGGTCACGGGGGGGCTGGAGCCAATCCCAGCGTCATCAGGCGAAGGCAGGGTACACCATGGACAGTTCGCCAGTCCAGCGCATGGCCAACACACACTCACGCACACACTCACTTACACCCACGGGCAGTTTAGAGTGAGGATCAACCTAACATGCATGTGTTTGGACTGTGGGAGGAAACCAGAGTACCTGGAGGAAACCACTCAAACACAGAGAGAACATACACACTCCACACAGAACCACCCGGACCGGGAACCCAACCCGGATCAGTGCTAACCCGGTCCTAACCCGGTCCTTTCTACTTTCCAATTTCATTTAACTCAATTTTAATAGTTGGCTTCACAAGGTCACTGCTTTGGTATCCCAGGTGGTTGCTAAGATGTTGGTAGGCCATTGCTATTACATTCCAAATGGTTGCTAAGGTGCTTGGCCGTTGCCATAAAATCCCAGGTGGTTGTTAAGGTGTTGTCTCTCTTTGCTTTGGTATGCCAGGTGGTTCCCAATGTGTGGTTTGACTGTTGCTATGTAACTCAAATTGGTTGCTATGGTGTTGCTCACTTTTGCCATAAAATCCCAGGTGGTTGTTAAGGTGTTGTCTCTCTTTGCTTTGGTATGCCAGGTGGTTCCCAATGTGTGGTTTGGCTGTTGCTATGTAACTCAAATTGCTTGCTATGGTGTTGCTCACTTTTGCCATAAAATCCCAGGTGGTTGTTAAGGTGTTGTCTCTCTTTGCTTTGGTATGCCAGGTGGTTTCCAATGTGTTGTTTGGCTGTTGATATGTAATTCAAATTGGTTGCTATGGTGTTCTAGGCCACTGCCATAAAATCCCAGATGGTTTTTAAGGTGTTGTCTCTCTTTGCCTTGGTAAGTCAGATGGTTCCCAATGTGTTGTTTGGCCATCGTCACGTTATCCCAGGTGTTTGCTAAGGTGTCGCTAGGAGACTGCCATGTGATAAGTTGCTGGTTGGCGTCTGCTTGTGCATATGTGTAGGGTGTCCCAGGTGGTTGCCAAAGTGTTGTTTGGCCCCTGCTGTGTTACACCAACAACACCAACAATAACAACAACAATAATAGTAAAGAACAACACAAACAATACTACTAGTACTACTAATAATAATAATAATCCATCCATCCATTATCTGCCGCTTAATCCCACTAGTCGGGGTCACGGAGGGGCTGGAGCCAATCCCAGCATCATCGGGCGAAGGCGGGGTACACCATGGACAGTTCGCCAGTCCATCGCACAGCCATAATAATAATAATAATAATAATTATGATTATTATTATTATTATTGTAATAATTATTATTATTATTTTAAATTGTATATTTGTATGTTTCACAGTTTAAAAGCTATAAAACTGTACACAGGTGGCAAGACACGATGGTATCTCTGTGTTTATCTGTGCCCTCTATATGCTAATCTATGTACGAGTGCAGTGTATGTGAACACAGCTGAGCGCCTTGCTATTTTTAGCGCAGCGCAACTCTGACCTGAAGAGAAAACACCACTGAAGCCCATTGTTTACGACGCAGCGATGAGAGCGTGAGGTTGTAAATGTACAACAACCCAAACACTGTGTTCACCAGTCGCACACCCCCCTCCCCAGAGACTCATTACAATGATCCATGCAGGTCATTACGGCAGGAACATACCAATACTGCTCTCCAGGGGTGAGAGAACGAGCAAGGCCAAAAACAACCTCATTAGAGCTACAAAATATGTCCAAACTGTCCTCTAACTGCTGCTTATCTACAGCCAGAACAACTCAGGCATGACTAAAGAGGAGTCATTCTCATGGATCCCAGTCTGGGCTTCTGTAAAGTTCTCTAAAAAGCATGAAGCTTGTGCAGAAAAAACACCTAGAAGACGTTCCTAGAAGAAAGAGCTGAAGGCTGCAGCACAGTGTTTACTGTATCTAACCGCTCCATGCAAGTTTTATCTCTCCAGGTGTCAGTCTCTACATAAGGAAATCACTATTTTGGAATTAGTTGTGCTGCAACACAAAAAGTCGGAGAGAAAACACGCAGGTTGACATTTCAGAGCTGAAGGGGTGAACATCCTACATTTCTCTTTTACTCTATTTTTCCAGCTGAGGTCACATTACAACATCAGTCCCTGTTTATGTACAAGAATTGACATATTTCTGATTATTAAGTATTTCTCAGCTTTGGCCCCTCAGCCCGAGTAAGTGCCAGTCTCCTCACCTGTCAGCTTCTCTGATGCATCCATGTTCCTCTCAGCGGGTTTCCCATGCACCACTCTGGTCTTTTAAAGGTCGGCACAACTTTTATCACATAGGTGTTGACTTTTAAAAAATCTGAAACTGTGCAACTCCTACTACTGAGCAGTGATTAGATACAGGGCTGGTACTGGTTAGGGATCGGTGTCAAAATCTTGTTCGCTTCACCTGGGCGTAATGTAGTGTTAATGTTGTGTTAGTGTAGTGGAGTAGAATTTAAGTACTAATGTTGTGTTATTGTAGCACTAATGTTGTGTTATTGTAGCACTAATGTTGTGTTAGTGTAGTACTAATGTTGTGTTAGTGTAGTACTAATGTTGTGTTAGTGTAGTACTAATGTGTTAGTGTAGTGTAATTTAATTACTAATGTTGTGTTATTGTAGCACTAATGTTGTGTTAGTGTAGCACTAATGTTGTGTTAGTGTAGTACTAATGTTGTGTTATTGTAGCACTAATGTTGTGTTAGTGTAGTACTAATGTTGTGTTTGTGTAGTACTAATGTTGTGTTAGTGTAGTACTAATGTGTTAGTGTAGTGTAATTTAATTACTAATGTTGTGTTATTGTAGCACTAATGTTGTGTTAGTGTAGTACTAATCTTGTGTTAGTGTAGTACTAATGTGTTAGTGTAGTGTAATTTAATTACTAATGTTGTGTTATTGTAGCACTAATGTTGTGTTAGTGTAGCACTAATGTTGTGTTAGTGTAGTACTAATGTTGTGTTATTGTAGCACTAATGTTGTGTTAGTGTAGCACTAATGTTGTGTTAGTGTAGTACTAATGTGTTAGTGTAGTGTAATTTAATTACTAATGTTGTGTTAGTGTAGCACTAATGTTGTGTTAGTGTAGTACTAATCTTGTGTTAGTGTAGTACTAATGTGTTAGTGTAGTGTAATTTAATTACTAATGTTGTGTTATTGTAGCACTAATGTTGTGTTAGTGTAGTACTAATGTTGTGTTAGTGTAGCACTAATGTTGTGTTAGTGTAGTACTAATGTTGTGTTAGTGTAGCACTAATGTTGTGTTAGTGTAGTACTAACGTTGTGTTAGTGTAGTACTAATGTTGTGTGAGTGTAGTACTAATGTTGTGTTAGTGTAGTACTAATGTTGTGTTAGTGTAGCACTAATGTTGTGTTAGTGTAGTACTAATGTGTTATTGTAGCACTAATGTGTTAGTGTAGCACTAATGTTGTGTCAGTGTAGTACTAATGTTGTGTGAGTGTAGTACTAATGTTGTGTTAGTGTAGTACTAATGTTGTGTTAGTGTAGCACTAATGTTGTGTTAGTGTAGCACTAATGTGTTATTGTAGCACTAATGTGTTAGTGTAGCACTAATGTTGTGTTAGTGTAGTACTAATGTTGTGTTTGTGTAGTACTAATGTTGTGTTAGTGTAGTACTAATGTGTTAGTGTAGTGTAATTTAATTACTAATGTTGTGTTATTGTAGCACTAATGTTGTGTTAGTGTAGCACTAATGTTGTGTTTGTGTAGTACTAATGTTGTGTTAGTGTAGTACTAATGTGTTAGTGTAGTGTAATTTAATTACTAATGTTGTGTTATTGTAGCACTAATGTTGTGTTAGTGTAGCACTAATGTTGTGTTAGTGTAGTACTAATGTGTTATTGTAGCACTAATGTGTTAGTGTAGCACTAATGTTGTGTTAGTGTAGTACTAATGTGTTATTGTACCACTAATGTGTTAGTGTAGTACTAATGTTGTGTTAGTGTAGTACTAATGTTGTGTTAGTGTAGCACTAATGTTGTGTTAGTGTAGTACTAATGTGTTATTGTAGCACTAATGTGTTAGTGTAGCACTAATGTTGTGTTAGTGTAGTACTAATGTTGTGTTAGTGTAGTACTAATGTGTTATTGTACCACTAATGTGTTAGTGTAGTACTAATAATGTGTTAGTGTAGTACTAATGTTGTGTGAGTGTAGTACTAATGTGTTATTGTAGCACTAATGTGTTAGTGTAGTACTAATGTTGTGTTTGTGTAGTACTAATGTGTTATTGTAGCACTAATGTTGTGTTAGTGTAGTACTAATGTGTTATTGTAGCACTAATGTTGTGTTAGTGTAGTACTAATGTGTTATTGTAGCACTAATGTGTTAGTGTAGTACTAATGTTGTGTTAGTGTAGTACTAATGTGTTATTGTAGCACTAATGTGTTAGTGTAGTACTAATGTTGTGTTAGTGTAGTACTAATGTTGTGTTAGTGTAGTACTAATGTGTTATTGTAGCACTAATGTGTTAGTGTAGTACTAATGTTGTGTGAGTGTAGTACTAATGTGTTATTGTAGCACTAATGTGTTAGTGTAGTACTAATGTTGTGTTAGTGTAGTACTAATGTTGTGTTAGTGTAGCACTAATGTTGTGTTAGTGTAGTACTAATGTTATTGTAGCACTAATGTGTTAGTGTAGTACTAATGTTGTGTTAGTGTAGTACTAATGTTGTGTAAGTGTAGTACTAATGTTGTGTTAGTGTAGTACTAATGTTGTGTTAGTGTAAGTGTAGTACTAATGTTGTGTTAGTGTAGTACTAATGTTGTGTTAGTGTAGTACTAATGTTGTGTTAGTGTAAGTGTAGTACTAATGTTGTGTTAGTGTAGTACTAATGTTGTGTTAGTGTAGTACTAATGTTGTGTTAGTGTAAGTGTAGTACTAATGTTGTGTTAGTGTAGTACTAATGTTGTGTTAGTGTAGTACTAATGTTGTGTTAGTGTAGTACCAATGTTGTGTTAGTGTAGGTGTAGTACTAATGTTGTGTTAGTGTAGTACTAATGTGTTAGTGTAGTACTAATGTGTTAGTGTTGTACTAATGTGTTAGTGTAGGTGTAGTACTAATGTTGTGTTAGTGTAGTACTAATGTGTTAGTGTAGTACTAATGTGTTAGTGTAGGTGTAGTACTAATGTTGTGTTAGTGTAGTACTAATGTTGTGTTAGTGTAAGTGTAGTACTAATGTTGTGTTAGTGTAGTACTAATGTGTTAGTGTAGTGTAATTTAATTACTAATGTTGTGTTAGTGTAGTACTAATGTTGTGTTAGTGTAAGTGTAGTACTAATGTTGTGTTAGTGTAGTACTAATGTTGTGTTAGTGTAGCACTAATGTTGTGTTAGTGTAGTACTAATGTTGTGTAAGTGTAGTACTAATGTTGTGTTAGTGTAGTACTAATGTTGTGTTAGTGTAGCACTAATGTTGTGTTAGTGTAGTACTAATGTTGTGTTAGTGTAGTACTAATGTTGTGTTAGTGTAGTACTAATGTTGTGTAGTGTAGTACTAATGTTGTGTTAGTGTAGCACTAATGTTGTGTTAGTGTAGCACTAATGTGTTATTGTAGCACTAATGTGTTAGTGTAGCACTAATGTTGTGTCAGTGTAGTACTAATGTTGTGTTAGTGTAGTACTAATGTTGTGTTAGTGTAAGTGTAGTACTAATGTTGTGTTAGTGTAGTACTAATGTGTTAGTGTAGTGTAATTTAATTACTAATGTTGTGTTAGTGTAGTACTAATGTTGTGTTAGTGTAAGTGTAGTACTAATGTTGTGTTAGTGTAGTACTAATGCTGTGTTAGTGTAGCACTAATGTTGTGTTAGTGTAGTACTAATGTTGTGTAAGTGTAGTACTAATGTTGTGTTAGTGTAGTACTAATGTTGTGTTAGTGTAGTACTAATGTTGTGTTAGTGTAGCACTAATGTTGTGTTAGTGTAGCACTAATGTGTTATTGTAGCACTAATGTGTTAGTGTAGCACTAATGTTGTGTCAGTGTAGTACTAATGTTGTGTTAGTGTAGTACTAATGTTGTGTTAGTGTAAGTGTAGTACTAATGTTGTGTTAGTGTAGTACTAATGTGTTAGTGTAGTGTAATTTAATTACTAATGTTGTGTTAGTGTAGTACTAATGTTGTGTTAGTGTAAGTGTAGTACTAATGTTGTGTTAGTGTAGTACTAATGCTGTGTTAGTGTAGCACTAATGTTGTGTTAGTGTAGTACTAATGTTGTGTAAGTGTAGTACTAATGTTGTGTTAGTGTAGTACTAATGTTGTGTTAGTGTAGCACTAATGTTGTGTTAGTGTAGTACTAATGTTGTGTTAGTGTAGTACTAATGTTGTGTGAGTGTAGTACTAATGTTGTGTTAGTGTAGTACTAATGTTGTGTTAGTGTAGCACTAATGTTGTGTTAGTGTAGCACTAATGTGTTATTGTAGCACTAATGTGTTAGTGTAGCACTAATGTTGTGTGAGTGTAGTACTAATGTTGTGTGAGTGTAGTACTAATGTTGTGTTAGTGTAGCACTAATGTTGTGTTAGTGTAGCACTAATGTGTTATTGTAGCACTAATGTGTTAGTGTAGCACTAATGTTGTGTTAGTGTAGTACTAATGTTGTGTTTGTGTAGTACTTATGTTGTGTTAGTGTAGTACTAATGTGTTAGTGTAGTGTAATTTAATTACTAATGTTGTGTTATTGTAGCACTAATGTTGTGTTAGTGTAGCACTAATGTTGTGTTTGTGTAGTACTAATGTTGTGTTAGTGTAGTACTAATGTGTTAGTGTAGTGTAATTTAATTACTAATGTTGTGTTATTGTAGCACTAATGTTGTGTTAGTGTAGCACTAATGTTGTGTTAGTGTAGTACTAATGTGTTATTGTAGCACTAATGTGTTAGTGTAGCACTAATGTTGTGTTAGTGTAGTACTAATGTTGTGTTAGTGTAGTACTAATGTGTTATTGTACCACTAATGTGTTAGTGTAGTACTAATGTTGTGTTAGTGTAGTACTAATGTTGTGTAAGTGTAGTACTAATGTTGTGTAAGTGTAGTACTAATGTTGTGTTAGTGTAGTACTAATGTTGTTTTAGTGTAGTACAAATGTTGTGTTAGTGTAGGTGTAGTACTAATGTTGTGTAAGTGTAGTACTAATGTTGTGTTAGTGTAGTACTAATGTTGTGTTAGTGTAGTACTAATGTTGTGTTAGTGTAGGTGTAGTACTAATGTTGTGTTAGTGTAGTACTAATGTTGTGTTAGTGTAGGTGTAGTACTAATGTTGTGTTAGTGTAGTACTAATGTTGTGTTAGTGTAAGTGTAGTACTAATGTTGTGTTAGTGTAGTACTAATGTTGTGTTAGTGTAGCACTAATGTTGTGTTAGTGTAGTACTAATGTTGTGTAAGTGTAGTACTAATGTTGTGTTAGTGTAGTACTAATGTTGTGTTAGTGTAGCACTAATGTTGTGTTAGTGTAGTACTAATGTTGTGTTAGTGTAGCACTAATGTTGTGTTAGTGTAGTACTAATGTTGTGTTAGTGTAGTACTAATGTTGTGTGAGTGTAGTACTAATGTTGTGTTAGTGTAGTACTAATGTTGTGTTAGTGTAGCACTAATGTTGTGTTAGTGTAGCACTAATGTGTTATTGTAGCACTAATGTGTTAGTGTAGCACTAATGTTGTGTCAGTGTAGTACTAATGTTGTGTTAGTGTAGTACTAATGTTGTGTTAGTGTAAGTGTAGTACTAATGTTGTGTTAGTGTAGTACTAATGTGTTAGTGTAGTGTAATTTAATTACTAATGTTGTGTTAGTGTAGTACTAATGTTGTGTTAGTGTAAGTGTAGTACTATTGTTGTGTTAGTGTAGTACTAATGTTGTGTTAGTGTAGCACTAATGTTGTGTTAGTGTAGTACTAATGTTGTGTAAGTGTAGTACTAATGTTGTGTGTAGTGTAGTACTAATGTTGTGTTAGTGTAGCACTAATGTTGTGTTAGTGTAGTACTAATGTTGTGTTAGTGTAGCCACTAATGTTGTGTTAGTGTAGTACTAATGTTGTGTTAGTGTAGTACTAATGTTGTGTGAGTGTAGTACTAATGTTGTGTTAGTGTAGTACTAATGTTGTGTTAGTGTAGTACTAATGTTGTGTTAGTGTAGCACTAATGTGTTATTGTAGCACTAATGTGTTAGTGTAGCACTAATGTTGTGTCAGTGTAGTACTAATGTTGTGTGAGTGTAGTACTAATGTTGTGTTAGTGTAGCACTAATGTTGTGTTAGTGTAGCACTAATGTGTTATTGTAGCACTAATGTGTTAGTGTAGCACTAATGTTGTGTTAGTGTAGTACTAATGTTGTGTTTGTGTAGTACTTATGTTGTGTTAGTGTAGTACTAATGTGTTAGTGTAGTGTAATTTAATTACTAATGTTGTGTTATTGTAGCACTAATGTTGTGTTAGTGTAGCACTAATGTTGTGTTTGTGTAGTACTAATGTTGTGTTAGTGTAGTACTAATGTGTTAGTGTAGTGTAATTTAATTACTAATGTTGTGTTATTGTAGCACTAATGTTGTGTTAGTGTAGCACTAATGTTGTGTTAGTGTAGTACTAATGTGTTATTGTAGCACTAATGTGTTAGTGTAGCACTAATGTTGTGTTAGTGTAGTACTAATGTTGTGTTAGTGTAGTACTAATGTGTTATTGTACCACTAATGTGTTAGTGTAGTACTAATGTTGTGTTAGTGTAGTACTAATGTTGTGTAAGTGTAGTACTAATGTTGTGTAAGTGTAGTACTAATGTTGTTAGTGTAGTACTAATGTTGTGTTAGTGTAGTACTAATGTTGTGTTAGTGTAGGTGTAGTACTAATGTTGTGTAAGTGTAGTACTAATGTTGTGTTAGTGTAGTACTAATGTTGTGTTAGTGTAGTACTAATGTTGTGTTAGTGTAGGTGTAGTACTAATGTTGTGTTAGTGTAGTACTAATGTTGTGTTAGTGTAGGTGTAGTACTAATGTTGTGTTAGTGTAGTACTAATGTTGTGTTAGTGTAGGTGTAGTACTAATGTTGTGTTAGTGTAGTACTAATGTTGTGTGAGTGTAGTACTAATGTTGTGTTAGTGTAGTACTAATGTTGTGTTAGTGTAGTACTAATGTTGTGTTAGTGTAGGTGTAGTACTAATGTTGTGTTAGTGTAGTACTAATGTTGTGTTAGTGTAAGTGTAGTACTAATGTTGTGTTAGTGTAGTACTAATGTTGTGTTAGTGTAGGTGTAGTACTAATGTTGTGTTAGTGTAGTACTAATGTTGTGTTAGTGTAAGTGTAGTACTAATGTTGTGTTAGTGTAGTACTAATGTTGTGTGAGTGTAGGTGTAGTACTAATGTTGTGTTAGTGTAGTACTAATGTTGTGTTAGTGTAGGTGTAGTACTAATGTTGTGTTAGTGTAGTACTAATGTTGTGTGAGTGTAGTACTAATGTTGTGTTAGTGTAGTACTAATGTTGTGTTAGTGTAGTACTAATGTTGTGTTAGTGTAGGTGTAGTACTAATGTTGTGTTAGTGTAGTACTAATGTTGTGTTAGTGTAAGTGTAGTACTAATGTTGTGTTAGTGTAGTACTAATGTTGTGTTAGTGTAGGTGTAGTACTAATGTTGTGTTAGTGTAGTACTAATGTTGTGTTAGTGTAAGTGTAGTACTAATGTTGTGTTAGTGTAGTACTAATGTTGTGTGAGTGTAGGTGTAGTACTAATGTTGTGTTAGTGTAGTACTAATGTTGTGTTAGTGTAAGTGTAGTACTAATGTTGTGTTAGTGTAGTACTAATGTTGTGTGAGTGTAGTGTTGACCTGAGCAGAAGATGCCTCTGTGTGTGTTGGGGCTCGGAGTGCAGCCAGAAAGTCAGGATCGTAAATCAGTCCAAACACACACTCACACTCACGCCACAGAGGCAGTTGCCATGGGAACCTGCGCAAGGAAGCAAGCTGATGGCATGTGTCAATGTCACCTACTGCTGTGGGCAATGGTAAAAAAATAAAACAGAGAAAAACAAATACATCCAGCACTAGTTTCATTAAAGTAAACGAGCTGAGACTCTGTAGCAAAGACTCTGACCAGAGCTGAGACTCTGTACTGGAGCGGAGACTCTGTACCAAAGACTCTGTACCAGAGCTGAGATTCTGTACCAGAGCTGAGACTCTGTACCAAAGACTCTGTACCAGAGCTGAGACTCTGTACCAGAGCTGAGACTCTGTACTGGAGCGGAGACTCTGTACCAAAGACTCTGTACCAGAGCTGAGATTCTGTACTGGAGCGGAGACTCTGTACCAAAGACTCTGTACCAGAGCTGAGATTCTGTACCAGAGCTGAGACTCTGTACCAAAGACTCTGTACCAGAGCTGAGACTCTGTACCAGAGCTGAGACTCTGTACTGGAGCTGAGACTCTGTAGCAAAAACTCTGTACCAGAGCTGAGATTCTGTACCAGAGCTGAGACTCTGTACCAAAGACTCTCTACCAGAGCTGAGACTCTGTAGCAAAGACTCTGACCAGAGCTGAGATTCTGTACTGGAGCTGAGACTCTGTACCAAAGACTCTGACCAGAGCTGAGATTCTGTACCAAAGACTCTCTACCAGAGCTGAGACTCTGTACCAGAGCTGAGACTCTGTACCAAAGACTCTGACCAGAGCTGAGACTCTGTACCAAAGACTCTGTACCAGAGCTGAGACTCTCTACCAGAGATAAGACTCTGTACCAAAGACTCTGACCAGAGCTGAGACTCTGTACCAAAGACTCTGTACCAGAGCTGAGACTCTGTACCAGAGATAAGACTCTGTACCAAAAAGACTCTGACCAGAGCTGAGACTCTGTACCAGAGCTGAGACTCTGTACCAAAGACTCTGACCAGAGCTGAGATTCTGTACCAGAGCTGAGACTCTGTACCAAAGACTCTGTACCAGAGCTGAGACTCTGCACCAGAGATAAGACTCTGTACCAAAGACTCTGTACCAGAGCTGAGACTCTGTACTGGAGCTGAGACTCTGTACAGGAGACTCTGTACCCAAGATGCTGTATCAGAGACTTATAATAGTAATAATGTTATGTAACCCTAACATCACCCTAACCCAAACCCTGACCTCATCCTAACCCTAATCCTAACCTCACCCTAACCCTAATCCTAACCTCACCCTAACCCTAATCCTAACCTTAACCTAGTATACACACACAACATAAACAGATCTAAATATACACACACTTACCCATACATTCAGAACAATAGAGGTTTTGGTTTTGTGGTTCCTCCCTGAATAAAAATACTCCGGTCTGCAACTGAGCTCTCTCTCTCTCTCTCTCTCTCTCTCTCACACACACACACTCTCACTCTCTCTCTCTCTCACACACTTTCACTTTCTCTCTATCTTTCTCTCACACACAGACTCTTTCTCTCTCTCTCTCTCTCTCTCTCTCTCTCTCACACACACACACACACTCTCTCTCACTCACACATTTTCACTTTCTCTCTCTCTCTCACACACACACACTCTCACTCTCTCTCTCTCACACACACTTTCACTTTCTCTCTATCTTTCTCTCACACACAGACTCTTTCTCTCTCTCTCTCTCTCTCTCTCTCTCACACACACACACACACTCTCACTCACACATTTTCACTTTCTCTCTATCTCTCACACACACACCCTCTTACTCTCTCTTACTCTCTCACACACACTCTCTCTATCTTCAATTTAATATCCTCTCTCACTTTTCTCATTTTCTTCTTTTTTCACTTTCTCCCTTCTCATTCTCTTTCCCCTCTCTCTTTTTTCACCTTCCTCTCTCTCTTCCTTCACTCCCCATCTCACTCTTCTCTTCACTTCCCATCTCACTCTTCCTTTAACTTCCCCCTCTTTCCTTGCTCCCTCTCTCTTGTTCACGTTTCTCTCTCTCTCTCTCTCTTTCTACTATATACATCCCATAATTACACTCACTGGAAACTACACTGTAAAAAATAGAAGTGCAGTGCAAACACACACACACACACACACACCACAAAATTACAGAGTGAGGTCGAGCTGCGCAACAGTGAGCACTTAAAATAGCTGCTGTGGGGAAGTGACAGGAGTCGGACAGGACAGATCATCCCGCACACACACAGGGAGACGACTCGCACGCTCCGTATACGTTCTTTCACAAGAGAAAGATCTAACAGATCCTTCAGAGTCCATTAACAACACCACCTCGTTCTGAGCGTGTTCTTAAAACAACAGCGCTGTAGGACATCGCCAGCCGGCAAACCTTTCTTCTCCACTTTAAATGACCTCGACATTTTAAAGAGAAACATCTTCCACATTATAAAGAAAGAACTGGACGTGCAGCCGGGCAGACAGCTCTCTAGTGGAATCAGGGAATTGTCAGTTAATGCCCGCCAGCAGTGAAACCACCCAAACTCCTGAATCCACAGCGGACTGGTGCTAAACACGCCTGCAGTCACTGTACAGTAGTCCAGTATGGACCCCAGTTGATCTCCTGCTATGACAATGATGTCATGGTGGTGGTGTGTTAGTGTGTGTTGCGCTGGTGTGAGTGGATCAGACACAACAGATCAGATAACACTCACTATAACCCTAACCTTAACCTCACTAAAACTCCAAACCTAACCCTAACCTCACTATAACCCTAACCCTAAACCTAACCTTCACCTCACTATAACCCTAAACTTCACCTCACTACAACCTTAACCTTAACCTCACTATAACCCTAATCAAACTATAACCTTAACCTAACTATAACCCTAACCTTAACTTCACTATAACCTTAATCAAACTATAACCTTAACCTAACTAGAACCTTAACCTCACTATAACTTTAACCCTACTATAACCTTAATCAAACTATAACCTTAACCTAACTATAACCCTAACCTTAACTTCACTATAACCTTAACCTAACTATAACCCTAACCTTAACTTCACTATAACCTTAACCTCACTATAACCCTAATCAAACTATAACCTTAACCTAACTATAACCCTAACCTTAACTTCACTATAACCTTAATCAAACTATAACCTTAACCTAACTAGAACCTTAACCTCACTATAACTTTAACCCTACTATAACCTTAATCAAACTATAACCTTAACCTTAACTTCACTATAACCTTAACCTCACTATAACCCTAATCAAACTATAACCTTAACTTCACTATAACCTTAATCAAACTATAACCCTAACCTTAACTTCACTATAACCTTAATCAAACTATAACCTTAACCTTAACCTCACTATAACTTTAACCATACTATAACCTTAATCAAACTATAACCTTAACCTAACTATAACCCTAACCTTAACTTCACTATAACTTTAACCCTACTATAACCTTAATCAAACTATAACCTTAACCTTAACTTCACTATAACCTTAACCTCACTATAACCCTAATCAAACTATAACCTTAACTTCACTATAACCTTAATCAAACTATAACCCTAACCTTAACTTCACTATAACCTTAATCAAACTATAACCTTAACCTTAACCTCACTATAACTTTAACCATACTATAACCTTAATCAAACTATAACCTTAACCTAACTATAACCCTAACCTTAACTTCACTATAACCTTAATCAAACTATAACCCTAACTATAACCTTAACCTCACTATAACTTTAACCCTACTATAACCTTAATCAAACTATAACCCTAACTATAACCTTAACCTCACTATAACTTTAACCCTACTATAACCTTAATCAAACTATAACCCTAACTATAACCTTAACCTCACTATAACTTTAACCTCACTATAACCCTAATCAAACTATAACCTTAACTTCACTATAACCTTAATCAAACTATAACCCTAACCTTAACTTCACTATAACCTTAATCAAACTATAACCTTAACCTTAACTTCACTATAACCTTAACCTCACTATAACCCTAATCAAACTATAACCTTAACCTAACTATAACCCTAACCTTAACTCCACTATAACCTTAATCAAACTATAACCTTAACCTTAACTTCACTATAACCTTAATCAAACTATAACCCTAACCTTAACTTCACTATAACCTTAATCAAACTATAACCCTAACTATAACCTTAACCTCACTATAACTTTAACCCTACTATAACCTTAATCAAAGTATAACCTTAACCAAACTATAACCCTAACCTTAACTTAACTATAACCTTAACCTAACTATAACCCTAACCTTAACTTAACTATAACCTTAACCTAACTATAACTTTAACCTCACTATAACCCTAACCTTAACCTAACTATAACCTTAACCTAACTAGAACCTTAACCTTAACTTAACTAGAACCTTAACCTAACTATAACCTTAACCTAACTATAACCCTAACCTTAACTTCACTAGAACCTTAACCTCACTATAACCTTAACCTAACTATAACCCTAACCTTAACTATAACCTTAACCTAACTATAACTTTAACCTAACTATAACCCTAACCTTAAATTCACTATAACCTTAACCTCACTATAACCCTAAACTATAAACCCTGAGCGTAATATTTCGTTATTTTCATTGCAGTAACCAGCTTGTGGTCCACAGAAAGATAAAAGGTCCCCACAATGTGAGTATATGACCAAGTTTGGTCCCCACAATGTGGCATAAACCTGGTACATACACACACACACATACTCACGCATAGACACACACACACGCACACACGCACACACACACACATACACCATCCCCTAAAACACATAATACACCCCAGTTTCCATGGTGATCCTTTCAGAGTTCTCTTTTTCTTTCTTACTATGCTCTCTCTCCTTTTCATTGTCTTCACTTTGTCTTGCTCTCTCTCTCTTGCTCTTCATTGTCCCTCTCTCCCTCTTTTGTCTTCTCTCTGTCTTTCACTTGCAGCTCGCATAAATATCCTTTAAACAGCTGCTACACAGTTTCACCAGCACGCCACAGCAGCCGAGAGAGAGAAAGAGAGATATAGAGAGAGAAAGACAGAAGAGAACGGGGAGACTGAGGGGAAAGAGAGAGAAAGAAGAAAGGAAAAGTGAAGTGACAAAGTGAAGGACAGAAAAAGACAGACAGATAAATAGAGGTGTGCTCTTCAGCCCCTGTGTGGCTAGTGACAGATTATTCTTCCCTGAGGATCATTAACAGCTGAGATCTCAAACTCATACAGAGCAAAACAGCTACCCACAGACAGAGAGACAGAGAGACAGAAAGAGAGAGAGAGGGAGAGAAAGAGAGAGAGAAGAGACAGACACGGAGTAAGCGAGACAGAGATAAAGAGAGAAAGAGTGAGTGAGACAAAGAGAAAGAGAGAGAGAGTGGGAGAGACAGAGAGAGAGAGAAACAGAGAGAGAGAGAGAGAGAAAGAGAGACAGACAGAGATGGAGAGAGAGAGCCAGAGAGAGAGAGAGAGAGAGAGAGAGAGAGAGAAAGAGCCAGAGAGAGCCAGAGAGAAAGAGAGAGAGAGAGAGAGAGAGAGAGAGAGAGAGAAAGAGCCAGAGAGAAAGAGAGACAGACAGAGAGAGGGAGAGAGAGAGCTAGAGAGAGAGAGAGAGAACCAGAGAGTCAGAGAGAGCGGGAGAGAGAGAGACAAAGAGAGATACAGAGAGATGGAGAGAGCGAGAGAAAACCAGAGAGAAAGAGAGACAGACAGAGAGATGGAGAGAGAGCCAGAGAGAGAGAGCCAGAGAGTGAGAGAGAGAGAGAGAGAGCAAGAGAGACAGAGAGAAAGAAAGTCAGAGTAAGAGAGAGCGAGAGAGAGAGAAACAAAGAGAGATACGGAGAGATGAGGGGGCTCTGTCCACTTTCCTAAACAGCTCTGTCCAAACACTTTCCTCAACAGCTCTGTCTAAACACTTTCCTGAATAGCTCTGTCTAAACACTTTCCTGAACAGCTCTGTCTAAACACTTTCCTGAACAGCTCTGTCCAAACACTTTCCTGAACAGTTCTGTCTAAACACTTTCCTGAACAGCTCTGTCTAAACACTTTCCTGAACAGCTCTGTCCAAACACTTTCCTGAACAGCTCTGTCCAAACACTTTCCTGAACAGCTCTGTCCAAACACTTTCCTGAACAGCTCTGTCCAAAAACTTTCCTGAACAGCTCTGTCTAAACACTTTCCTGAACAGCTCTGTCTAAACACTTTCCTGAACAGCTCTGTCTAAACACTTTACTGAACAGCTCTGTCCAAACACTTTCCTGAACAGCTCTGTCTAAACACTTTCCTGAACAGCTCTGTCTAAACACTTTCCTGAACAGCTCTGTCTAAACACTTTCCTGAACAGCTCTGTCCAAACACTTTCCTGAACAGCTCTGTCTAAACACTTTCCTGAACAGCTCTGTCTAAACACTTTCCTGAACAGCTCTGTCCAAACACTTTCCTGAACAGCTCTGTCTAAACATTTTCCTGAACAGCTCTGTCTAAACATTTTCCTGAACAGCTCTGTCTAAACACTTTCCTGAACAGCTCTGTCTAAACACTTTCCTGAACAGCTCTGTCTAAACATTTTCCTGAACAGCTCTGTCTAAACACTTTCCTGAACAGCTCTGTCTAAACACTTTCCTGAACAGCTCTGTCCAAACACTTTCCTGAACAGCTCTGTCTAAACACTTTCCTAAACAGCTGTCCAAACACTTTCCTGAACAGCTCTGTCCAAACACTTTCCTGAACAGCTCTGTCTAAACACTTTCCTGAACAGCTCTATCCAAACACTTTCCTGAACAGCTCTGTCTAAACACTTTCCTAAACAGCTGTCCAAACACTTTCCTAAACAGCTCTGTCTAAACACTTTCCTGAACAGCTCTCTCTAAACACTTTCCTGAACAGCTCTGTCCAAACACTTTCCTAAACAGCTCTGTCTAAACACTTTCCTGAACAGCTCTGTCTAAACACTTTCCTGAATAGCTCTGATGGACTTTTCCAGGTGGTTGTTAGGAGTCCAATTCACTTTGCAGCTTCTAATAGTTTTTGAGCTCCGGACTTGTTTTCTTACATCTAATCTCGTTTTGAGTGGAACTGCAGAAACGAAGGGTGGTCTCTGATTAGGGGTCTCATTTACTTTGCAGCTTTTAATTGTTTTTTTAAAAATCCAGTGTCATTTTGCTGTTTTTTGTGTCCACTCGCTGTCCACCCTTGGAGACACCCTACTGCCTTGTACAGGACTGTGCAAAAGTCAGAGACCAAGCAGGAGAAGAGTGGAGTTTGAGGTTCTCCTCACTCACAAAGATGAAAGATGATGGGATTTTTCCAGGTGGTTGTTAGGGGGGTCTCATTTATTTATATATATATTTTTTTTGAGTTCCTGATTTATCTTCTGGAAAACATCTTGAGTGGACCTGCAGGAACAAAGCGTGGTCTCCAATTTTCCCACAGTACCGTATCTCCTAGGTCCAGATGGAAAGTTAGCAGGTGTGTGTGTGCAGGTAGTACGTCCCCTGGTTCGGAGGTTATACGGGCGCGGCTGGGCCGAGCTCCACTGCGTTTGATGATGACAGAGCCCGACTGTGGTTAAAGCCCAGTCGGCCTGTTAGCGGTGCAGCCTGCACCAGCCTGAGAGCTGAATCGATGCTTATCAATAACCACTTTAGCACAGAGCTCACTGCATAACGAGCGTGCGACGCAACAGAGCCGGCTGACACAGCAAGTCAGCAATAACACGCACGCACGCTCGTTATTCACATGCACATAGCAGGCGCTCAGCAGAGAGAGAGAGAGAGAGAGAGAGAGAGAGAGAGAGAGAGAGAGAGAGAGGAAGGGAGAAACAGAGCAGCAAAGACCCCCGGAAGGCAAATCTGAATGGTAATTTGCTTGGATCGCAAAGCATGTGCCCAATTCCCCCCCATACGCCTCATGAACTGTGACTACAGATCCGTAAACACACCTGCGTCTCAATCCCACTCTGACAGTCAAATCCCCCCGCTCATGAGTTTAATGAGCAAGGTGGTCTAAACAGAGGAGGCCTTTTAAACATCTGTGCTACTGGAATGAACTGAATTAGCAGACGACCCTGAAATGAACCGAAATGGTCTCAGGTCACTCGGGTCCCATCAGTCCATGACGTATACCCAGCCTGACACTATTAGGCTAATTATTAATAAAACTAGTGCACCGTGATAAAAACATGCAATCACAAGTCATGCATGAATGAATAAGGATGATGAAGGAAGGAGGTCGTTATTGTAAAATATTAGAGATAGAAAAATTGATCAGCTATGTATCGGTATCGGCCGATTTTTAATCAAAATATGTGATCGGCCGATATTTCTCCAATTTAGCCGATCCCGAGAGCCGATCAATGACTTTAAAGTCACACAGTATGTGGCACAGACAAATTAACTGTGTCTCGTGGGGGAACCAAGACAAAGATATTTAACACTTCTAATCTGATACGAGACACCACACAGCTGAATACAGTGAGTATCAGCAAACAGCAGAGCTAGCACACACAGCTAGCACAAAACAAACAACCCAGAACACCATACAGACCAGATCTGACCGGTACAAACAGAACAGCAGCAACAATTCAAGATCTACATTTAATGATTACAGTTTTAGTTTAAAATAACAGAGTTTGTGTTTAATGACTGCAGTTTTTACTGTATTTATTTAATTAGCTATTTTAGTTTTAAAGTAAGGGTCTAAATGTAATGATTGCAATATTGAGGATATTTGTTTGAATTACTTTGTTTATTTACTGTTGATTTAGTTAAAAATATTAAGCTGTTTCACATGAACTCGTTAAAAATGGTAATAAACCAGTTTAGACCATGTTTCATGACTTGCTTGCGCTAATAACTACATGTAGCCCTGCCGTGGCATATAGCCCCGCCCTCGATCAGTATTGGCTGTCGGCCGATCGCTCTGAAATGTGTTCGGCGACCGGAATCTGCCTCAAAAACGCTGATCGGTCCATCTCTATAAAATATGTCTTATGGGTGTGTCTCAAAACCTAGTGAGTGTCTAAGTAGGCTGTCTAGGTAGCAGCTGTGTAAGTAGCAGTGTTCTCTCCTCATCAAACAGATTACTGAGACGCTCTAGTTAGAGAGAGACTGCGTCACGGCTTGACCCGCCCACTGCAGCACACGACCGCTGGTTGCTAAGCTACTGGCCCTCACCCAAAACAATGGGTGCGTCCGAACTCACGTACTTCTATACTGAACAGTGCGCAAAAGCAGTGCGCGAGAGTCACTAGGGTGTCCGATGACGTACTGCACCGGTAGACATTTTTAAGTATGCAGCCCCAGCACACTGTCCTATCCCAGGATTCCATCGGAGGCGCCGAGGAAAAAGTGTGGTGAAACGCGGTACACCAGACACACAGAATAGTGTCACAAACAGTCTCTCCTAAATGAAGAGTGATGGTCTGACGTCTTGCGTCACAGGATGTTGGTAAGATGGTGGACGTAGTGCGTCCGAGGTTGTGTGGATACTAAACACTTGTACACTGAAACAGCACACTGCTTTAACGGGCAGGCAGTGCACTCCAGAGTACGTACTGTTCAAAAACACTATTTAGGATGCACCACAAAGCCCGAGGGTTAAAAATTCGCTAGCATAAATGCTAATGTCTCGAGTATAAAAGTGTAAATGGTGAAGGACTCGTTACAGAGTTGATAATAAAATACTGTTTTGTGTGATTATATGACCAGAAACACATTAAAACTCCAGAGAATCAAAATAACTTACATTTTAAAACCACTTCACTGCTCCTAGATTAGCCTGTGTTGCATCATGGGATTGTCTTAGCGGCTGAGGAAGCGTTCAATTCTTCCTTAAAATCAGGTCTAAATAAGGTTCCTCAGTAGACAGCATGTTTAGGGTATGTAAGTATTGGGACAGTCTACATGTCGGGAGCGCAAAAAAAATGCTGCCTATGTAGGAGCTCACTAGGTTTTGAGACACACTCCATAGTGATCGCTAGGATCTAAAAATGTGTCTCACCAAAAAGTATGCCAAAAGTATTCGCTCGCCTGCCTTCACATGCATACGAGCGACATCCCATTCTTAATCCATAGGGTTTAATATGATGTCGGCCCAACCTTTGCAGCTATAACAGCTTCAACTCTTCTGGGAAGGCTCGCTACACGGTTTAGGAGAGTGTTTATGGGAATGTTTGACCGACAGTTCTTCCAGAAGCACAGGATGAGGTCAGGATGAGAAGACCTGGCTCACAGTCTCCGCTCTAATTCATCCCAAAGGTGTTCAATCAGGTTGAGGTCAGGACTCTGTGCAGAACAAGCAAGTTCTTCCACACCTAACTAGCTCCTCCATGTCTTTATGGAGCCTGCTGGCTGGCTGAGTTGCTGCCTTTCTTAATCACTTCCACTTTGTTTTAACACCACTGACAGTCCACTGTGGAATATTTAGTAGTGAGGAAACTTCACGACTGGACTTGTTGCACAGGTGGCGTCCTATCACGGCACCACGCTGGAGTTCACTGAGCTCCTGAGAGCGACCCATTCTTTACTAATGTGTGTATTTGATTGCGCTAACGTTAACTGTGCACTACTTGTTTGTCTCTCACCAAACTTTACATACAAACTATTAATTATAAATCAATACAGAATTGATGCAGTATTAGAAATCATAATACTGTGATTATCATCTCCCATTATATCCATCATATCTCCTGCTCGGTGTGCGTTCCAGTGTTGAATCACACTCTGCGCCTGTAGGCGACACAATCAGTTACTGCAACAGCCTGACTGGTCGCCGCTCAGCTCATTAGCATAAAGTTAATCCCGGCCTAGAGAGCCGAGAAATGATGTGCGTCAGTGGTTTGATGAGTCAGTTATGCATATATATAATGTCATCTTTCCCCTCATTACTATATCAGCGCTATATCATCTGCTCTGGTTGAAAAAAATGGAATTAAAACAGATACATTACTGGCTTTCTGTCATACAGTGCTATCAGCACCTCCAGCCGAAAACACAACCCTGACTGTGTCACACAAAGCATTGTGACTCAAGCTGACATTTCATGACTCTCTGACTCATTTCCTAAAACATCTGTGGGCAAAACAGTGTGAGGTCTGAGATCCCACCCCGACACCGACGCTGTCGTCTCCGCCGCGTACGGCTGTGATAGCTCTAATTAATTGGTCATGTGCTGAACTTTCCGAGCAGGGCATTTCCAGCTGTATGGCTGGTGTCCAGATGTTGCTCAGCTGATGGCACTTGAGCTGTTTTCCATCATTAAGAAGCGGTTCTACTGAAGCGGCAATCTGCAGCCTGGCTTAAAGCGTCTAATGAGCTGAAGAAGAAACCCCAAACATCTGTAAACCCTTTATCTCTCTCTCATATACACACACGCCGCACTGCTCTCATTATACTGTGAATGTGTGTGTGAGCCATATGCTTATCTGGAAAGGCTGCATTTAAGGGCACTCTGGTAATGAATGTGATGCACATAATACATCAACTAATGAAGGTGTGTGTGTTTTATTGTGTGTGTGTGTGTGTGTGTGTGTGTGTGTGTTTGATTGTGTCTGTGTGTGTCACTCTGACACCAGTAATGAATTCCAGCCGGTTCAGTCTATCAAACCAAACCAGACAGACAGACCTCGATGAGATTGCCTCTAGCTACTGCTCAGACATTACTGCACATACACACTGCTACTTCACACACACACACACACACACACACACACACACACACACACACACACAGGACAAAGAAGACAAGTGACCAGCTCCATTTAAAAACAGAAGTTCTCTCCCTCTCTCTCTCTCTCTCTCTCTCTCTCTCTATATATATATATATATATATATATATATATATATATATATATATATATATATATATATATCTACACTACCGCTCAAATGTTTAGGATCCCTTTAGAATTACATTTTATGCAATTTTCATGCAATTCACAAACAATATTGTCCATTTCACAATTAATGTAAGTGTATCAGATGATTTTTAAAGAATAAAAATGTTTGTATTAAAGTCTATTTTTGTATAGAGGCTTATTTTGCATATAGTCCTATTATCAGTAATTCTCAGTCCTCTGTCTAAATCTCCTGGTACGGCCGCCAATCCAAGTTAAGGATGTTATTGGGCTAATTGGTTGTTAGGGCACTCTTGCTCAATTGTGATGCACAGCTGAAAAACATTCTACTAATAAGTGAGTATAAAAGGGAACAACATTCTAGGTTAGTTTAGTATCTGAAGATCAGCAGTTGATGGCTTGCTGACCGACTCACAATGACCAGAAAGAAACAACTTTCTTTAGAGACCCGTCAGTCCATTGTTGTGTTAAGGAAGAAGATACTCCATTAAAACAAGAACATTTCACTGTGATCCCAAACTTTTGAGTGGTAGTGTATACATCACCAATCACCACAATACTTAGGTTATTACAATATTATTGCAAGTTGCTGAATACATGATTATGTTTTTATTGGCTGCACATCTGTTTTATCTAATGAGATAAACTTGTCTGTCCGTTTATCTTATTTCAGTAATTTCTATTGCAACACAATGAGACCATCATGCAGATATATATATATATATATATATATATATATATATATATATATATATATATATATATATATATATATATATATATATTAGCATAGAGTCAATTCAGAACTAGAGAGCGGAAAAATTATGTGCGTCAGTGGTTTGATGAGTCAGTTATGCATATATAATGTCATCCCTTCCCTCATTACAGCAACGTATGATGTGCTCTGGTTAATGTAAATTTGCCAAAAATGCATTAATTAAATAAGAGAAATCATTTGCAATACATCATGTGTCATATCATTTGCATATATATATATATATAGAGAGAGAGAGAGAGAGAGAGAGAGAGAGAAATTCTGGTTCCATTGATTTGTCTTGTCTTTTTTTCTCTGGATAGTGACGATATATGCATTTACATACACATGCAGTTTAGAGTGAGGATCCTAACATGCGTGTGTTTGGACTGTGGAAGGAAACCGGAGTACCGGAGAAACCCACTGAAGCACGGAGAGAACATACACACTCCACACAGAACCACCCGGACCGGGAACCCAACCCAGATCATCTTACTGTGAGGCGACGCCACCGCGGCACCACATAGATATTCCACTGTGTGTATATATACATCGCTGTCCACTTTCAATGGAAGTGAATGGAACCAGAATTTTTTTCCAAGCTATTTTGGAGTTTTTCTATTGGTCCTCTCTTCATAAAATTTTCTCACAATGTAAACAACAGCTGCTGCATTTAATTGATGTAGAAAAACAGAAATCGAAAAAATGGAGACAGCGACGATACATATATATCAGGTGAAAAGGTATTGCAGAGCAAATAAACCTTCATCAAATAAAACCATCATCAACTAATAATAACTAGTAAGACAAGTGTCCGCTTCTTTAGTTCCATTCATCAGAAAATGTATACAGTCTATAAAGGACAACAAATATTTTCAAATGAAAAAAACTGAAAAACAACAAAAGGATGCAGACACAAGGATTTCTGCCACCGGCAATATACATATACATTCATCAGATATGAGGAGAAGAACCTGATATATCTATTAACATGTGTTTGGTGGGTCCATCCTTTTCACAAGATTGCAAGGATACATTCAGTCCTAAATGTTGGTCAGGCCTTTGTTTCTGACCATCCAAACAATCACAAACACATTCGCTGGCCAGTCTGTTATCCTGAGAACACCAGCAGCTTCTTTGACACATATGCTCGTCAGGCAGAGTGCCAATTAATGATTTCTCATTTATAAACATTCAGTCATCAGGATAATAACGCACGTCTGAAAAGGAGTATATATAACGGGAGCGTATAAGGGAATAAAGGCAGGAGTGCAATGCATTGAATCCAGCACTGATTCTCTTGCTAATCTCTCCCTGTTGTCCAATAAGATCACACAAACAGGACATCCTGCATACACACCAGCGTCACTGAGAGAGAGAGAGAAAACAAAACAATAACACACTCTCACACGCACGCACACACACACGCCTCACCATCATCTGCACCACTTCCTCTACACAGTTGTTTTTACATACTGTTACTGTACTGCTGCTGTGTTCGGCACTGTGGATAACACCGTTCCCTAAAAACAAAAGCAACCTTATGCAGCACTGTAGACGTTAACCTGACACAAACCACAAGTCTCTCTATGTGAGATGTTGACATGACCTGCCCTGGTCAGAGGTCCCCAGTGGACTGTACTCACTCCCCAGCACTCTCAGCTCCAAAAGAAGGAGAACGTATCACTGTGTGGTTCTCCCCGCTGCCCTGTACTCAACACTCTGCTTGATCTCTCTCAACACAGAACTTACTTTTTATTTTTATTTTTTTATTTATTTTATTTATTGGTATAGCGCTTTTAACAACTGATGTCATCACAAAGTAGCATTACAGGAATTTAGAGATAAGAAAAGTTCAATAGGGTATAAATAAGCCAAAGAAGAAAACTCTTCCAACTCAGGTGAGCTGTTCGTTGCCTAATAACAGATAAATAAACAAAATGCAAATGAACAATCTCTAAAGTAACGCAAACTATACCTGTCGAGCAGATGGGAGTCTAGAACATTGATTATTTAGATGCTTCCCCTCACAAAAAAGATAGTTCAGTGACACTCAGACCAGCGTAACACACACAAGCACATCATTATCATGGGGGTCCTGACCATTAACCATATAAACAACGTATGCAGCGAATCAGATGGACTACAGGCTGTAATGGTTGAACTACAAAGTTATGATGATAAGTGGAGCTGATAAAATGGACAATGTGTGCAGTTAATGTTATGGCTGATCAGTATATATATATATATATATATATATATATATATATATATATATATATATATATATATAGCCAGTTTTCAGCTTGTATAGCAGTATAGAATTCTAGTCTTCTGAAAAAAAAAACACACACACACAGGCATTAATGTCCAAACAGCAAAAAGTATACCTCACAGTGAACTTGTCCAAATTATATCCATAGTTTTAATATTTTTTGTGACCACCACTATTATCGAAAATTGCCTTTACCTTCTTGGGCAGGGAATTCACCAGAGCGGCACAAGTGGCTACTGGAATCTTCTTCCACTCCTTCATAATGACATGACGGAGCTGGAGGATGTTAGACACCTTGCGCTCCTCCACCTTTTGCTTGAGGATGCCCCACAGGCAATCAATTGGATTTATGTCTGGAGACATACTTGGCACGTGACCAGTCCATCACCTTCACCTTCAGCTTTAGCTTACTCAACAAACCAGCTGTCATCTTGGAGGTGTGTTTGGGGTCATTATCATGATCTTGTTTTCTTATATGAAAGGATTTGCACAGACGTGAGTGATATACTATATATATATATATATATATATATATATATATATATATATATATATATATATATATATATATATATATATATATATATATATAAATCATATTATACATCATCAGGTTTTTGATGTTTTCTTTCTAAAAGCAAAAAGACACTCAAGACTGTGTGGTTCTACAGTGATTTCACTCCACTGCAGCATTCAGCCTCTCACGCCTCACCAGATATCACAAGACAGATATGACAAAACATACATAAACCCCACAATCTAACATAAAGAGAAATTTCTGTCTAATTAAATCATAAAAATGTAGATGAAGTTATTCAGATGGGTTTGGTGTGAAAGGCTTGTTCCTAGACAAACGTATTAAATAGAACTGTTAACAGTGGTGGTGATAGGAACCAGACATCTGAGGGGTTTAATGCCTCTAAAAGCGTGCACTGGTTATGAATATGGTGCCTAAGATTTGATTGTGCAATAGTTTTGAGATTACAAAAAAAAAAACAGAAAAAAATGTTTACCATCATCAACATTCCTTAGGACTTGTGTGTGAGTTCACTGGTGGTTTGGATAGTAAATAAAATGTCTATATTTGGGCCATAGATATGGAGACCCCTGGTTTCCATCATCACCTCTGTAAAGACATCACTCTATTTACACACAATGAATCATTTCACATTAACAAATGCTCCGAGTGCTCTGTGTTTACATCTCAGTGACTATATTTTATACATATTTTGAAAAATTGGTGGACTTCCCCTTTAGGTTAGAGAAGAGCATGATTCAGAAAGCTTGTTGGATATGTTCCCAGTTATTGCTGCCAAATGTGCATCATCACTTTCTTTAATCTATATGACTTTTGTTTACATTTTTTCGGTTTGCTGGAAACCGAACTGCTGCTGTAAGTGTTCTCTTAAACTCAGACCACGAGAAAGAGAAAGACCCTCTTATCGAGATCATCAGTGGGCTCTGGCGCTTCCGCCACACGAGCACACGTCTACATTTCAGCCTCCTTTCACAAAGCCTGAGGAATTTAGAGATCCCCCAACACATTCCTGAAGTGACCACCTCTTTTGCCTTGCTCCGTGCCCTCCTGTCGTATCTCCCCTCATCCCTCGCTCCTCTCTCTGCCGCTCAGAGATGGACAGCATTAAATGCGCTGGAACAAATGAGGTCAGCCTTGTCATTCAACGCCAGTGGTTGCCATGGACGCTCAGGTGCACTTAAGGCGAGTGAGCGTGTGCGTGTGTCATAGTATGTTTCAAGGCCGGAGTGCACAAACAGGTCAACCGTGTGGAAGAGGAATGAGTTTTGTGTTGGAGGAGGAAGACGTGGGCTTTTGAAACACAGTTTAGAGGATATTAATCAGGCAGTGCAGGAGGCGGTTGCATAAAACCTGCCCGCGAGCATGTCTGCAGCAGGGAGCTCAATAACTGAGGGCCAAGAAACAGAAGCTCCAGCTCTAAGAAGGAAAGACAGAGGAAATCTTTCTCTCAGTTCCTCACTCATAACTACAGAACTTTGATTTTATTATCATAAGAACTAAATAAATAATAGCAGTTACTAAAGTCCCAGTGAAACAAAATTTCTTTCTAATTACGATTAAAATTTAAATTTAGCTCGAGGGCACATAATATACCAAGTATGTCCTATGAATAACATTCCGATTACTAATGTATTCTGCCAAAACGTTCCACTGTCAATGTAAGCTCGGCGGTCATGGTCTTGGGTAACGCTTACATAAGCAGTACCCTCACCAATCATAGAGCTGATATGGCTCCTCCCACAGCTTTAACAACACTGGGTTTCCTATAGGCTCTCTCTGAGTCATAGCGAAAACTAACAACAACTAAGAGAAAGCTAACAGAGGAAAGGCTAACAGAGTGACAGGTCACAATCAAGTGAAAGCTAACAATTCAATAAAAGCTAACAACCAAACAAATCTAACTGAGTGAAAGCTGAGAACCACGCAAAAGCTAACAACCAAACAATAGCTAATAACCAAGTAAAATATAATAACCAAACAAAAGCTAGCCAAGCAAAAGATAATAAACAAACAAAAATTAACAACCGAGTGAAAGCTAACAACCAAACAAAAGCTAACATCCACATAAAAGCTAACAGCCAAACAAAAGCTAACAAGCACACAGAAGCTAACAACCAAACAAAAGCTAACAACCAAGCAAAAGCTAACAACCACATAAAAGCTAACAACCAAACAAAAGCTAACAACCAAACAAAAGCTAACATCCACATAAAAGCTAACAGCCAAACAAAAGCTAACAAGCACACAGAAGCTAACAACCAAACAAAAGCTAACAACCAAACAAAAGCTAACAAGCACACAGAAGCTAACAACCAAACAAAAGCTAACAAGCACACAGAAGCTAACAACTAAACAAAAGCTAACAACCAAACAAAAGCTAACAAGCACACAGAAGCTAACAACCAAACAAAAGCTAACAACCAAACAAAAGCTAACAAGCACACAGAAGCTAACAACCAAACAAAAGCTAACAACCAAACAAAAGCTAACAACCAAACAAAAGCTAACAAGCACACAGAAGCTAACAACTAAACAAAAGCTAACAACCAAACAAAAGCTAACAACCAAACAAAAGCTAACAACCAAAGGCTATTAACCAAACAAAAGCTAACAACCAAACAAAAGCTAACAACCAAACAAAAGCTAACAACCAAAGGCTATTAACCAAACAAAAGCTAACAACCAAACAAAAGCTAACAACCAAAGGCTATTAACAAACAAAAGCTAACAACCAAACAAAAGCTAACAACCAAACAAAGGTTATTAATCAAACAAAAGCTAACAACCAAACAAAAGCTAACAACCAAACAAAAGCTAACAACCAAACAAAAGCTAACAAGCACACAGAAGCTAACAACCAAACAAAAGCTAACAAGCACACAGAAGCTAACAACCAAACAAAAGCTAACAACCAAACAAAAGCTAACAACCAAACAAAAGCTAACAACCAAACAAAAGCTAACAAGCACACAAAAGCTAACAACCAAACAAAAGCTAACAACCAAACAAAAGCTAACAACCAAACAAAAGCTAACAACCAAACAAAGGCTAACAACCAAACAAAAGCTAACAACCAAACAAAGGCTAACAACCAAACAAAAGCTAACAACCAATTAAAAGCTAACAACCAAACAAAAGCTAACAACCAAACAAAGGCTAACAACCAAACAAAAGCTAACAACCAATTAAAAGCTAACAACCAAACAAAAGCTAACAAGCACACAGAAGCTAACAACCAAACAAAAGCTAACAACCAAACAAAAGCTAACAACCAAACAAAAGCTAACAACCAAACAAAGGCTAACAACCAAACAAAAGCTAACAACCAAACAAAAGCTAACAACCAAACAAAAGCTAACAACCAAACAAAGGCTAACAACCAAACAAAAGCTAACAACCAAACAAAAGCTAACAACTCAGTAAACAAAGCTTGACAATCTGTCCCTCTGCTGTTTGTCCTTCATCCATTCATATGTTCGCTCCTTCGTTCGCTCATGCAGACCTTCCCTGCGTCCTGCTGTAAACTGAACCTTCATGTTTTTGTCGCTGTTCAAAGCTGGATTATGTTTTAATGACCATCGCAGTGGTTTTCAACACCTCCTGTATTCTTTAGTAGATGTTTAATATAACGCTTGACTTCAGTGTGACTAAAGATGAATAACTGAATAATAAGCCAAGAGTTAAAGCAAGTAAGGCTTCACAATCAGACCAGAGGACTAAAGTGAGTCACTGTCAGAGACTTCACTCATCCTTTCCACACATTCACACACGGTCAAGAGCCTTTCAGGTCACCTGGTCTGTGTCCAGGAGCTCATGGTCCTCTAAGTGAGAGTGAAACAGGCTGTAACCTGCCACCCCAATCATATATAGAGCTGTAGAGAGTTACAGGGAACATTCACAGGCTGGTAGTGCTCAGCTGCACACACTCTTTTACACAGGTGTGGAGGTATTCGGCTGCATAAGATTCAGACATAGAAAATCTGGTCTAAATCTAGTTTTCTCCATGAAATTTATGGGGAAACCTGATATCAGATTTGCTATTCGCTTCGTTTGTTATTAGACTTACTGGCCGGGAAACGTACGTGATTGGACTGTTGGCGGTATGTTGAGTATTTCACACCAATCTGCCCTCAAACTAAACCAGGTTCTCCTCACATGCGTGATTTCTACATAGTTAAATGTTTGACATGTAAACAAAGTCAGTGTGAAATGGTTTAGTGTGAAATGCTCTGTTCTAGAGTCGGAATTCTTCACAGTGGCAGTGATGGTAACCAGACATCTGAAGAGTTTAATGACTCTGAAAGTGACTTCATATTAAGGTATTAACTAAATTATTACATTTAGACATTGTTTTAGTTCTGAGATACACTTCAGGGATTACAAATAAATTATAAAATTGCGGGAGAAGGAAAATAAACATGCTTTACTTTGAATGTAAGTCAAGGAAACTAGATTATTTTCAATTAATTCAGTTTTGCCTTTGCTTTTGGTCCATTCATCATTATAAAATTCACAGAGCACATATGTCTATATGTCTAAAACTCATAAAACAAGAAATATATACAGCAGTAGATAGATAGCTAGATAGATAGATAGATAGATAGATAGATAGATAGATAGATAGATAGATAGATATCAGTGTATGTATGTATATATACCATCATCAACATGCTAAATCTCCTAGGACGTGTAGGTTCACTGATCATTATGGTAAGTAAGTAAATAAGACACTGTGTGTGTTTACATGCACTTCATAATCTGGTAAACGCAGAAAATCCCACTTTGTCAGTAATCCAGCATGTTTACATGCGCTTGAGTAATCAGACAATCCAGCCCTACTTGAATCAGGCAGTAATCAGATTTCTGCTTTGCAACAAGCCAACAGACTCACAGAATAAGACATGATGTCAACAAACTATAAACCTCAAACCCAATGCTGTAACTTTTTTACTGAAGGGGAACACATGAACACACATTCTCCAGAAACTAAAGCATATCATCGCTGTCCAACGAATGAATGTCCAGTTTATGGTTTAAACACATTTTAACACATTTAAGAGTCATTTAAACACATTTTTGGTCATTTAAACACATTTTGGTCATTTATGTTTTTTTACATCCTTTGAACACGACAGCTGCCGTTTACATTGTGTGAACAGATCATGATGACTGTACCAATAGAAATGCTCCAAAATCACTTGGCAAAAATTCTGGTTCCATTAACTTACATTGAAAGTGAAGTCAGGTTTTGTCCTCTCCTGTAAAGTTGCCATTTTGGACAGAAATCCTTCATTTCGTCAACCGTATAGTGTTTTGTTGCCATCTTATAGTTGCTGAATGCTTATATCTGGTACCCACAGCTGAGCAAAAATCAGAATAAGGGTGATCATGCACTGGGAGCTTAATGGGCTACAATCTGGGCCTATGAAATCAGACTTTAATAATAAGAAAACTGCAGAGGTGCATTCAACACATACAATGTGACCTCTGGTTCCTATCACCATCACTGCAACAACAAAAGACTATACATTCCCCACCATGCATTAAAAACCTCTTTGAATGACTCTGTGTACCTTAGAGGCTCAATTCATCAGAAATTTAGAAATTTTGATGGAATTCCCCTTTAAGGTGAAGCCAGATCAGATCATTAGGCCACTTTTTATTTTTGCATGACTACTTACATGCCATCACACTAGCCCCCCCCCCCCCCCCCTCTCTCTCTCTCTCTCTCTCTCCTCTCTCTCTCTCTCTCTATATATATATATATATATATATATATATATATATATATATATATATATATATATATGTGTGTGTGTGTGTGTGTGTACAATAATATAATGCTGTCAAAAGCTTGAAAGGATTCCCCTCCACATCGCGTCATCCAGACTCACAGAATCTGTGAGTGAAATGCCCCTGAAAGTACCACTTCCCTCTCTAAATGGTGCAAAATTTTTAATTTCAGATTTTTAAAATTCCGGTGGAATTCCCCTTTTTCAACTGTGCTGGGCTGGCAAAGCAAACTGCCCTGCATGCTGATGAAAAAAAAAGCTCTATGCTGGTTATTATCAGTGCATGCATACAGCTTGTAAGCTGCCGTGCACGCGCGCGGGGTTGTCGGGGGCGCGCCCCCGCTAGCCAGCACGGCTCCCACGGCTGAGGAGTGCGAGGAGGAAAGTTTCCACGCTGTCTCGTTTCGCTTCCCCCTCGCTCGCTTCTCGACACCAGTGAAGCCGAAACCGAGCCGACTGTTCCTGAAACAGCTGCTGTTGCTGTGAGAGTTTTTGCCCGTGTCTCTGAAAAGTGCGCGTGAATGAGAGCGTGCAGTCAGCTTCAATGGAAAAAGAGACTGACCAGACCAGTGAATGGGATTGACCGCAGCTCCGGAGATGTATTCGAGGCTACGCCGCCTCACATGTATCGTCTCAAACCATTAACATGCTTATAAATCAGAAAAGGACACAATAGAAGGTCCGCCAGCTTCATGGTCGAATGAAGCACCATTGCTGCTGCACCATTTAAGGTGGAACGGCCAAATTCGACCATGAAGCCAACTTCCATCACTTATCAGCCGCATTCTTCCACACGACAAAAGAGAGAGAGACGAGCCACCAGCTCAGAGCCGGGGTGGTCGAAGAGGGTCCCCCTACCTGGCTGGAACATACTTTGGAAATAAAAGATGACCAGAATGCACGATCCCAAACAAGTGGCCAGCGCCATCCGGCAAATCCGACTCATCCTCATCAGGTCCAGCAGCGTCTGTTTCATGGCTGAGCGGAGAGCGGAGAGCGGAGAGCGGAGAGCGGAGAGCGCCTGTGTCCGTGCGTGTCCGTGCCGATGCTGCTGCTTGGCTGGCTGGCTGAGCAGCGCCGCTGCCGCTGTGGCCGCCTCTCTCTGAGCGGAGGGGCCGGCCCTGGACTGTACTACTACCGCTCTCCGCCCTCCGGCCGGCGGGGGGCGCGCCTGCTCAGGGACCGAGCCTCCCCCCATCACTGAGGCCAGAATGGGCGCGTCCAAGGGGGGCATAGATGAGAACTCCAAGCAGATCTTCATTCTATTCTATTCTATTCTATTCTATTCTATTCTATTCTATTTCATTATAATATAAACACCAATATGTTCACTGCAGGTTTTGGATTTTGGGGTTTGGGTTATACAAAAAAAATTAAAAACTATATATACTATATATATATATATATATATATATATATATATATATATATATATATATATATATATATATATATATATATATATATATGTGTGTGTGTGTGTGTATATGAACACCTATTGGTTCACTGCAGGTTTTGGATTTTGGGGTTTGGGTTATACAAAAATAAATAAATAAATAATAATAATAATAATTTAAAAAAAAAATAAAAAAAAAAAAAATATATATATATATATATATATATATATATAATTTTATTTTTTATTTATTTATTTATTTTATGTATAACCCAAACCAAACCACCACAACTATTCTATTCTATTCTATTCTATTCTATTCTATTCTATTCTGTTCTTTTCTGTTCTGTTCTGTTCTGTTCTGTTCTGTTCTGTTCTGTTCTGTTCTATCCTATTCTATTCTATTCTACTTGGGTTATACATAAAAACTGTATTATAATATAATATGGGTTATACATGAACAACTATATATTTATTCAAATATATTTATTATCACAGAGTTGAAGCACATCATGTAATACATGTCTACTATGTAACTATGTAGAAATTTTAAAAGTAGGTGGAGTTCTCCTGTAAGCAGCCCTCACCTCTTTTTTAATATCACTATTAGGTTACTGTTACAATATGCTACACTTTAAAAACTAGTGCGCCCTGAACTGTAGAACACAGTGGGCCTTTTCATAGTGGACTATGAAGTGTAAGGGGTTTACAGCTGATATTTGGAACACTGCACCTAAAAGGCTGGCTCACTATGTAAAGCAGTTTTTTTCTAATAGCCTGACTGACTTAGTTAAATAAAGACAAACACAACCCAATTAACCCCTTGAACCCCGAGGGTTGGTAGGAGGGCCCACAGTTCAGTTCCTCACTGTATTAGTGTAGTAGCAGTTATGTATGTAAACATGCTCTGTTCTGACTGGTTGCCTGAATTGAACCTCATTCCAGAAAGTGCTGAGTGCTGAAACACTCACTGTAACTTTTGGGGTGAATGGACCGGGCTGAACTGCTGAATGCTGAATAGGTGGATATATGCCAATGGGCTGTTTGTGGCAGTTCAGTTTCCATATACACTGATCAGCCATAACATTAAAACCACCTCCTTATATATACACACACTCTCCATACTATCAGCTCCACTGACCATATAGGAGCTACACTTACAGACTGTAGTTCATCTGGTCAGGACCCTCACAGGACCACCACAGAGAAGGTACTATTAAGGAGGTGGATCAGTCACAGCACTGCAGTGACAAAGACACGGTGGTGGTGTGAGTGGATCAGACACAGCAGTGCTGCTGGAGTGTTTAAACACCTCAGTGTCACTGCTGGACTGTTCACCATTCAGTCCTGTGTCCACTGATGAAGGACTAGAGAACACAAACTGTGTAGCAGCAGATGAGCTACTGTCTCTGACTTTACATCTACAAGGTGGACCAGCAAGTAGTAGGCGTGTCTAATAGAGTGGACAGTGAGTGGACACAGTGTACAAAGTGCTCCTATATGGTCAGTGGAGCTGATAAAATGTAAGTATATGTTCTATATGAACTGTATGTTCTGTGAAAGCTTGATTGACACATTCAGTTTCTACAGATTCAACACAAGCCAGTTGAAGCAGTACTGAGGTCAGGCTGATCTAACTTAGAGGTGTTTCACAATTTTAAGCATCATGTTCAGTCAGATTTATAGGGACAGTATCAAACCGGCCAGACCAGACCAGAGAACAATGGCAACATCTTAAAAAAACGTATACAAGTCTGCTCGGGGCAGAATCTTCTTAATCATGGTGAAGCTGTGAGACCAAATTTCATTCCTCACTCATACATCATCCGCCTACTTGGAGTGGAGGAAACAAAGTGGAGTTTAGAAATCTTCCAGAGTCTACTCGGTGCTCACACTGTGCATTCAACTCCATGACTATAGATTAGGTTATATGATGTCATACTTATGAAGTGGCAAATTCCTATTAACAGCAAAAGTATGATTAACACGCCTCTCTGGAAACTACCATCATATCTGAATGTTGCTTTGTCTCTCCGTGGTCTAGTTTACTGTCACATCACATTTACACAGGTGTGCAGGTGAGTGAATATCTCAGTAATTAATACAAAAAATACACATTAAGCACAAAATGTATACACGATTTTATACACCCAGTATATATAACCCAGTACGTATAACCCAGTCTATAAATCCTAGTATATATAACCCAGTATATATAACCCAGTAAGTATAACCCAGTACGTATAACCCAGTCTATAAATCCTAGTATATATAACCCAGAATATTTTATCCAATATATATAACCCAATATATATAACCCAATATGTATAACCCAGTATATATAACCCAGTATGTATAACCCAGTATGTATAATCTAGTATATATAACCAGTATATATAACCAGTACATATAACCCAGTATGTATAACCTAGTATATATAACCGGGTATATATATATACATATAACCCAGTATGTATAACCTAGTATATATAACCCAGTATGTATAACCTAGTACATATAACCCGGTATGTATAACCCAGTATTTATAACCTAGTATATATAACCCAGTATGTATAATCCAGTATATATACCCCAGTATGTATAACCTAGTATATATAACCCAGTATGTATAATCCAGTATATATACCCCAGTATGTATAACCTAGTATATATAACCCAGTACATATAACCCAGTATATATAACCCAGTATATATAACCCAGTACATATAACCCAGTATATATAACCCAGTATATATACCCCAGTATGTATAACCTAGTATATATAACCCAGTATGTATAATCCAGTATATATACCCCAGTATGTATAACCTAGTATATATAACCCAGTATGTATAATCCAGTATATATACCCCAGTATGTATAACCTAGTATATATAACCCAGTACATATAACCCAGTATATATAACCCAGTATATATAACCCAGTATGTATAACCCAGTATATATAACCCAGTATGTATAACCTAGTATATATAACCCAGTATATATAACCCAATATTTATAACCTAGTATATATAACCGGGTATATATATATACAGATAACCTAGTATATGTAACCCAGTATATATAACCCAGTATGTATAACCTAGTACATATAACCCAGTATGTATAACCCAGTATTTATAACCTAGTATATATATAACCCAGTATGTATAATCCAGTATATATACCCCAGTATGATAACCTAGTGTATATTTTCCATATATTGAATTTGGTGAGTCTGATAAATAGAGATGCAGGTTATACAGGAGATAGAATATTATTATTATATATATATATATACACACACACACACAGGTAGGTGAAGGTAATGTTAGGAGTCTTACCCAAAGACTCTTATTGGTATAGTGTATGGTGGTTACCCAGATTGGGGACAAAACGCAATACAAGACATGAGATGTACAACATGCAGGTGCAGATATGCTAGATTGGTGCAGAGTAAGTGTGTATTGAGTTGTGGATGTGGAGTGGATTGTCTATGGAGATCATCACGGTGATGATTCATGTAGGAGGTGTAGTGACAGGCCCCTGGTCTCTGTTGTGACATACCCCTGCTTTTATGTGCAGCAGCTTAAATGTTTCTCCAGTTTGAATAGCGGTTTCCAGACAGCTTTAAACATGCTCAAACATGTGGCCCTGCAGTGAACATCCTATAAAAACGTTTCACTTTTGTTTCAGATTTGCTCCTCTGCACTGCTGAGCCTTTGAAGTCTGTTAATAGTGCAACTGCTACGGATGCTATTGGGAAGCGCGAGCTAATGGACATTGCATTGAAGTTTTCCCAGAAGTTTGCGGACGCCCAGCTGTAAAATGTAAAGACTATAAAGGCTGATTGAAGAGAGATATGACATATTAAAGTCACTGGTCTCTTAATGGGATAATCTTTGACTGCTGTTTGAAATGCAATCACTTTGACCTACTGCTCCCAGTCAGCGTCCTTCCAAACACAAGCTCTACTGATTTGGTTGGGAGTGCAAGTTCTTGCCCACGACCTCAGTTGACCTGACTTAAAGAGCCTGCCTGCCTCAGGCAAATCAGCTGATGCCCTCTTGTGGCCAATTAGGCACAAAGCATATGAGTTGCAAATCAGTACAATTGAACAAGCTTATTTGTCATTCGCACGACATCAGGACATACATGCATTGAAAAGCTTTTGGTGAAGCTCAGATAATCACTGTAGCAGGGCAGCATTATTTATATCGTCACTGTCCAAAGAAAAACATGTTTCATCAAAATGGTAACTTTACAGGAGAGACCAAAAACCTTCTTCACTTTCAATGTAAGTCAATGGAAGCAGAAAAGTTTCCAAACTATTTTGCAGCATTTCTATTGGTCCATTAATCATGAATTTTTTGCACAATTTAAAAAGCAGGTGTCCTTTTCAAATTGACATACATATACATACAAACTACACATACTATACTATACATATATACATAATATACATATACTACCGTAAGACTGGTAGTGTATCTAAAACGTTTGACTGGTAGTGTATCTAAAACGTTTGTCTGGTAGTGTATCTAAAACGTTTGTCTGGTAGTGTATCTAAAACGTTTGTCTGGTATTGTACTAAAACCTTTGGCTGGTAGTGTATCTAAAACGTTTGACTGGTAGTGTATCTAAAACATTTGACTGGTAGTGTATCTAAAACGTTTGACTGGTAGTGTACTAAAACGTTTGACTGGTAGTGTATCTAAAACGTTTGTCTGGTAGTGTATCTAAAACGTTTGACTGGTAGTGTATCTAAAACGTTTGACTGGTATTGTACTAAAACGTTTGACTGGTAGTGTATCTAAAACGTTTGGCTGGTATTGTAGTAAAACGTTTGACTGGTATTGTAGTAAAACGTTTGACTGGTATTGTACTAAAACGTTTGTCTGGTAGTGTACTAAAACGTTTGAATGGTAGTGTATCTAAAACGTTTGGCTGGTAGTGTACTAAAACGTTTGGCTGGTAGTGTACTAAAACGTTTGACTGGTATTGTAGTAAAACGTTTGACTGGTATTGTAGTAAAACGTTTGAATGGTAGTGTACTAAAACGTTTGGCTGGTAGTGTACTAAAACGTTTGGCTGGTAGTGTACTAAAACGTTTGGCTGGTAGTGTACTAAAACATTTGGCTGGTAGTGTACTAAAACGTTTGACTGGTATTGTAGTAAAACGTTTGACTGGTATTGTACTAAAACGTTTGAATGGTAGTGTATCTAAAACGTTTGGCTGGTAGTGTACTAAAACGTTTGGCTGGTAGTGTATCTAAAACGTTTGGCTGGTAGTGTACTAAAACGTTTGACTGGTATTGTAGTAAAACGTTTGACTGGTATTGTACTAAAACGTTTGAATGGTAGTGTATCTAAAACGTTTGGCTGGTAGTGTACTAAAACGTTTGGCTGGTAGTGTATCTAAAACGTTTGGCTGGTAGTGTACTAAAACGTTTGGCTGGTAGTGTACTAAAACGTTTGACTGGTATTGTAGTAAAACGTTTGACTGGTATTGTAGTAAAACGTTTGAATGGTAGTGTACTAAAACGTTTGACTGGTAGTGTACTAAAACGTTTGGCTGGTAGTGTACTAAAACGTTTGACTGGTATTGTAGTAAAACGTTTGACTGGTATTGTAGTAAAACGTTTGAATGGTAGTGTACTAAAACGTTTGGCTGGTAGTGTACTAAAACGTTTGGCTGGTAGTGTACTAAAACGTTTGACTGGTATTGTAGTAAAACGTTTGACTGGTATTGTAGTAAAACGTTTGAATGGTAGTGTACTAAAACGTTTGGCTGGTAGTGTACTAAAACGTTTGGCTGGTAGTGTACTAAAACGTTTGGCTGGTAGTGTATCTAAAACGTTTGGCTGGTAGTGTATCTAAAACGTTTGGCTGGTAGTGTATCTAAAACGTTTGGCTGGTAGTGTACTAAAACGTTTGGCTGGTAGTGTATCTAAAACGTTTGGCTGGTAGTGTACTAAAACGTTTGGCTGGTAGTGTATCTAAAACGTTTGACTGGTAGTGTATCTAAAACGTTTGGCTGGTAGTGTACTAAAACGTTTGGCTGGTAGTGTATCTAAAACGTTTGACTGGTAGTGTATCTAAAACGTTTGACTGGTAGTGTATCTAAAACGTTTGACTGGTAGTGTATCTAAAACGTTTGGCTGGTAGTGTACTAAAACGTTTGGCTGGTAGTGTATCTAAAACGTTTGACTGGTAGTGTATCTAAAACGTTTGGCTGGTAGTGTATCTAAAACGTTTGGCTGGTAGTGTACTAAAACGTTTGGCTGGTAGTGTATCTAAAACGTTTGACTGGTAGTGTATCTAAAACGTTTGACTGGTAGTGTATCTAAAACGTTTGGCTGGTTGTGTACTAAAACGTTTGGCTGGTAGTGTATCTAAAACGTTTGACTGGTAGTGTATCTAAAACGTTTGGCTGGTAGTGTATCTAAAACGTTTGGCTGGTAGTGTACTAAAACGTTTGGCTGGTAGTGTATCTAAAACGTTTGACTGGTAGTGTATCTAAAACGTTTGACTGGTAGTGTATCTAAAACGTTTGGCTAGTAGTGTACTAAAACGTTTGACTGGTAGTGTATCTAAAACGTTTGGCTAGTAGTGTACTAAAACGTTTGGCTGGTAGTGTATCTAAAACGTTTGACTGGTAGTGTATCTAAAACGTTTGACTGGTAGTGTATCTAAAACGTTTGGCTAGTAGTGTACTAAAACGTTTGGCTGGTAGTGTATCTAAAACGTTTGGCTGGTAGTGTATCTAAAACGTTTGGCTGGTAGTGTATCTAAAACGTTTGACTGGTAGTGTACTAAAACGTTTGGCTGGTAGTGTATCTAAAACGTTTGACTGGTAGTGTATCTAAAACGTTTGACTGGTAGTGTACTAAAACGTTTGGCTGGTAGTGTATCTAAAATGTTTGACTGGTAGTGTATCTAAAACGTTTGGCTGGTAGTGTATCTAAAACGTTTGGCTGGTAGTGTACTAAAACGTTTGGCTGGTAGTGTATCTAAAACGTTTGACTGGTAGTGTATCTAAAACGTTTGACTGGTAGTGTACTAAAACGTTTGACTGGTATTGTACTAAAACGTTTGACTGGTAGTGTATCTAAAACGTTTGACTGGTATTGTACTAAAACGTTTGACTGGTATTGTACTAAAACGTTTGGCTGGTAGTGTATCTAAAACGTTTGGCTGGTAGTGTACTAAAACGTTTGACTGGTAGTGTATCTAAAACGTTTGACTGGTATTGTACTAAAACGTTTGACTGGTATTGTACTAAAACGTTTGGCTGGTAGTGTATCTAAAACGTTTGGCTGGTAGTGTATCTAAAACGTTTGGCTGGTAGTGTATCTAAAACGTTTGACAGGTAGTGTATCTAAAACGTTTGACTGGTAGTGTATCTAAAACGTTTGGCTGGTAGTGTATCTAAAACGTTTGACTGGTAGTGTATCTAAAACGTTTGACAGGTAGTGTATTTAAAACGTTTGACTGGTAGTGTATCTAAAACGTTTGGCTGGTAGTGATCTAAAACGTTTGTCTGGTAGTGTATCTAAAACGTTTGGGTGGTAGTGTATCTAAAACGTTTGGGTGGTAGTGTATCTAAAACGTTTGGCTGGTAGTGTACTAAAACATTTGACTGGTAGTGTATCTAAAACGTTTGGGTGGTAGTGTATCTAAAACGTTTGACTGGTAGTGTATCTAAAACGTTTGACTGGTAGTGTATCTAAAACGTTTGACTGGTAGTGTATCTAAAGCGTTTGACTGGTAGTGTATCTAAAACGTTTGACTGGTAGTGTATCTAAAGCGTTTGACTGGTAGTGTATCTAAAACGTTTGTCTGGTAGTGTACTAAAACGTTTGACTGGTAGTGTATCTAAAACGTTTGTCTGGTAGTGTACTAAAACGTTTGTCTGGTAGTGTACTAAAACGTTTGACTGGTAGTGTATCTAAAACGTTTGACTGGTAGTGTATCTAAAGCGTTTGACTGGTAGTGTATCTAAAACGTTAGACTGGTAGTGTATCTAAAACGTTTGACAGGTAGTGTATCTAAAACGTTTGACTGGTAGTGTATCTAAAACGTTTGTCTGGTAGTGTATCTAAAACGTTAGACTGGTAGTGTATCTAAAACGTTTGACAGGTAGTGTATCTAAAGCGTTTGGCTGGTAGTGTACTAAAACGTTTGGCTGGTAGTGTATCTAAAGCGTTTGACTGGTAGTGTATCTAAAACGTTAGACTGGTAGTGTATCTAAAACGTTTGACAGGTAGTGTATCTAAAACGTTTGACTGGTAGTGTATCTAAAACGTTTGTCTGGTAGTGTATCTAAAACGTTTGACAGGTAGTGTATCTAAAACGTTTGGCTGGTAGTGTACTAAAACGTTTGGCTGGTAGTGTATCTAAAACGTTTGACAGGTAGTGTATCTAAAACGTTTGACTGGTAGTGTATCTAAAACGTTTGTCTGGTAGTGTATCTAAAACGTTTGGGTGGTAGTGTATCTAAAACGTTTGACTGGTAGTGTACTAAAACGTTTGACTGGTAGTGTATCTAAAACGTTTGACTGGTAGTGTATCTAAAACGTTTGGCTGGTAGTGTATCTAAAACGTTTGGGTGGTAGTGTATCTAAAACGTTTGACTGGTAGTGTATCTAAAACGTTTGGGTGGTAGTGTATCTAAAACGTTTGACTGGTAGTGTACTAAAACGTTTGACTGGTAGTGTACTAAAACGTTTGACTGGTAGTGTACTAA
>CM038702.1:7870812-7983312 GCA_021613375.1 Megaleporinus macrocephalus
ATTTTTTCTTTTAAATGTTCTTTTTTAAAAAATAAATTTAATTTTATCTACTTACAGTTTGACAATCAACATCTAAACAATTACAAAAATATAGACAAATAAATTATTCAAACGTGTCTATTCAATCTGTGTTGGAGTGTGAGGGGTTAAGTGGAAGCCTGTGAGTCTGTGTCTCCCCCTATAAGGACTGTGATGACTCCGCAGAATGTTGGTGATTGGTGGTCCCGCTGTTCATGTACAGAGGGGGGCAGGCAGTTATAATTTCACATGACAGTAAAACTGACCAATCATATCTTTCCTCTAAGTGGGCGGGCTTTACTGTATGATCATTCCCGCCCGCTGTTGCGACGCTAACTGGAGAAACATCTAGCTGGAGAATCAGCTAGCTAGCGCTAGGCTACCACATCTAGCTAGTTTGATGAGTCACGATGGAAGCCCATGTCCCGAGTCTACCTAATAAACAACATAGGCAGCTCTTTAGGGCCCCATGGCCACTAGGGGGCAACCTAACAACTTATAACCTATTGTTATAACACAAGGATCTTGGATTTGGATTATTTTTTGTTCCTTGCTGTGTCAGTGCTGTGCTGTCCTGTCTGTTTACTGTGTCTATTGTCTGTTTAAGCTATCATATTTATTGTTTCTAGTGAATTTCTTTTATTGCACACTAATGTCTGCACGTCTGGACTTTGTACTGGTTGTTCTATGTTGCACCATGTTGTTCTTGGAGGAGCGTAATTTCAGTTCACTGTGTACTTGTACGTAGATGGAATGACAATAAAAGCCTCCTGACTCGACTAGTCTTTCTTAAATGTGGCGATACTACTGCGCTCCAACTTCTCCTTCTCAGATTTCTATGCCTGAACATAATTTGGGTTACTATCATGTACAGTTTTAATATTTTAATGCTGAAATAAAAACAAAAATATCTTAGCAGCACAGTCCACCCTCATCTACCCAGTCCAGGCTGCTTAAAGGCCTGCAGGCTGATGTTCACAGAACCCCTACAGCTTCTCCCCTGCTGTCTGCACAGTTACTACACCAGCTTGCATAATGACCCGAGCTGCTTTCAATCAGAGCCAGTGTGGCTGATGGGCAGCAAGATGTTAATCGCCTTGATTGCCTGTTGGAGGTTCTGTCTCTGAGTGAGTGAGTATACTGAGTGAGTATAAGAAGCTTGGTGTGTATATGCATGTACCTTAAAAAGCACAGGCCATGACGCAATTCTACGTAGTATTACTCTTACTCGGTGGTCCTGAGCCCCCCAGTCTACACATGCTAGTAGGATGTTTACAGATATATTCATCAGACTCCCGCACTGATGAAGATGACCAATGCTGAAGCCACTGGCCACCAAATGCACCCTGACAGAAAGAAATATAAAATATTCTGGTGACTGTAAAGTTGGTAGCACTTCATATGACTCCTGTATGTATAATTTTTTATAAATGCATTAATAAGGCATCACATGACATACATATCACTTTATAATACAAGTGATTGGTCATTGGTCACAGCTAATCAGCTTGTTTAATGATACATTAAGCACAATTTGCATTAATTAAAGAAGATTAATGATAATATGAATCAGATGTTCTGATTAATGATGACATGAATCAGATGTTCCGATTAATGATAATATGAATCAGATGTTCTGTTCTCATCACCTGCTACCTACAAAACCCCCAAAAACCCAACACTCTGTCACTACAAGCCTCTTGTTATTGCTGTTCGTGGCTAAGCTAAGCTTGTTACCCGCCCAGGCCAAGTTGTAGTCAAGCCAACCCAGCCAGGTCCAGTCAAGCCATCCGTCTCCAAGCCACGCCACGCCAAGTCCAGGTTTCCCTAGTCTCTGCTCTATTTCTGTTCTTACAGGAAACCTGTCTATCACATTTCACTGTTGTTTTCAGTAAACCAGCCTGCTTATGGATCTTACCTTTGCTTCTGAGTCTTGTGAATCATTACACCTACAACTGCCTTAGCTTCATTCTCCGCCATCGTCATTGGCTGATTTCCTTCTGTAAAATATATTTTCACAACTTTAAACCAAACATTATTTCTCACTATTAATGAAGAAGTTAATGAATGGGCAGGTTATGTGGAGAGACTATGTCTTTCTTTGTCTCAGACTTTGCTGTGATGCTACAAATGATTCTTATGTAAATACGTTGTCGTGTCGTGTGAACAGCTAGCGTTTAATAAATCTTTATAAATAATTATAATGGTTTTCACACTTTTAACTTCAGGCAGACGTTACAGGAGTGTGAAGTCCAGGACCACAAGACTGACAAACAGTTTCTACTCACAGGCCATCAGGCTCGTGAACACCTCACACACTACCTCTCTAACCTCTCCTTTCTGAACTGGTTTTAACTGGTCTGATTTTAACTGCACCTTACACTCACTGTACTGCTGTTTACATACAATACTGTTTACATTCACTACTCACACAAAAACACTATTGTTTACATTTGTTACTTGCAACTTGCACTTTATGGCTGCTGCTCTTCATACTTGCACATAAAGGCACACAACTTTTATTTTTTATTTTTAACTATAAAAAGACAACAATACTTTTATTTACTTCAACTTATATTATTATACTTCTTTATATATTATATATTTTTTTGTAGAATTTCATTGTACAGTGTAATAAAACTCTTGAATCTTGAATCTTAATTAGACGCAATAAAGCATCTGCATCATTGGGATCTCGTCTGGTATTGATTTCTTGTTCCCACCCAGAGTCTGGATCTCTTCCAGGTGGATGTTCATCAGCTCTCTGATGGCTCCCTGCTCACTTCCAGCCGCTCATCTTCTGATTTAAAATGAAGGAATATCAACAGAGGTCCAGCTGATTCATTACCATATTATCTGGTGTTCATTTCCTTTACTGACTCACACTTTTACTATGAATTTCTTAGTGTCGACTACAAATCATTTATTATCTACTATGAATTATACATGGTCTCATATTAATTATTCAGTCTGTATGATAAATATTCAATACGTTTTATAATTAAGGCTTAACAAAGGCTGTACAGCGAACGCATTACTGTTTGACTTTGCTCCTGATTTTGTTTCACTTGTTGTTATTTCTTTATCTGCTTTATACAGTTTATACCACAGTAAGAAATGTGTGTTTGTGTATGCTGTGTATGAATCCGTGGGGGTCAGTGGGGTCAATGTGGGGGTCTTTGGGGTCAATATGGGGGTTATGATTTTAATTTGATATCAAATTTATTTACATTTGTATCAGCGTCCACATCTATCTGTCAGTTCATGGCAAGAATTCTAGTTACCTTAACGTTAATGACAACACATACTGAGTACTGAATTCACTCACATATATTTCTATTTTTAGTGTAATTAGATTTGAACACAGTTCTCATACTTTTAAATATTGGGCATACTTTTTTGTGCTCCAACGAATAACATAAACCCATAAATTACAACCACCTATGATTCATAATTAATTTATTAAAAGTAGTGCTGAGTATTATGACAGTGCTTATTGTTATTGTGCTAAATTGTGTCGCGGCATGTTTTTCTGAACATATGATGGAGATCAGAAGTCAGTAGTTAAAGAACTGTGTGTTTGATAACAAAGACAGTATCATTGATCAGATTTAATCAGATATAGTGCAGCTCAGTATGTAAAATCTTTGCATTCTTAGGTTTTGATCATCAATCAGCTACTGAGTGCTGATTGGTTGGCATGACTGCTATTGAGTGCTGGTTGGTTTACATGACTGCTATCGAGTGCTGATTGGTTGGTTAGAATTCAAATCATTGCATTCATAGCTTTAGATCATAAATCAGCTACTGTGTCCTGATTGGTTGGCATAACTGCTACTGAGTGCTGATTGGTTGGTTAAGTTCTTTATAAATTAGACTAACAGTAGCTTTGCTCCTGCTACTGAGTGCTGACTGGTTTGCATAACCACTGCTGAGTGCTGATTGGTTGGTTAGCATAAAAATCATTGAATTCATAGCGTTAAATCATCAATCAGCTACTGGGTCCTGATTGGTTGGCATAAATGTTACTGAATGCTGATTGGTTGGTTAGCATACAAATCATTGCATTCATAGCTTTAAATCATCAATCAGATACTGAGTGCTAATTGGTTGGTTAGCATATAAACCATTGCATTCATAGCTTTAGATCAACAATCAGCTACTGAGTGCTGACTGGTTTGCATAACTGCTGCTGAGTACTGATTGGTTGGTAAGCATACAAATCATTGCATTCATAGTGTCAGATCATCAATCAGCTACTGGGTCCTGATTGGTTGGCATTACTGCTACTGGGTGCTGATTGGTTGGTTAGCATACAAAGCATTGCATTCATAGCTTTAAATCATCAGTGAGATACTGAGGGCTGATTGGTTGGCATGACTGCTACTGGGTGCTGATTAGTTGGTTAGCATACAAATCGTTGTATTCATAGCTTTAGATCATCAATCAGCTACTGAGTCCTGATTGGTTGGTATAACTGCTACTGGGTGCTGATTGGTTGGTTAGCATACAAATCATTGCATTTATAGCTTTAGATCATCAAACAGATGCTAAGTTCTGATTGGTTGCCATTAATGTTACTGAGTGCTGATTGGTTGGCATAATTGCTAGTGAATGCTGCTTTTAGAACAAATAATGATCTTCTATTTACAGTCTAAGGTCCGAAATCTTGACAAACTCAGAACACTTTGCAGTGGACAAAGTGTGGACAGTAGAATCATGTCTATGTTTGTAGTAATTTAGGGGATCAGATCAGTGCCCCTTTTTTAGGTGGTGATAAAAAAATATTGAAAACGCTTCTGCTTCTGTAAAGGACCTTTTTAAAAATGGTTCTGTTCTTCACAAGAAAGAGTGTGACAGCACACTGTTATCCTCAGCGGCTCCTAACAGCTCATTCCATTACCATAAAATCCATTAATATGATAATTATCTAAATATGTTTTAACACATTGTCTGCTTGTGGCCCACGCGGCTCGTTAAGAAAGGATGAACGCAGGGTGAAGGACGAAGTTTGCACGAAAAGCAGAGACGAGACAGCGAACAGCTCAGAAAGAGCGGAGAGAAACAAAAAAGAAGAAGAGAAACAGAAAGAAGTGACCTTGTTGCTGGAGAACCGTTGTGCTGCTTCTGATGACCAGTGGGTCGTAGTCATAGCAACCTGAGCTGAGCAAGACAATGAGATCGCTCCATGTTCAGTGGTAGTTTTGCTGGGTGTAAGTTCTGCAGGCATGTACACATTCATACATACAGGCCCTGTAGCACTGGCTTTACAGCGAGACAACCGAGAGATATTCACTTCATAGTTGTTGCCACTGAATTAGCACAGACATCCTCATCTCTCTCTCTCTCTCTCTCTCTCTCTCTCTCTGCTTTTCCAGCCTTTTCAGGGTTCTCCTTAATTCTGGCTGTGTGTTTAAATGTTAAACCCCTTAAAATGCCACCAGCATGTCCAGCATCCATTCCTCCTATATGGAATTATGAAAATACAGAACTACTTTCCATTTGTGTTTGCATACGGAGGAATCTGACCACCACAATAAATCAATCCAAGCAGTGAAACACCCACATATATACACACACTAGTGAACAAACACACTAGGGGACAGTGAAACACCCACATACACACACACACACACACACACACACACACACACTAGTGAACACACAAACATTGAGTATGATTATTATGAGACATTAATTCCTAATTAGATTGTAGGTCATTAATAGGAAATAGTCCTAATATGTGACAGGATAAGTCATTATCATGAGATTATAAGTCACTAATATTTAACAGCAAGTCAAAATGATGTGACAGACTATGAGATAGAAAACACTTATTAGATATTAAGTCAAAACTTGGAGCTACTTAGTCGCAATTATGAGATGCCAAGTGATTATTATGAGAGATTAAGTCATAATCATAAGATTGTAAATTACTAATATTGAACTGCATGTCAGAATTGTGGGGTAGTTAGTCACAAATATGTGAGTGTAAGTAATTCATATGAAATAGTAAGTCAAAACTATGAGATATTAAGTCATATGTATGACATTGTAAGTCATTATAATGGGATTCTAGGTCATAATTATAGGACAGCAAGTTATAATTATGCCACAAAAAGTTGTTATTATGAGATATTAAGTCGTAATTTGGTCTATTATTAAGTATATTAAGTCACAATTTAAGATGCCAGGTGATTATGATGAGATATTAAGTCATATCTATGAGGCTGTAAGTCACTGATAATAGTAAACAGCAAGTTAAAATTGAGATATCAAGTTACATGTTTGACAGTGTAAGTCATTATTGTGAGATTGTAAGTCACTAATATTCAACAGCAAGTCACAAATAATGAGTTACTATAAGATATATTCAATTATAAGAAATGATGCTAGTACATTATTATGAGATTGCAAGGCAGTATCGAGATCAGATGTCAGGTCAGGTCAGGTCAGATGGTAAAAAAATAAATAATAAAGTCATTATTATGAGATAGAAAGTCAAAATGGTGAAATAATAAATCATAGCTCACTACTTAGATGCCATATGTGAAGTCATATGAGATAGCAGGTCAATGAGATTGTAAGGCATTATAATGAGATAGCAAGTCAAAATTATGAGATTGTGGGGCAGTAGTTTGAGATAGCAAGTCAAAATTATGAGATTGTAAGGCAGTATTTTGAGATAGCAAGTGATAGTTATGAGATTGTGAGGCACTTTTATGAGATAGCAAGTCATAATTATGAGATTGTAAGGCAGTGTTTTGAGATAGCAGGTCATAATTTTGAGATTGTGAGGCAGTATTTTGAGATAGCAAGTCATAATTATGAGATTGTAAGGCAGTATTATGAGCTAGCAAGTAAAAATTTTGAGATTGTGGGGCAGTATTATGAGATAGCAAGTCAAAATTATAAGATTTTGGGGCAGTATTATGAGATAGCAAGTCAAAATTATAAGATTGTGGGGCAGTATTATAAGATAGCAAGTCAAAACTATGAGATTGTGAGGCAGTGTTTTGAGATAGCAGGTCATAATTTTGAGATTGTGAGGCAGTATTTTGAGATAGCAAGTCATAATTATGAGATTGTAAGGCAGTATTATGAGCTAGCAAGTCAAAATTATGAGATTGTGGGACAGTATTATGAGATAGCAAGTCAAAATTATGAGATTGTGGGGCAGTATTATGAGATAGCAAGTCAAAATTACGAGATTGTGGGGCAGTATTATGAGCTAGCAGGACACAATTATGAAACAACAAGTCATCTCACTGCTATGAGATGCTAAGTCATCATTATGAGACAGCAAGTCACAATTATGAGATTGTGGGGCAGTATTATGAGATAGTACATCAAAATTATGAGATTGTAAGGCAGTATTTTGAGATAGCAAGTCAAAATTTTGTGATTGTGAGGCACAATTTTGAGATAGCAAGTCATAATTATGAAATTGTAAGGCAGTATTATGAGCTAGCAAGTCAAAATTATGAGATTGCAAGGTATTAGTATGAGATAGCAAGTCAAAATCATGAGATTGTGAGTCAGTATTATGAGCTAGCAAATCAAAATTATGAGATTGTGGGGCAGTATTATGAGATAGCAAGTCAAAATTATGAGATTGCAAGGTATTAGTATGAGATAGCAAGTCAAAATCATGAGATTGTGAGTCAGTATTATGAGCTAGCAAATCAAAATTATGAGATTGTGGGGCAGTATTATGAGATAGCAAGTCAAAATTATGAAACAACAAGTCATCTCACTGCTATGAGATGCTAAGTCATCATTATGAGCCAGCAAGTCAAAATTATTAGATTGTAAGGTAGTATAATGAGATAGCAAGTCATAGTTATGAGATTGTGCGGCACTATTTTGAGATAGCAAGTCATAATTATGAGATTGTGGGGCAGTATTATGAGCTAGCAAGTAAACATTATGAGATTGCAAGGCATTAGTATGAGCTAGCAAGTAAAAATTATGCGATTGTGGGGCAGTATTATGAGATAGCAAGTCAAAATTATGAGATTGTAAGGCAGTATTTTGAGATAGCAAGTCAAAATTATGAGATTGTAAGGCAGTATTTTGAGATAGCAAGTCATAATTATGAGATTGTGGGGCAATATAATGAGATAGTAGGTCAAAATTATGAAATGACAAATCATCTCACTACTATGAGATGCTAAGTCATCATTGTGGGACATCAAGTCGTAGTTATGAAACATGTCTATTTACATTATGACTCAGAAAATGTCTGGTACGTTTCTCCAGGTGGGGTAAGTGGGGCTTTTCTCGGTGCCCTCCAGTCCGCTTTGCATAGACGATGTCCCCGAGTTTTCCCACCTAGTGGGTAAAGGAGGCGGTGCAGTACGGACATGCAGCTTCGCGCTGGGACTGGTTCTTTCGCAGCCATTTTCTGTCCAACCACACGGCCGTCTGGAGAAGGTAACCAACCAGGGCTTCATTGCAGGTTTGTATCTGGCTCCGGCCAATGATTGCTAACCGATTTCTCGTTAGCTCGAATGAAAATGTCCGTCTCGGACTGATTTTTCACTTGTTGTCTCTCCGAATGAGCGATTGAAAGCAGGAAGTGTCGAGAAAAAAGACGCCTAATTGCGGACGGACTTGGGATTGTGTTGTTGGGAAAAGCGCAAGGCCCGCGCCGAATCCCCGAGCGGACAATTTCTTTGTTGGGACACTCGGGCTCGGCTTAGCTTAGCAGCCTGTCCGCGGTCTTAGTCTGAGAGCAGCGCCCAGAAATGCGGGGCGTAAAGCCGAAGAAAGACGCGGCTCGGTTTTAGGTTGCGTTTAAATTGCGTCGGTCCACCTTAAATGGTGTAATAGTTAGAATCTGGCGCCTGCGGACTGCTTACTGAAATTAGCTTGTGCTTGCTTGCTTTGCGATGTTAGCTTCTTATTCGAATTCGTCGTTCCACCTTAAATGGTGCAGCAGCTACATTCTGGCGCCTCAGGCGCCAGAATGTAACTGCTGCACCATTTAAGGTGGAACGGCTAATTCAAACACGGAGCTAACTTGAAAGCGGACTGTGTTTTACGGTAACCCTTCAAAAAAAATGCCACCACAACACAACCAACGGAGGACTACAAGTTACGGTATTGTTGTGTTTTTTATTATTTTAACGTGAAGGTTGTGTTTATTTACCGCCCGAGTGCGTGTTGTGTAGCTATGCACCACAGTTAGCGCAGTTAGCTCGCTTAGCTTGTTGTGCTACCTGTGAGGAAAAGGCGCCACAGCTTGGCAATGCAAATGTTTAAACGAAAATTAAACGTTATGCTATATTTTTGTTCCACATTTTGACCGGAATGTGTCTCGTTGAACCGCCGGTTGAGTTTGTTTTTCAGCGAACATGGCCTTGTTTTCAGTTTTCACGCTAGCTGGCTAACTTGCGCTAGCCCGGCTGTGTTCTAACAAAGCGTCTGTTATGGTCAGAAAACCTCAGTTTGTTGTGAAATTATCCTTTCAGATTTAGTAAACCTGTGCATTTCTTGATTTTTGTGTTGTACTATTTTCATTGCTCGTTTCCCGGTCCACCTTAAATTGCGCATGTATGGAGCTACAGCCCCATTTAAGGTGGAACGGGAAGATCCGAACAAGAAGCTGACTTTTCCCGTTTCGTTTTCAGATGGACGGCGACAGCAGCACCACGGACACCTCACAGCTGGGTATAACCGGCGAATACATGGCTGGAGGGTATGTGCTACAAGCTCAAGATGGTAAGAAAGGATTATAAAATATCAGTAAATATCTCAGATATTTGCTTTCAGCCTACATATTAGTAAAAGCTCTAGATAGATAGGTACTTTATTAATCCCAGGGGGGAATTCAAGGCATGCAGTAGCCATAAATAGAATATAGTACATACAAAATAGAAGTAGAAGAGTCTCACAGTGTGTATGAGTGATGACAGTAGTGCAGTTAACTAGTGTAAACAGTGTGGGCCACTTCAGTAGTACAAATACGCAGTTATGCAGTCTGCAGTGCAAATATGCAATAAAAAGCAGCAGCACTGTTTACGTGTATTGACTGTCTACACTGTATATATGTATAGACTGTATATCTATTTCGCTGTAGCATAAAATGCTTTGCAGATAGATGCATGGAAAGTATCTGATATTGTCATAATAGTTTGATATCTGTGCATTCTGAAGGGATACACTACTGCTCAAAAGTTTAGGATCACTTTAGAATTTCATTTCAGGCTTATTTTGCATATAGTCCTATTATCAGCAATTCTCAGTCCTCTGTCTAAATCTCCTGGTACAGCTGCCAATCCAAGTTAAGGATGTTATTGGGCTAATTGGTTGTTAGGACACTCTTGCTCAATTGTGATGCACAGCTGAAAAACATTAGACTAATTAATGAGAATAAAAGGGAGAACAACATTCTAGGTCAGTTTAGTATCTGAAGCATCAGCAGTTGATGGCTTACTGACCGACTCAAAATGGCCAGAAAGAAACAACTTTCTTTAGAGACCCGTCAGTCCACAAGGTTACTCCATTGAAAACAAGAAGTGTTTTGATTACTTATTGGCAACTTAGCAAAATTCCGTGCAGATATAATGGAATGTAAGAAGGATTCTAGGAGGTTGTGACAATGTAGCCACAGTGTTGTCATATAACGTTGTCACAACTTTCTGGGGAATTATATTTCAATGTTCTGACAACTTTGTGGGCTCTAAAACAATAGGCTGTTACAACATTGTCATTGTGTTTGCAGGGTTTTGTTAGTCCAGTCATGGCATTTTAAAAAAATATATGTGACGGGGGGGTTCCAGTTATACAGAAACGTAATCAGCAACCATCCTCTCATTTTGTGACCTTGGCTTCCAATTTTTTTAAATTAAATTCTAATGAGTGTAATTATTCTCTGACGTTGGCAGCCGAATCTTAGATTAAATCGTCAAATAGTCAAGTATTCAGGGTCACCCCTATCAGCTGTTGTGACATCCTGTGGTACTGGGTATTTCCATTGTTGCAAAACTAGAGCCAAAGGCCTGACTGTGAGCGACTCTGGCTGATCTTATTGGGACGCATAAAGAATTGACTGAACCTCAACAATGGCTCTGTATTACCTTTCTGATGTCTTTTATTCAGCTTGCCTCGTGCTCATGCACATATGCTGAGATTATTTTCTAGTAATAGAAGAGCTCTGATTGTTATATTTATAATATTTTGATTGAGAATAAAGCAGTCGTTATTAAGTATGTCTTTCTTTTTCCCCCCTTTGACTAGATGATGGGGATGAAAGTCTGCACGACCATGAAGATGGCAATGGCTGCAAAGACAATCTCAGAGAGCAGGATATATATCTCCCCATTGCTAATGTAGCACGCATCATGAAAAACGCCATCCCACAGACTGGAAAGGTCTGTCTGTCTCGATCACTTACTGACACATACACCCCAGACAGAATGACACCATTTTAAAGATTTATTGTCCGTTTCCTTTTAGATAGCTAAAGACGCCAAAGAATGTGTACAGGAATGCGTGAGCGAGTTCATCAGCTTCATCACGTCAGAAGCCAGCGAACGATGTCATCAGGAGAAACGGAAAACCATCAACGGAGAGGACATCCTGTTCGCCATGTCCACTCTTGGTTTCGACATGTACGTGGAGCCACTCAAGCTCTACCTGCAGAAGTTCAGAGAGGTATGGATCCGTGGCCTTGATTAAAAATGTGTATTTTTCTGCACGACCACTTTGTGGGAGTGCTGGATATAGCAGTGACCTCTGTAGCATAATATGACTTCTCTGATCTTAAGAGTATTTGTACACTTGTGTAAATATGTAACAAGTCATGTTAGCAGTGTTGATACCAGCACTGTGTGGCTTTGTCTGCCAACCCACAAGATTGTCTAATGTAAACAAATGAGATATTGGCACATACTGTTGATGTTGCAAACCAAAAACAGAGTTCCTGAATATCTCCACTCTCTTTTCAGGGACCTAAAATGCTGTGTTTATGTGGATAAAAGGACAAAAGCTCACACCATGTAGAAAAGCCTGTTATTAAAAATGTGTGTGGACAAAGTCTAAATATAGAGTTTTCTGTCTTAGGCAATGAAGGGTGAGAAGGGCATTGCTTCAGTGGGGGTTTCAGAAGGCCTGGGAGAGGAACTTGGAGACGACAGTTTCTGTAAGTAACCGCTAATAGGTCTTGACCAACAAGTGTAGTTAGTATTTTGTGTAAATGACCAAGCATACTGTCTTAGTTAATTTAGTTTTGGTCATCTACAACTCAACATTTATTATTGTGTTTGCTTTTGTGTGTGTGTTTTTTTTTTTTAATTATTATTATTCTTGTTAACTGCATATTTTGGACTTGCAGCAAATCAGTTGTCTGGAGGATTAATCTCACCTGACGGCCAACAGCAGAATGTCATGGTATACACCACCTCGTACCAACAGGTAAGCACATACAGCACAAGTATATGTATTTAAACAAAATAGCACCACTCTGATCCATGGAACGTCTCTAGAATTTCTTTGAACACTAATAAACTTTCAAAAGCCAACATCATGGTGTCAAGAAGTTTGATATATAAAATATTGGGATATTATGTTTGTGATACTGTATTGATTCATGAAAACACCGATTCCCAGCAGAATGTCAATCATGGTGTGTTGTGTTTAAACCTCTGACCACTAGAAGACAGTGTTGTAATCCATTTTCAGCTCCACTCCAACATTAACAAGCAGCACAAGGGAGCAATGTTGTTGTAAGCATTGGCAAACCTGTTCATTCACCTGTAGGATTTGAATAATCGTAATATATATCACTTTCTTGCAATATATTGAATCATGACCGCTGTATCACGATACGTATTGTATCACCAATACACAGCCTATATAGATAGATAGATAGATAGATAGATAGTGTTTGTCTATATATGTATAGTCTATACATGGAAACTAAGCTGCAAAAACATCTGGCTGGTCAGCCTACAGTGGTTTATCTCCACCCATTCATGCTGAAGTTAAGAGAAGTGGTTTGCTTTTTGAACAGGCCATGATACAGGGCAGCCAATCATGGCTGAGATCATGAACTTATATTTTGCACGCTTGTGTATATTAGTGTTTTAAAGACTGACTTCCGTTTATTTTAGAGCACTGTGTTACAGTGAACATGGACAATGATGTAACATGTCTGTCTCCTTTCAGCTCCCCGGTGTTCAGCAAATCCAGTTTTCATGACCCGGTTCAGATCTAGAGCGCACAGCTTCTGATCGGTCCGAAGGACAGAGGGGTCTCCTGCCTTGAGAAGATTTACAGGCCGCTTTGGAAGATGGCCAGACGATGTGTCATGAGAGCAGGGAGAGAACCACCTGCTGGCGGAGAGCCTGAATTTGTACATTTTCTTAGTGATGTCTGTAATTTCACACAGTAGTCATTTGTTACCATTATAATATGCATTCATTTTAAACAGTCTGTGGGATAACTTCCTCTGAGTGAAGACTGCCACCAGTTATTTGTGAATTTACTTTGTCCCTTTTATTTGTTAGGAGTTTTTAAAGTGGGTCGTGGGGGCGGGAGGGTGGATGGGTACCGTGGGAGTGGGTAGGGGCAGTATCACATTTGCATACAAACAATAAAGGGATTTTCATTTGATTTCTATTTGAATCCAGATAAATAACTTAATGTCAGTTGTCAATTTCATGTTGATTCTTAGAATAAAAACATGAAGGAGAGACGCCTTAGCTTGATTTACCGCATCCGATGAGACGTGTAAAACATGCTTTGTATTTTTATTTGGTTTCCTTAAATGATTGGACCAAACGCAATGCATTGTTCTATTATATCCTTTTGTGTTTCACTATTCTGCAGTGGGGCTGGGGGGTGGTAGAAGCTAAGTCCTAATATTCATGTACAAATTGCAACCCAGACCTTTTATTATAATTATAATAATAATAAAATGTAACATGTATTTAAAGAGAGAATTCTTATGGCTATGAGTGCACTGAACAAGGACCCATATACCATAAAACTGAATCTTGTTCTCATTAAAGAAAACTATTTGATTTCATACATAAATATATTTAAGTATTATTTACAATCCAGCCCATATAATGACTCTGCAAGCACAAAACATTTTAGATTTCTTTTTATTTAAGATGTCAAAAAAACCCAAACTCATTTACATATATCCACCTATGGTGTGTGGCAAGGAGTGGTTCAGTCACTTATTGAATGAGGCACAACACAGGACCACCAGTTTCAAAAACAGACTGGAAAATGGTCCAAAAATCAGAATTATGGCTGATTTTTTAATCACTATTCTAAATTCTTGCGAGACATTTATAGGCTGTACTTGGTGTATAATCAGTAACTGTGAGAATGTATAAAAGTTTGCTTTGATAAGTACAGATGAGTTAGTGTTCCTCATACCATCTGTATGTGGTATGTATTTACATATATACATGTTTATACAGACACACCCACCCTAAGCATTTCCATTAGGAACACTTGATTGGCCGGTGGATCGTTCTCAGCACTGCAGTGACACTGACTGTTTGAACACCTCAATGTGTGTGTCTGTGTATCCCACTCTGCTATCTGTGAGGACCACATGTCTCCCACTAAGACAACATAACATTGTTTTGCATGTGTAAGGACATTCTGCTGGTCCTCACGGTCCTCCCCCCACGATTAAATGAGCATTAATTAAATGAGCATTAATTAAGCATTGATTAAAAGTCCTCAGTGCTAATATAAGATAGATACACACGTGTTTGTTTCTGTGAATTGTAGGGACATCAGCACCATTTCATGGAAACTTCCCCAAACTTGACCCTACACTACTCCTAGCTGAACAATAACCTTAAAGGTGTCTTTATTTTAAAATATTATGATTTACACTGCAGGGTCCTTACAATGTAGCAAAAACTTGAGTGTTGCAAGACTTCCTGTCTAACATGCAGTGCATTGACATCATACTTTGCTCTGAAGTACTCTATGGAGGGAATCATCTGAAATTCAACCTAAACTAAACAGAAGTTGGGCGAGTTCTCTGCTGAAACACACCAGGTCCCACTCCTCTCTTGATTAGCAGGGATGTGAAAGCTATGTGCACAAACACACAATGGGAGCGTCCCAAATCTCCTATTTACCTACTACTCCGTAGGCGAGCGTGGCTAGTATGTCCGAATACCTAGTAGGCATCTAGTAGTATGCGAACAGCACCCGGATGACCACCTGAATCGGCACACTTGCTTCACCTGGAGCCGCAGATGAATTCAAAGCGGTATGTACGCTCTGTGTACGTAGCTACGGCTAGTGAACAGCTGCTACACAAGTTAGCGCTACTGCTGAGACAAACAATGATTAAAAATTCCTCCTGATTGGTCTTCACCGAGCTACAGCTCGACACTGTCTGAGTACATATTCAGACAAAAACACAGATCAGGTTCACAAAAACTCTCTAAAAAAGACTCTCTAGGACTTTTACGGTGGTGGTCTGACGTCTTGGTTCACAGGACGCTGGCAATATGGTAGACGTAGTGCATCCGAGCTTGTGTAGCTACTAAAACTCGCCTACTAGTCTGCCGCTCAAGCAGTACGTACTGACTCTAATCTAGTACCTACTGATTAGTAGGCGATTTCAGACGCACCCAAACAGTCTGGGCCCAGTAATGAAGAACTAGGCCACTAAAAACCAGCCTGGACGCAGGTTAGCTCAGCCCAGCTTATTACATTTCACAGTAAGGCACGAAGCTCCCAGCTTCTGATTGGGTGAATGCATAACAGTGGCCCTAGAAGATGATAAATGTTTGCATTTGTCTACAAATGCTATGATTTGAGAGAAGACAAGGAAAAAAAACAACATATGAACATACGAACATATGAAAAACAACTTTACATACAAATTATGTACAAAAAAAACATTACAAATAAGTTAAGAAATTTACAGCAATAACAATAAACTAAAGACATGAAAATAGAAAATGTCTAACACAGCAGAACAGGAAATAATGTTTAAAGACACTTTGTGTGGCTCCCATGTAGCCCCCTCCGTCACAGCGGACTCCTCTGCAGCTTTCATGAGCTGGAAGAATCAAATACAGACATCATGTTAGCAGCAGGTTCTCCACAGCAGGTTCTCCACAGCTCTCAGAGTTTATAGGAGATACTAAAAAGAACAGTACAATAAGGAGATGGTCTGGTTACCTATCTGCAATGTCAGCTATGATGTTTGTAGGGCTGGTGTTGGCTTGAGATGTTGAGGACTTCAGTTTACTGGCATCTGTGAGGCAACAAACACTGGAGTCAGTTTGAGGATTATAATGATGCTAAACCTAAACCTCATGTTTTCATTTAAATCTACAGCCTCCAAACTGCATGTACTCTTTTAAGGCAGATCCACAAACACTAATCCACAGACATGCTGGCCTGTACTCCTTAATTCATCATTTATTCATCCCACGTTCCTCCCATAGGATCCCATTCATTTTAGGACACACACAAACATTATGGTTTCATTCTACCTACAGCTTTCAAACTGCCTGTACTCACTCAGAGCAGATCCCTGACCGCTAATCCACAGACATACTGATACTCAGTCCTCTATTTGTTGCTTATGTGCAAAAATCTACTAGTAAGTACTAGCAAGTGCCGAAAAAGGGATAGTTTTACTAATGCCAACATTAGCAGTACACCCTTACTCTACTTGTTTAAGTTGGAGTAGACGACTTTAATGCTGAAGAACACTGCTATGTAGCAGTCGAGGGTTTCAATACTGACACAATGAACCATCAACTGCGACAATTCATTGCTTGTAAACGATTAAAAATCAATACTGTGTTTTTGAGAATTAATACAGCATCAGCAAACATATCACAATACTGAATATTTTCATACATCCCTACTGATGGGCTGTAAGTAGACACTTTCAAAACCTAACCTCTTCTTTGAGCAGACAAGATAAATGTATAAAAAACAAAAAACAAAAAAAACAACAAATAACCACATGCATCAGAAGTTAAAGCCTATTTTTTTGTGCATGGTGTCACTGGCGCACTTGAACCTCTGCTCCTATAAAACATCAGAAGCTGTACGATGGTTCCATGAGGTGCTTCTGCACAAAACCAGTAAGAATTCCCTGAACCTTCCCTGTTTTTACTGTTTATGTTTCTGGTTACAAACAAATAAGCATGAATAATTTTACTTTCAATATAGGACACATACATTTTACATACATACATACATATATATATATATACACACACACACACACACACAAACATACATACATACATACACACACATATATATATATATATATATATATATGATAAAATATAAAACAAATTTTATATAACATTTCTTAAAAAGCTTATTACGATGATGCAGATAACACTCCATCATGGCTTCACACAATTTACTGTACAGTATCGCCATTCTTGTTATTTAAACACAACAGCTGACATTTCCATTGTAACAATTTCATGATGAATTGTCCAATGGAAATGCTCCAAAATAGCTTGGACAACTTTCTGGTTTCATTGACTTACATTGAAAGTAAAGATTTCGGCCCCGTCTGTAAAGTTGCCATTTTGGAGATACTTTTTTTTCCATTGGACAGCGAGAATATACAGACTACTAGTTCAGGACTGAGTAGTTTTTGCGCTGTGCATGTCTGTGTTTAGTAATTGGCTTACAAAGGTTCTGAAAAGGTACTAGGTTTAGATGAATGATTGAGTTGCTCACTTATCATGCAGGAGAACCAAGTTCAGGCCCAGCAAAGAAACATTCCTGTCAATCTAATTACATCACTTTAGCGCTGAGCTGCACGTTGCAGCCCTTAACAATGAGTTTGTTGCAGGATTTGGAAAGAATAATAGCTAAGCTTACATTGTCCTAACGAACACTGGTATTATTACTACTCAGAACCAGTTAGGAATCTTGTTTTCTTTGAAAGTTGAGTGTTTATTAAACACAGAGACTCCAGATATCCAGACCCCTCTCCTCCACACACACGCACCTTGCAGCCAGCGGATCTGAGTGGCTGGACCGTAGCCCTGCTCGTTCTTGGCAGCGATACGGAAGACGACCGCGGGCCGTGCTGAGCAGTCGATGTGGGCATTGCTCAGTTGCGCAGGGCTGACCGTGCAGGAGGTCTTGGTGCCACGGTAGATGCGTATGAAGGCCAGCTCTCCAGGCTTCTCCACACTACCGCCCCGAGACTTTCTCACCGCCAGATACATGGAGTATTCCAGAATCTTCCCTGACAGAGAGGTTGGAGACTCCCAGGTGATATGCACCGAGTCAGAGGCCTGAAAAATGGATGCAAGAGGATGCAGATCAGCAAAAGGCAGGTTATTAACAACCATGCAAAGTACATTAAGCATATGATCGCTTAAATTAGAGTGCTAACCAGCTAGCCCCAGTGCACCCCGTCTTGTAATACCACTTTGTATCTTGAGGAGATAGTGAGTCCAACATGAGAGGATGAAGAAATAGCGCTGCTGCCCCAATGGTGTATTTTAACTTTTTAGTCAATCATGTGTAGGGCTGAGGCGGCGTGTAATTCGCTACAAAATTCCATAGATTAGCATAACGCAAAAATAGCCACGCCTTCTGAAAGCATGGATTTATCCGGGGCGCGAGCTGCAGCTACAAACAATCACTCACAAACATCTAAAGTTGTGAGTGTTTCACACAGAAACACAACAGTGTGGTGCTCTGTCAGCTCTGCACAGTGGAGATGGAGATGAGTACAACTGCTATACACGAGACCTTGAAGATCAAACATCCCGTAGAGCTTCATCAACACAGCAGCAGGACAGCACCTGTTTACCTGTTTATCTTATAGATTATTTTAAGATTAGATTTAATGTTGGTGCTGCTGGAGACGTTTTTGGAGAATTAAGGTGTATTAAGTTTGATGCTGAACTAGGGCTGGGGGATATATTAAGTTAAGAAATATCGATATATTTTTGTATGAGATAAAAGATGAGACAAGATGGTTTATATTGATATAGTCTGTGTTGTGCTGCAATTACACTTGTGGATTCTCTCTCTCTCTCTCTCTCTCTCTACAAAATACAAAATAAAAAGGTAGCCTGTTATGGTGACAGTGTGAGAGTGACTCATGTTTTCTGTTAAATAAATACAAACATTTTTGTATTTTTGTTTTTAGAATTCAGAAAACAGGTATTGTATCGGTATCAAAAAATTAAAAACAATACCCAGCCCTAGTCAAAAGTGCCTGTGTGACATTTGGGACGTGTAGCTTTGACGCAGAAGTGCCTTTGTTGTCACCTTATGGGAAGAAAAAAAATATCGAGAGATATATTATATAATTGCCATTCAGCTAAAAGATATCAAGATATTATTTTTGGTCCATATCGCCCAGCCCTATGCTGAACTTACAACGTGGCTAAGAACTGAATCTGCTGTAAAGCAGCGGAACATTTCACTTACCTTAATTCACATATACAAGTAAGGCACACTTTCAATTTAACCCCATTGTGCAGTCTGTTATACAAACACAAACATTTTTGTTGTAGCACAGCTGTGATGTAGTACCTTAGTGATTTTGACCGCAGAGGGTGCTCCAGGGAACCCAGGCTGACAGGTCTTAAACTCACTGACTGGACTGAAGTCACCCTGACCACAGCTGTTCAGGCCTGCCACTCTAAAGCGATAGCAAATGCCTGACGCCAGCTCCTGCTTCTCCCGTCCCTCGAAACTGTGAGGCTCGGGCATCTTCCACTAGAGAGAAAGACAGATAGTTAAAACTAGAGATGGGACCAATCCGATACAATATCGGTATCGGGGCCGATATTGACGTAATGTTACGTATTGGATATGCGGCCGATCCACTTACTGATCCATTTTCTATTTCATTTCTATTTAGTTTTGCACATTATTTCAACTATTTAAAATCTTGTTGAAGTTGCTGCTGATACAATTTTCTTAATACTTGAACTGTTTAGATCATGCAGTCAGTCATACTGTTGTATTTAGCATACTAGAAAGGTTTTGATGTTTATTTCAGTTCTGTGTTTTAAATATTTGATATGAAAGAAAACTATTGTGTTGGTATACGCCTTTGGAATGCATTTTTATTAAATGCGTGTGTGTACTCTTCTAAGTGCTGTGTCTATTTCAGCCTCATTATGCAACCTTAAACATAGTACCAATGATAATAAACTAAAGAGCACTTATATCAGTATTTGTATCGGTATAGGTATTGGCAGTTATATATCGGTATCGGATCGGAACTGAAAAACACTGGATCGGCCCATCACTAGATAAAACCCTGAATGTCATGTAAGAAGAATGACTGGCGATCAACAGCATGAGTGATTAAAGCTGACCTTGCCATCAGTGGAGGTTTGGTTGGCGCTCTCGTCCTCTGAAGGTAGATAGTAGTGTGTAACCTCGGAGTAGAGTGTTTTAAATATCCCAACATCGAACCAGGTAGATTCTTCAGAACTCTCACTCTGCAGGGCGACAGCGCAGTCCATCAACAGCATGTTCAATAATTACAGCAATTACAAACGTTCTCACGCTCAAACAGTGCAGGTTCATACCTGCTGAGACGGGCTGGCCGGGTTGTCTTGTTCTGGGGATGAAAGAAAATAAAGAAGCACTGTATGAGGATTAATTAGTGTGGAAGGTTTTCAGGCTCTCTCTGAGATTAGCTGGTTTTTACCTTGCCGCCAAAAAGCACTGTTGCTCTTATTCACATCCACTGGCACAGGTTTCACACCGTCACAGTTCTGGCCGTTCACTGTGGATACAAAGCAATCAAGCACAATGGGTGTGTCTCAAAACCTAGTGAGCTCCTACATAGGTAGCATTTTACATCATAGTACGAGCTCCCGACATGTAGACTGTCCCAATTCTTACACACCTTAAACATACTGTCTACTGAGGAACCTTATTTTGACCTGATTTTAAGGAAGCATCGAACACTTCCTCAGCCGCTAAGACAATCCCATGATGCAGCACAGGTAAATCTACGAGCAGTGAAGTGGTTTTAAAATGTGAGTTATTTTGATTCTCTCTGGTGTTTTAATGTGTTTCTGGTCATATAATCACACAGTATTTTATTATCAACTCTAATGAGTCGTTGTCCATTTAGCAGTTCTATACTCAAGCTATTAGCATTTATGCTAACGGATTTTTAAGCCACGGGCTATTGTTTTGCAATCAGCAATATTTTTAATAATATATTTCTTGGTGTTCTTCAGTTAAAACTATTGCTTTTTATTGCACAACTACATTGTTATTTGTTTTTTATTTTCTACCAGATCTTCACCACGTGACTCCGGTCTAATTGTGGGCTTGTGTACAGCTTTTTGATCGGATGCACTGATTCCAGAAAACAACAGATCCCCCCCCAAAAAGAACGAATAGGATAGAAAAGGGCACGCTAACTTACTAAACGTCTGCTCAACCGACAGACACCGTTTCAAATACACTGACCACCGACCACCGACCATGACTGTAGGGTTGGTTTGACCTGTTTGTCGTTTTTTTCAATCCCCCTTTTTCACCCCCATTCATTTTCGAGCACACCCAAACATTATGGTTTCATTAAACCTACAGCCACCAAACTAAATGTACTCACTTAGGGTAGGTCCATAAACACACTGACCCACACTTCTCTACTTGTCCTTGTTCTTCACACTGCTTAAGCTACACAACTATTCTGTCTTTTCTTCAGGAAATGCACTTTTCTAGTTATGAATAAACTCTGATCTGTTAACTGTTGTTCTCTAGCTCTGGTTTCACTTAGTGAGTATTGAAAGTTTTGTAAATAATATAAATAAACCAATTGTATTATTAAATATATTTTTAAAATTCTATATTAAATATATTATAACTTGTTGACCATTTTGTCTTATTTGTCAATCACAGCAGTGTCTTACCAGACTCTGGATTCAAGTCTCCTCTACTTCGTTCTGCCGCGGCCTCACCCACAACAGCCTGCGCTACAGGCCTCTCCTGCAGGGCAATAAAGAGTTTCTGAGAAACGCCCACTCTTATTGAAGACATTACATCAGCTTACAGGCTTAGTAAACAAAACTGAGTGTGCAATTACTTCTGGTACCTCAACCTTATTTAATAAATATATGAAAAATAAATAAATAATAAAGACATGTATAAATGACATATCTATACATTTTACACATACACACATATACATATATATATATATATACACACACACACATAAAATCACTTTTTTCTTCTCCTGTTTTAATACCTGCTGTAGAGCCCGGACATGTAACGATGAACTTTCCTCTCCAACACATGCTCCATGTATGTCTCGGGCTGGAAGAGAAACATACATATACTCATATTAGAACCAACAAACAATATTTGAGACAATTATGTGTTGGAAGTGATGTTTTAATGATGTTTTGGGAGTGAAGTTCCAGTTTTCTGCTGTTTAAACAACTTACGGGCCAAAAAAATAAAATAAAATAAAATAAAATAAAATATGTGCTTTAAAAGCTAAACTATATAAGTTTTGGGGATTTTGGAGACCTCTCTGGCAGAAATGTGTAATTGCACACAATGTCTCTCACAATGTGTGATTGCTAATGCACTGAAAGAATATTCAAAGAGGACTCAGTCAAAACTTAGACATGATGTGAATTATCAAAGACTTTTATCACATTTTCATCAGTATTGTGTTAATTTTGTGACTTAATAAAGGTCTGGTTCTATGTTTAAGAGCCTCTGCATGCAACAATAAGGCGTATTATGTAGGCCAAAATAATTCAGGTCAAATACTATGATTCAACCATGCTTTGTGTCCTTTCCTGACTCAATAATGATGTTTCTTTCAGTTTTAACAATCCTTATATGGTACCACAAAAAAATAAAAGATTTTAAAATATTTTACAACAATAAATTGTAGGCTTATCAAGTTTCATATTGCGCGCCAAATGTTCAAGCCATTTAATGGTGAATTATCCACAATATGCTCAGAAACCTGTGTTGTGACATATCATGACTGCCTAAACAATCCAGACTAACTTCAAGACTACAGGGTTAATAACAAAATAAACAGAACTAGACCTGTTTAACTGGATGTAGTCCCATGCAGGTTGTGAAACACTGAACACAAACTGTAGTTGTTATAATAATAATAATAAATCTACAAGTACATGTTGGTATTCAGTGTTTCACAAGCTGCATGGGAGTAAATCCAGTTAAACAGGCCTAATATTATGCTAATTCTGTAAAAAAAAACCAAAAAAAAAAAACCCTGTAGTCATGAAGTCTGGATTGCTTAGGTAGTCATGATATCCACAATATGCTCAGAAACATGTGACATAATTCACCATTAAATGTCATCAAATTTCACATCAAATGTTCATGCCAAGTAAAACATCTTTATAACCCTACAGCTTAGTGTTGTGAAATATTAAAAAGAAAATAGTGTATTTAGTTTACACATGCCATACATACTCGTCTGGACAGACAGCTGTAGATGTTCCTCCACTATTTCATCACTGACTGATGAAGCCTGCATGGCTGGTGAACTGGAGGCACCGGTGGGCGGGACTGAAGCTGGAGTGACCGACTGCAACTGCAACAGGTAGCATTCAGCCGCAGGTATGGGCCGCCAGGCTACATGCAGCATACTGATAGTGGATTTGACCAAAAATACTGCAGCCGGGGTGGACGGTTTCTCTACAGAGAGCAGAAAACAAAGCCATTTTTAAAAAGATAACCAAAATTGAAATTAAAATTCAAGATTAATGTCACTATAAAGACTCCTAATTTTTTATTACATCATCTGGCACCAGTGGACCAGGAAAAAATATTTTTCACAGAAAGGAGGAAAAGGTTATTAAGGTTAAATGGCCATATCATGGAAGATAAATTTCCCTCACTTTCTTAAAATAAAAACACGTGATGTCTGTAAGCAGCTGTGGGCTTTACATCCACCCATTTTTGGTGAGGGAAAAAAATAAATTAAAATAAAAAAATAAAAATAAAAAAAAGCCAAAACCACCAAACAAACAAAAAACCTTGAATGGATAAAAGGATGATGGACTTGGATATATCAAGTAAATGATATATCATCGCACTGCTTGCCATACAGTGTATACACACACACACAACGCTGAACTGCTGTTATGCAGCTGATAATGGAAATTTAGCCAAACGATAATTGTCTCCAGAATTATTGCGATAAATGATATTATTGTGTTCTAAAACAAACAGCCTATGAAATGCAGTAAAACCGACTAAACTGGCTCTGCAGTATGTAAAGCACTGCGCTGCACTGAGTGGCTTAAGGCCGATATACTTCAGCAGCAGAGTGCAAAGCTGTAGCATTTACTTCATGCTATACAAAAAAAAAACCCAGAAGAAGTTTAAAAAAAAAATTCATTTCAATTTCATTCTAATTTGTTAATTAATTGTTGATATTGTATTATCATATATGTAGGCTGCTCAAAAAAATAAAATACGGCACGTTACATGATGGAAAGCATGTGATTATAATTAGCATGAAATCGTCATGGATTTAAATTAGGGGTGGGTGATATGGCCCTACAATAATACCACGATATTTTATGGTACTTTTGCGATACTCTTGGCGATATGACAAATCATTGAATCAAAAACAAATAGTTCATGAATACACTACTGCAACAAAATGAAAATTAAATTTTATTATTGCATATGATAGGCACACCATAACTGAGATATTAAAAAATACAAGAATTTTCATCAGATTGTAACAAAAATCAATAATCCAGAATGTCACGATACTAAATAAAGCACTCCAAATATCTCCATATATCCAGGACTGAAGTAAAGTGAACGATACTGGGCAGATAAAATCTCTCTCTGGTAGATATATATTGGGAAATGAGAAAAGTGTGAATTTTTCTTTTGCTAAAAACAGTAAAAGTAGTACCTGATGTGATAATTAGTGATGGGTGATATGGCACGATATTTCAGGGTATAAAATCAATCACCATATTCAAAAATGTTGGCGATATAATTGTGTACGATACGATATGGCACACCCCCAATTTAAATTGTGATATTTGATAATATTGTTTATAGGCACAAGGCTATCGTCCACCACGCTATATTTTACCCAAGTGGCCAGCTTGTGTAACTCAATGATTGATATCAGTTGGTACAGACGACCGATGACTGGAAACAACTGGCTCTACAGACGGTGCCTATCAGATCAAGCCTACAGGCAGCTTACGTCCTGATTTCTTACCCTAGCTGTCGTGGATGGAAACACAACTTAACTGTGCATGACATTTGTGAAACTACTAAATGGAAATCTGACTATTGTTAACATTTCAAAATGTAACATTCCACACAGTTCATATACGTTTCAAAACCAGCTGGTTTTACATGGGCTTTTTTGTGATGTCACAAAAACCAACAAATACCTACCTATACCTATAGCAGTTCAGCCCCACCCATTTACATGGTCTGAAAATCTCTCTTACTGCAGTGTCTCACTACAACCACAACCTGCCACACCAGCTCCAGCTAATTACCTTCTTCTTGGTGAGATGAGATTTAGTACTGGAGTTAGATAAGAAGGAAACTGTGTCAGATTCAGGTTGGAGCTGAACTATGAGACCTTATTTAACTTCAGGTACTGATTAACTAAACTAGGAATTAAACAGTAACTGCAACCGACACTGTGCTGCCTCGATAGGACGAGAGAGATGTTTAAATAAACATGGACACTTATATTAACAACGTTAACTGGATTAATGTTGTTCTTCTGAGCTAATAAACACTTACTGTCCGGATAAATACAGTATATTTTATACACAGTACTGCTATCATGAACTGACCTGTTTCAAGATACCACAGGTCTTTACAGCACACTTGAAAGTTCCAGTTCTTCTTGTAGCCGTCCCGCCCGCTCCAGATATACAGCCGTGTGCCGATAGTTGTAGCGCAGTGACCGGTGCGAGCCTTTGGCCAGCGTCTACTGCCCTCCTCCTCTCCTGGTGACTGCACAACTGTGCCTGACCGCTGCTGCTGCTGGCCCTCAGGGTTCAGACTATGCCAGGCCATCGTGTCTTCAGGTGAGGTGAGATGTTGTAATACAGTTAGATAATAATCACATCATGGTCATTATATATATATATATATATATATATATGACCACACACACACACATTTTTGTCTTACTATATTAGTGAGGTCATCCATAGGTTTCTATTGATCTTTGTTTTACTATAACTAAATAATACTACACATACACCTAAACCTAACCCTAACCTTAACCTTAGTACCCTAAAGACTAATTTTTTGCTCTATTAGATTTTTTTTTTTAAACTTGATTTTTGGAGAAAATGACACGTCCTAAAAAAAAAAGAACAGACTGTACTATACTAGTAAGGACATGTGGTCCTCACAAATATACCTCCACAAGAACACACACACACACACACACACACACACACGTTTGTCTTACTATATTAGTGAGGTCATCCATAGGTTTTTATTGATCTTTGTTGTCCTATAACTAAATAATACTACACCTACACCTAACCTTAACCTTAGTACCTTATATAATACTACACCTAAACCTAACCTTAGTATTCAAAAGACTAATTTTCTGCTCTATTAGATTAAAAAAAAAAAAAAAAAAACAACTTGATTTTTGGAGAAAATTACATCCTAAATGTCCTCACTTCACAAAAAAACAAACTGACTGTACTATACTAGTGAGGACATGTGGTCCTCACAACTATACCTCTACAACTACACACTCAATTTATTGTTGTGTTTAAATCCCTGACCATTAGATAGCAGTGTTCTTCACCATTAGAATCCTCCACTCCCAACAAAAACAAGTAGCATAAGGATGCACCACTGACATCAGCATTAACAAAGCTACGCATATGTTGGTGTGTTGTTCTGTACTACGTTGGTTTTCATAAATATATATCAATATTGTAAGTCCTATATTATAAATTTTTTTTTTTGATCATCAGGTTCTTGCTCATAAACAGCCCTAACATATAGGAGCAGGACCTGCAGTGGGTGAACCGGAACTGCTTCTAGTTTATTCATTAAAAAGTGTGATTAAACTACAGGGAGCTTGTCCTGATATTCACCTGCTTGGACTGCAGCCACGACAATGGAGTTTTGATTGGTCAATTTTATGTTTAACGCATTTGTAGAGTGCCAAAAATCAAGCTGGCATAGATTTAATATTGTACCAGTTTTAAACATACAGGTGTTTGTTTTCAAAACTAATAGGAGTTTACTTTCTCACCACTAAGTACACAAAAACTATAGAAACTGTAATACTGTCTGAATATGTATCTACAAAAATTACCAGAAAGGGCCTTGACATACTTTACTTTTAATGTAAGTCAATGGAACCAGAATTTTTACTGTGGAGCATTTCTATTGGCCCTTTCCTGTGAAATGTTCATACAATATAAAGGGTAGTCGTTGTGTTCAATTGACGTAGAAAAATAAAAATCAACAAAAATGGAAATACACGTTTTTTTTGGACAGTAATGTTATGTGAACACCTAAACAGCTAATTGCAATTTTTTTTAATAAGGTTATTTGCATATAAGCTATAAGCTCATTTCCATCCTTCCATCCCAAATCACAACCATGAACTATTATGTGTAATCATTAGTAAAACGCTGTTAGGTACATACCCAGGTTTAACACTGACAGTGAGTTGGTACATATCCACTCTACTGCTGTGTTCTGCTTTCGCTCCGTCTCTTCAACAGGCACCCAGCCTCCAAACACAAACATCCTACACAAGGAAGGAGCTGGTGTCAGTTACAGCGACCATACCAAGGCCTGACAGATATGAACATTTTGTAGCTGGTACAAATATCTGATAACTGATAAATCACCTGATATAATCTGAGATGTTAATGTTATAGTTAGATGTTAATGTTATAGTTTTAGTTATACTGCAGTACTGACTGATGATAAAATCAGTTCCCAATGATAACATTTCTTATTTTCAACAGTGGAGGGGGAGTCAATAACGCTTTGTGTGTTTTTGTGTTATTCTTAGGCTAAAGGTCATTCACAAAACGTTATCTTTCAGTTAGTCAGATAACATAAGCCCAAAGATGAGCACTATCCCATAAGAATGCCTCTTAGCTCTTTTCCTACCAGATAGGCTTGAATTTGGGCTTACGTTATCTTGCTAACTGAAAAATGTAAAATACCCTTTGAATTAGAGGAGTTCAAATTCTGTTTTGGTTGTGAACCAAAAAAAAAAAAGCTCTAATTATCGGTCACTATTATCAGTCAACCAACACATCTGTCAGGTCCTAAATCTCCAAGGCATATCTTCTATGTTGCTCTCTGCATAAGCTCTGAAAAGTAAAAGTAAAACTAAAAAAGGTAAAAGGGTTCCGTTACTGGTTTCCAATCACATTTGAAGTGTGCAGGCTCCTGGGTAGTGGGCGTGGTCCTGTCATTTGAGGTAATGACCAAGTCATCGTCTCTGAAACACATGTATATAACACACGGTAAGAGGTAACAGACAGACGGAGACAGCAGACAAGACTGAAATCAAAAGACCCCATTTACACCTAGTTACTTCATGCATCTATATAAGGACTATAAGGATTATATATGTATGCATATATGAAAGCACAGCCACAGAAAATGCATGTGTAAACAAACAGAAGATGCATTTACAACAGAGAGAAAACCAATCACTCAAAGCCTGAAATGTATTTCACATGGTATGTCTAACCAAGGCATACTTTACAGTGCAACGCGTCCCAGAATAGCCCAACACCTGACCGGTACAACCCAGACCCCTCCTAGTTCAACCCAAACCTTTCCCAGTACAACAGATACTAAAGCCAGTACAACTCAGACCCCTCCTAGTTGAACCTAAACCCCTATCCAGTACAACAGAAACTATAGCCAGTACAACCCAGACCCCTCCTAGTTTAACCTAAACCCTTCCCAGTACAACAGAAACTATAGCCAGTACAACCCAGAGCCCTCCTAATTCAACCTAAACCCTTCCCAGTACAACAGAAACTACAGCCAGTACAACTCAGACCCCTCCTAGTTGAACCTAAACCCTATGCAGTACAACAGAAACTATAGCCAGTACAACTCAGACCCCTCCTAGTTGAACCTAAACCCTTCCCAGTACAACAGAAACTACAGCCAGTACAACCCAGAGCCGCCCTCCTAATTCAACCTAAACCCTTCCCAGTACAACAGAAACTATAGCCAGTACAACCCAGACCCCTCCTAGTTGAACCTAAACCCTTCCCAGTACAACAAAACCTAAGCCAGTACAACTCAGACCCCTCCTAGTTGAACCTAAACCCTTCCCAGTACAACAGAAACTATAGCCAGTACAACCCAGAGCCCTCCTAGTTGAACCTAAACCCTATGCAGTACAACAGAAACTATAGCCAGTACAACTCAGACCCCTCCTAGTTGAAACTAAACCCTTCCCAGTACAACAGAAACTACAGCCAGTACAACCCAGAGCCCTCCTAGTTTAACCTAAACCCTTCCCAGTACAACAGAAACTATAGCCAGTACAACCCAGAGCCCTCCTAATTCAACCTAAACCCTTCCCAGTACAACAGAAACTACAGCCAGTACAACTCAGACCCCTCCTAGTTGAACCTAAACCCTATGCAGTACAACAGAAACTACAGCCAGTACAACCCAGACCCCTCCTAGTTCACTCTAACCCCTATGCAGTACAACAGAAACTATAGCCAGTACAACCCAGAGCCTTCCTAGTTGAACCTAAACCCTTTCCAGTACAACAGAAACTACAGCCAGTACAACCCAGAGCCACCCTCCTAATTCAACCTAAACCCTTCCCAGTACAACAGAAACTATAGCCAGTACAACCCAGACCCCTCCTAGTTGAACCTAAACCCTTCCCAGTACAACAGAAACTACAGCCAGTACAACCCAGAGCCACCCTCCTAATTCAACCTAAACCCTTCCCAGTACAACAGAAACTATAGCCAGTACAACCCAGACCCCTCCTAGTTGAACCTAAACCCTTCCCAGTACAACAAAACCTAAGCCAGTACAACTCAGACCCCTCCTAGTTTAACCTAAACCCTTTCCAGTACAACAGAAACTATAGCCAGTACAACCCAGACCCCTCCTAATTCAACCTAAACCCCTTTCCAGTACAACAGAAACTATAGCCAGTAGAACCCAGACCCCTCCTAGTTCAACCTAAACCTCTCCCAGTTCAACAGAAACTATAGCCAGTACAACCCAGACCCCTCCTAGTTTAACCTAAACCCTTCCCAGTACAACAGAAACTATAGCCAGTACAACCCAGAGCCCTCCTAGTTGAAACTAAACCCTTCCCAGTACAACAGAAAGGATAGCCAGTACACCTCAGACCCCTCCTAGTTTACTCTAACCCCTATGCAGTACAACAGAAACGATAGCCAGTACAACTCAGACCCCTCCTAGTTGAACCGAAACCCTTCCCAGTACAACAGAAACTATAACGAGTACAACCCATGTCTGAAGAAAATAATCATGGTTGGGAACAAAATGATACTAAAGGCTTAAAAGACACCCACTGTGAGAAACACACTGCAGATGATGGAGGCTAACCCTTTAACTGGTTGAGCTGAAATCCAACTGCTAACTGTAACTGCATGTGGCTGAAATCTTATCAGCATACAATCCAGTGATTAGCCACATGAAGTGACCAGATATAAACTGGATCAAAGAAAGCACTGATTCCCCCTTACCAAAGTCCAGCTGCCACAGGTCCCCTAACCTCTTCCCACACATGCCCCCAAAAATGTAAAGCTTCGGGGAGGCGCCACCCTTTCCGCCATACGCCACGCATGTGTGGGACTCCCGGGGAGAGGGACCAGCGCCTTTCGTCTCAGGGATGCTCCAGCCTTTCACCCCCGACTGTGTCTGCAGCTCCAGCTCATAGAAATCGTCCAAGTACCTGCAGAGTCCATGAAAAATGGAGAGCACAAACAGAAAAGCTAATTCCACATCAGTGAGGCAGCTCAGTGCAGCCAGCCTGCCAGCGATTAGGCAACTGGCCCGAAACACATGCTCACCGTGGCACGTTGCCATTCGGGTCCTCGCTGTCGTTGGCCAGTCCTCCAAACAAGTAGCACTTGTTACCGTAAAGAGTGAAGCTGTGTCCCAACCGTGGGCAGGGTGGTACGCCGTTCTTCGGGGAGCGGGGCTTCAGCTTCTTCCACAGCCAGCGACTGGCCTGGGAAAACAAGACACAGGTTCAGTTACAGCTCTCAAACTGTTGCTGCTGTGTGATTTACTGCATATTAAGTTAAATGTGAATAGTTGTTTTACATTTGTAGACCCCATAAGTTGGGGACAGTGCAGCTAAAGTGAAAAATGTTACCACTGCGTGACTATATCTATTGTAAACAAGACTATTCCCTTCATATAGCAGTGCCACAATTGTCTCAACAGTGAGTTTCTGGTCTAAAGACTTTTAAGGACCTCAAACACTACAACGGTTTGGGTTGATTTTTAAAGACAGGCTATTTTTGTAATGTGCCTTTTTTGGCTACATGGCAAATACAGAAAGAATCCAGACAGCAGACATTACTGCTGTGAAGCCAAATCTCACATCTGTGTTTATTATAGGGCTGTGTATTGGCAAGAACCTGGCAATACAATACATATCGTGATACTGTGGTCACGATTCAATATACCGTGATATATTCTGCAAGCAAAGTGATATACTGTGATTTTTCAAATCCTACAATAAAGACACACCACTATATGAACAGGTTTGCCAATGCTTACAATAACATTGCGACCTTGTGCTGCTTGTTAATGTTGGAGTGGAGCTGAAAATGGATCCCAACACTGCCATCTAGTGGTCAGAGGTTTAAACACAACACACAAGGATTCACTGTCTGCCAGAAATATCTGCATGTAAACAGTTTTTTAATGATCGACACAGTATCACTAAACATATTATCGCAATATTCAATATTTTCTCACACCCCTGTCACAGACACAGTGGGCCTTTTTCAATATCTTTCTAAAATCATTTTGTTTTTTTTGAAGGAAGATAAAAATCCACCTCCGATTCATGATGTGTTCCTAAAGCTCCGAACTGTTCACACCTTTTGACTGTGTGTAGAATCTGTTCCGACAACCCACATAAGAAAACACTGGTGAACGTCAGAAACTGCATAGAAACTGTGTAAATGGGTTTTAAGAAGAAAAGTTGGTGAACGAAACCCAATGAATCTAAAATAAGCTGTTTTTTCAGCATATAGTCTTAAAATGTGCACTGAGGAGTGAATGGTACGTTCTGAAACCTTTATAATGTTTACATATGACTTGTTCCCCAAAAAAAGGCAAGAATACTCCAGTTTACTGAATATCGTCACTGTCCAAAGACAAACAAGTATCTCCAAAATGGAAACTTCACATTAGAGGACAAAAACCTACTTTACTTTTAAACCTGAATTTTTTCCATGTGCTTTTGAAGCATTTCTATTGGTCCATTTATTGTGACATTTTCTCAAAATGTAAATAACAGCTCATGTTCAATATAAATGGTGTAGAAAAATAAAAACTGAACAAAATGGTGATGCATTTTTTTCTTTGGACAGTACCAATATGTAGTCATTCTCATAGCATCACAGACGCACTGAGCCTAAAACATTTTCCTAAAACCTTTTCTTAAATTAGTTTTTTGAGAAAAGTCAGATTCATGACGTGTTCTCAAAGCTCCCAACTGTTCACACATTTTAATTGTGTGTAGAATGTGTTTCAACATCCCACATAAACACTGGTGAATGTCAGAAACTGAAACCTTTATTTACTTCAACTTATATTATTATATGTTGTATATATTTGTATTATTATTATTATTATTATTATTATTATTATTATTATTATTATTATTATTATCTATTGGTGAATGGAGGAACAGCAAAGTAAGAATTTCATTGTACAGTGTAACTGTCTGTTCTGCTGTGCACATGACAATAAAACTCTTAAATTGAATTTCTTGAATTTCTTTATAAAGTTTACATATGACTTGTTCCCCCAAAAAATCAAAGATTACAGTTTACTGAATATTGTCACTGTCCAAAGATAAACAAGAACTTCACATTAGAGTCCAAAAACCTACTTTACTTTTAATGTAGGTCAATGTAACCAATTTTTATATGATTTTGGAGCATTTCTATTGGTTCATTCATCCTGAAATGTTAACACAATGTAAACATCAGCTGGCGTTCAAATGGTGTAGAAAAAAAAAATTAGATGTTTTTCTTAGGGCAGCGACGAGATGTTTCTTTGAATGCCATGTTATGGGGCTTGTCGTCCCCTTTCTGTTCTAATAACCCACAGAAAGACAGTGTGAAGTGAGGGACAGACAGGCTGGGGGTCTCACCTGCAGCTCGTACAGGCTGCTGCTGTACTTGCCGAACTCCACCATTCCTCCGAACACCAGGATGCGCGTGCCCTCGCAGACGAACCCATGAGCAGCACAGCCGGGGGGGATGTCCCCTCTGACCGCGGGCAGAAACCACTGCTTGGAAACTGGACCACAACAAAGAGACTGTATCAGTTTACTGTATCAGTACCGACACCCCCCTGAGACTGGTAGACTGGTACCATTCACCAGACAGCCCGAGGTTACAGTCCAACTCGCACTCGCTATCAGTTCGCTGGAAAAGCTCAACTGAGTTAGCTTCATATATATATATATATATAACTCGAATTGGCCGTTCCACCTTAAGTGGTGCAGAATGTAACCGCTGCATCATTTAAGGTGGAACGAGTTTTTGGAATAAGAAGCTAACTTCAGCATAAGGCGCCACAATATAACTGCTGAACCATTTAAGGTGGAACGGGGAATTGGAATAAGAAGCTAACTTCAGCCCGAGACACCAGCAAGTAACTGCTGCACCATTTAAGGTGGAACGAGTTATTGGAATAAGAAGCTAACTTCAGAAAGCAAGCATGAGGCGCCAGAATATAACTGCTGCACCATTTAAGGTGGAACGAGTTGTTGGAATAAGAAGCTAACTTCAGCATAAGGCGCCACAATATAACTGCTGAACCATTTAAGGTGGAACGGGGAATTGGAATAAGAAGCTAACTTCAGCCCGAGACACCAGCAAGTAACTGCTGCACCATTTAAGGTAGAACGAGTTATTGGAATAAGAAGCTAACATGAGGCTCCAGAATGTAACTGCTGCACCATTTAAGGTGGAACGGGGAATTGGAATAAGAAGCTAACTTCAGAAAGTAAGCATGAGGCTCCAGAATATATCTGCTGCACCATTTAAGGTGGAACGAGTTGTTGGAATAAGAAGCTAACTTCAGCCCGAGACACCAGCAAGTAACTGCTGCAACATTTAAGGTGGAACGAGTTATTGGAATAAGAAGCTAACATGAGGCTCCAGAATGTAACTGCTGCACCATTTAAGGTGGAACGGGGAATTGGAATAAGAAGCTAACTTCAGAAAGTAAGCATGAGGCTCCAGAATATATCTGCTGCACCATTTAAGGTGGAACGGAGAATTCAAATTAGAAGCTAACTTCAGCTACGTCTTACTTCAGGTTTACTCTCAATAACGGATCCAGCTAGCCAGTTAGCTAGCCAACCTCAGCTAGACCAGGTCTAATCTAAACCAAGTTAAACAGACACGAGCAGAAACGCTTTATTTAAGCGAGCTGGAACTGAAAGTCTACGTATAACGAAGACCATTCGCGACCATGTAACTCCCACCTGTGTTGTAAACATGCAGCTCCTCCGATATTCCTTCATTTCCACCCCCAAACACAACTATCAGCTCCCGGATCGCCGCCGCTCGGTGTCCGTGCCGGGCCCGCGGGATGGGTCCAGTAAAAGACGTGACACGTCTCCACACCGGCGCCTCGACAAACATAATTACGGACTTCCAGACTGGAAAAATAAATGTTCAATCAAATACAAGATAGGCGTGCAACTCTACAGCGGCATTGAATGTCCCGGAGTTTGTATCTGATTGGCTAAGCCGTTGGCTGCCGTTGTTAAAGGGGGCGCTTCAATTCAGTAAGCACGACCCTACTTACTTCACCTGCTTCATCAGTACACTCGGCACCAGACCAGGAATTGTTTTTTTTTCTTTTCCTACTACAGTATCTAATAGCTCTTTTACGGTTGTTACATCTTACCACCCAAGAAATGTTGGACAATATAAGGACTGGAACGTTTTGATGTCTAGGGGTAGTGAAGAAGGGCACACACTATGTGAACTGGAACAGCACCATCTTTGTTATTCGCCTGTTGGCGCCCCTGCAACCTTCATCTCTCTACTGCCCCCACCTGTAGTGGGATTTAACCCATTACCCGTCTTTCTTCAGAGGTAATATTTATATATATATATATATATATTAGTACACAAGGGGCTGGAGGAATGCAAATCTTTCCATGTATAAATCTATACACACACATATGTATGTATATATATATATATATATATATATATATATATATATATATATATATATATATATATATATATATATATATATATATATATATATATACCTGCATTTCTCCAGCCCCTTGTGTGCTATGTAATGTAAACACTAGAGTTCAGTATTTCACTACTTTACTGTTGTAATATGACTGTATACTATGTAATATGAACTGTAGACAATAGAGGTCAGTATTTGACTTCTTCATTATGTTATATACGATGTGAACGCTAGAGGTCAGCAGAGCTTTGTATGACATGGGCAGCGCATGGCCCACGCCAACATCTCTAGCCCAGTGATTATTCCCAACAGTGAAACAATGAAAAGCCTATTAAGAGAAACCAAGACCATGAAATGATCTTGATGATCAAGATGTTGATGTAATTTTAATTGTCTCTCTATTCATTTTCAGTTCATAGATAATTGGTCTGCTAATTATTTAAACTGCTCAGGCGGTTAAAAAAGAAGGACTTTTGCCAAATGGCATTTACAGATGTGTTCAATCCGCTGAGATGTGTTTGGAGTTTGAAGTTTGCTTCTTCAGAGCTACAAGACAAGGATAATGTGTTACTTCTAAGCTTTTTAGCTGCCTTGTTTTTAGCCTTATAGCTCCAGCATGAAACTAAAGCACACCTTAAACATGACTAATTAGGTCAATTCGAATTTTCTCTAAACTATAATTTGAAAGGAAGAAATATTTTTTTTAGAAGAAAAAGTATGAAATAAAATAAATAAATAAAAAGTAAAATATGAATTTATGTTATTAACGTTGTTTTTTTTAACTAGCAATAAGTGATTTTCTACTAGTAAAAAATAAATGATTGATATCAAAATGTGATTTTTTACTAGAAAGAATGAAATGATTGATATAAAAAATAATTTTTACAAGTAAGAATGAAATTATTGGTATCAAAATGAGTTTTTACTAGAAAAAAATAATTATTGATAAAAAAGTTAATTTTTACTAGTAAGAAGGAAATGTCTAATGTAAAAAAGTAAATTTGTACTTGTCAGAATTAAATTATTGATAGAAAAAGGGATTTTTTACTGCTAAGAAGGAAATTATTGATATCAAAAAGTACATTTTTAATAGAAAGAATTAAAGAATTGATATAACAATGGTAATTTTAACTAATAAGTATAATAATATTGACAATATTGATGTTAAAAGTTAATTTTTACTAGTAAGAATTAAATTATTAACATCACAAAGTGTATTTTTACTTAAATAAGAATTAAATTATAGATATCAAGCATTTAATTTAATCACCCATATCTTTTCTGTAAATACATTCCGCTTAAACATCCCAGGTCTTTATTAAGATCATGCAGATCGTCTGTTGACTGACTGATTTGATAGCTCATAGCTCAGGTTTAACAATGAAGAAGCAAAACTTGGACATCAAACATGTCTTAGCTGACTGACTACATTTGGACTAAGTGGACAGTTTGATTTTCTCCTTGATGGCCTCCATAGTACTGCTCTTCCTCCTTAAGAGCCAACAGCAGGTGAATCGACTACATTCTCTGAAAACGAACATCATAGAACTCCCAGCAACTACACAAGACGGTGTGTTATGTTACTCGTCACTATTCTTTCTCTCTTCAAGTCAAGTCAAGTTTATTTGTATAGCGCTTTTTACAACAATGTTGTCACAAAGCAGCTTTACAGGAGTTTAAAAGCATGAAAACATGAAATCGCACACTTTATCCACTGTGAGCAAACCAGAGGCAACAGTGGCAAGAACAACTCCCTCAACTGGAGGAAGAAACCTTGGGAGGAACCAGACTCACAAGCAGAGACCTGTCCTCCTCTGGTGGATCAGTATTTACAGTTTAATGAACTAAAGCTGAGTCTGAAGGTAAAAGCTTTAGAAGCTGTACAGGTGCTACATCAGGATGATACAGTGATGCAGTCAAGGATGGAGCAAATGGCATGAATGGAGAGGAGAACTGGTTGGTGCCAGGGGACAGGGGGGCCCTGGTGGCCTCTTCTATCTTTGAGGTTCAGGTGATGTGGATGGAGTATGTAGTTGAAATGAAAACCTGCAGAGCTGCTGTTGTTGTACAGAGAGGTTCTGGAAGACACTCTGTCCTTTCGGAGGTCTGATTTGTATTCTGGACCTCGGGGTTGGTGACAAAGCGACTTTCTAATGAGGGCCAGGAATGCACACGCAAGGTTTGGTTATGTTGCTGCAGATCAAATAAGACCGTATTTGCTGAGTATTGCACACATACACATAATACTAGGGGCTCATGAGAGCTCGCATCTGGATTTATGAGTAATGAGGAATGCTGGGCGATCTTATTACTCGCTCACAGGTTGCGTAACAGCAAGGAAGAGTTAACTGGCTTCGCAAATAATGGTGAGCATCAGCCTGATGTACAGAGATGATGACATTCGGTGGAGTCGATGGAGAAGACATTGAGGGAGAGATGAAAATTTACAGCATCCTCAGTGCACTGGATCTGCACTCACCCGCCCTTTGTTCACCCTCTCCTCCCGTATCTCATATTTCAACACTGTTTTGCTGACAATGCCTGGCGTGTCAAAATTCTGGGTCTCCACCAGAACACAACAAGTTTGAACAATTTAAAGGGAAGCCCGACTGGTAACACGTGAGCCTTAATATGATGTAATGACTCTAAATTATTAAGACACATTAAAAATCACTAAAAGTATCAGATTTATTAGATTTTCTGTAAAATTCGCTGCATGTAGGTCTCCATTGTTGTATCTACTGACGAGCACGCTTGAGCACAGCTAGCTAAACATGCTACTGTTCAGTCTTTACAGTTTGAGCTAGAACACAACATTTCTGACATCAGCGGCGACATCACACACCACGTTAGTGTAAATGGTGAACAGAGAGGGTGGAGGAGAGAGTGACACAGTGCTGGAGTTGTTGTGAAGCTGTGTGTTGGTGTTGACGGAGAAGGAGAGTGTCTGTTAAAGGAGCTCCGCTTTCTAGCAGGAAACATTCACGCTCAGTAAACAGCTAGATACACTGAACGGGAGTGTCTCTGAGCTTCACACTCCTTTATTAGTGAAGTAGTATGTTCAGTACTTAGACTGTACTTTCACCTTCAGGATCCACAAATGAGGGAGAAGCAGCTGACGCTAACGCTAAACGTTCTCAGGAAAGAATCCAACGCATGTTCACGTTCACGGTTCTTCTCGCGGTTCTCCATAATCTGGAGCTTTTGGACTTCCTGTGTGGGGAAACTGTGGCACTGCATTGTGTTTTAGTCTACGCTTAAAACCAACAGCCTCCGCCAAGTCTCTCTCCAGTGGTGGTCTACTGAACCACTCAAACTCATCCAGACTGAAGTGAGGAGAGCAGAGCGGGGGTCTTTGGGTAGCTGTGTTGGTCCACACGCTGCTTCACTAACTATTCTACTTGTTTATGTTTGTGAAGCTGTTTAGACTAATATCAGTCTTCACACTGCCTTTCACTGAATAACATCAACAACACAATGTACATGGTTTTCTTTAAGCTAGGTTAGTAACTAACATTCACTCCTTCACACCGCAGTCCAGTTTAGCACTGAAACCATTTGACATCATCTACCCAGCAGGCACTGCGCGTCAGAAATAATGGCTGCGTCCGTATGTTAAATATTTAGAATAAAAGTGTTAATTTATAAAGAAATCTGCTGCTTTTGTGATTGTCTTAATAATAAGATTCATTACAACATATTAAGGCTTACAAGTGCTACCAGCCAAGGTTCCCTTTAAAGTTAAATTTCAAGAGGTTGAGATCTGAACAAAATCTGATGTGAGATGGTTCACTGGAGTCCGTACAGTGGTGGTGATAGGAACCGGGGGTCTCTTTGTAGTCAAATCAAAATGATAATACATTATCTAAAACAACATCATGTAAAATGAATCGTTTTCATGGTACACTGACTGTTATTGCCGCTCAGGGCCTGCTGTAGTGTATGTAACTGGAGGACCAGGATTAGCCATATCTACAGTGCCTGTTGGGGGTTAGGTGCTTTGCTCAAGGGCTCTTCAGTCGTGTGCTGTTGGTCCAGGGTTGGTCCAATACCAGCTCCCTAACCTTCAGCCCATGATTTCCCCAATAGCAGTGCATCACAGACAAACAACTAGGGGTCTTCAGATAGCTATAAGAAGAACCTAGCTCTGTATTTCCAGCATGGACATCATGGCAGAGATTGTGAAGAGATGGAAGATATCGTTGGAGGAGGCGAGGAGGAGTGATGGAGCAAGAGAACAGAGAGGAGTAAATCTCAGAATAAAAGAGATAAAAAAGGATTTTGGTTGACGGTTTCACAGTTAACTGGAAAACAAGAAACTCCAACAGCAGCGTCCTTGCCAATGTTATTTATGAACGAGGCTGTTACCTTATCAGTGTATCTTGTCTCGCTGAGTTCTGTTGTTTTCCAGTTGCCAAATGTTGTCTAACCTCAGTTCAGTTTCAGCCTAGCATGCAGGAAAAAACAGAAAAAAGAAATTGGCCAGTGTTTGTCCAGCAAATAGCCTTTTTTGCAACCCCCTATGATAAAATCCTGTAATATGTCCACATGATTCTTCCTCTGCTGATGCTATCTTTGCTGGTGTTGTGCTGAATTCTGACTTTCTAGCACAGGGGTCACTAATAGGTGGACTGCTCTCCGGATCCAGACCCAGACGTTGTCCAATACGGACCCAAACCGATAAACTATTGAAAAGGATTTAATTCTGACTGTGTTTATTTTAAGTGGCGGAACTTTTCTTGTCTTTATGGTATACAGGCTTTGCAGTGAACTCACACACCAATCGTGTGCATAGTAAAATCACCAAAGGCTCCTCAGCCAATCAGATCTGTGCAGATTCGGGAGCGCGGAACGCACACAGACAAGAAGCAGCAGTCAAAAAATAAAGTTAGTCAGACGGCGAAAAACGACTTTTCAACCAGGAATGTTGAACACTGTTGGAAGACTGACTATCAGGGCCTCCTCTCCACCATCACCAGCCAGCTCTCCTGTCCATTTGTGTCAACTGCTACACCCTCAGTTACATCACTGTATCATCCAGATGTACCAGCATTGAGATAGGATGGGACTGTTTCAGCTCACGCCCACTTTACATAAAGACTCAGTCATAGACTGCCTCAGTCAGAGACTGCCTCTACCTGTGCAGCTTCTAAAGCTTTGCTATCCAGATTTCAAACAGAGACTCTTTTCTTTGGTATTTAGTTTAAACTGTAAATACTGTTTGATCAGAGGAGGATGGGTCTCTACCTGTGAGTCTTGGTTCCTCCCAAGGTTTCTTCCTCCAGTCTGAGGGAGGTGTTCTTGCCACTGTCGCCTCTGGTTTGCTCACAGGGGGATATATGTTGTAACCGTCTGTTTTCAGAACTTCTGTAAAGCTGCTTTGTGACAACATTGTTGTTAAAACAGGTTACGCCACTGAATCATAACACGATAACACAAGTTAGAAACGATGGCGGTCTGGACATTGGCCTGAGGAAATCTTCCCTAGGTGGACCTTACTGAATTCTAATTAAATAGCCCTGCCCCAGCAGAATCCGACTTCCTTTCATGTACATGTATGAATAAAGACTGTAAGCAGTCCTGCTCAGTGCCACCAGGTCCCTGTCCCCTCTATACTAATTAGTCCAGAACACACTACACCTGGCTCTCATCACCAGTTCTCTACAAAACCCCTTCACTCCGTCACCACAGGGCCTGGTATTGTTGGTACCATCCATACTTGTTGTTGCTGTTTGGCTAAGCTAGGTTAACGCCTTTTCTAGCCAAGCCAAATCGAAGTCAAGCCAACCCAGCCAGGTCCAGTCCAGTCAAGCCAACCCAGCCGGGTCCAGTCAAGTCAAGCCAACCCAGCCGGGTCCAGTCCAGTCAAGCCAACCCAGCCGGGTCCAGTCCAGTCAAGCCAACCCAGCCGGGTCCAGTCAAGTCAAGCCAACCCAGCCGGGTCCAGTCCAGTCAAGCCAACCCAGCCGGGTCCAGTCAAGTCAAGCCAACCCAGCCGGGTCCAGTCCAGTCAAGCCAACCCAGCCGGGTCCAGTCAAGTCAAGCCAACCCAGTCGAGTCCCGTCAAGTCAGGCCAACCCAGCTGGGTCCTGTAAAGCCATCTATCTCCAAGCCAAGCCATGCCACTCCGCGCCAAGTCCAGGCTTTCCTAGTCACGCCACTTCAAGCTAATTCTACATAGCCACACTACCCTGAGCGTCAGCCTGTCAGGCCACTCCGAGCCCGGCCAGAGCAGGCCGGGCTATCTTGTTTCTCACCACACGTGTTCATTAACCTGCCCTGGGTGAGTACAGGTGGCTGTAGAAACCGTCATGTTTAGGTGTGCTTGAAAATTAATGGGACTCTGTGGGGAAAAACAGGGATGGAAAAAACAGACAAACAGACGAGTGCGGGTCAAACCAACACTGCAGTCGTGGATGGAGGTCTGCCCTGAGTCACTGTATACGAAATGGTGTCTATCAGGCGAGCAGAATTACAATAGATTGGCGTGCACTTTTCTATTCTATTCATTCTCTATGAGAACAAATTCTGTAAAACATCAGTTGCATCCATTCAAAAACCTGTACGCAAGCCTGGATCACACAATCTGACAACACGGAGTTAAACAGTGTTGATATCTTGAAAACTGGGGGGACAAATTGCAAGCAATGTGCAACCATGGTGTCAAATAGTAAAATAGAAACTTTATGAATCCAAGATCATGAACAGAGAACAGATCAGGGTCAAAATCAGGAACAGCTAATCACTAATAAGCAGGGTCATCCCGAGAGTCGACAAGCCAATCCAAGTCAAAACCAGAGAATTCACAATAGCTGAGCAGCTACCAAGTCAATACCAGAGGTGTGTGGAGAAGCCTAAATCAATTCTCAAGTATTAACACTTGGTTAAAATACCGATGCAAGTTAAAGTGCCTTGAAATAAAACAACTTAAGTACAAAAGTACAAAAGTATCAGGTCAAAAAACTACTTAACTACTTTGTACTGGATAACTTATAGAACTGCAGTGGAACTTCTTAGTATATTCAGAATCTTATCAGCACAGGAACTCCGGTCCTATGGCTTGATTATCTAATTTTTTTTATTATTTTTAAAAATTATAATGAAATGGTTAGGCTCCAAAATCAGAGACGATTAATCACAGAACAGTCTGTGTCTACAATAAAATGAATGAAATCAAATGCAAAAAGGATAAAGGGCTGAAATGTAAGTAAGTAAATTGAGTAGAAGTAAAAGTTTTATGTTTAGAAAACACTCAGTAGTATTCACGTCTATAAATATTTAACTAAAGTACATGTAATTGAGTGAACGTAAGTGGTTACTACCCATCTTTGGCCAATACACAGAAATAACAACAAGGAAAGAAATACTCAGTATGCTCAGAGAACTGTGGCGGTACTTCACAAAGACAGGCTCCAAACTAACAGTCTTTGTAGAGCAGATAGCAGGTTAATCAGATTAGTACTCTGGCGATGGGGACCTGTGATTAGGGGTATGATGGTGAGGGGCTCTCGCAGGGGTCTGGTTCCTCTCAAGGGTTCTTCCTCTTGATTTGAGGGAGGCTTCCTGCCACTGTTGCCTCTGGCTTGCTCTTTGGGAGGTTGGACGCAGATTTTTCTGTGAAGCTGCTTTGAGACAACATCTTTTGTAAAATGCACTTAATAAATAAATAAACTGTAACCTTAACCATATTCCGAATCTGAGGGGAGTATGACCTGCATTGTGTTGCATTGAAAAATCACTAATTAACAATGCACTGTAATATATGTATTTTAGCAAGCATTTAGTGTCTTACTGGGATGAACAGATTTTGGTCAATATTCTGATAGGCTTGCCCAACCTATCAACAGTTGATAGAATAGATAAGTTGGTTTAATAGCAAACCAACCAAGATACAGAAGTTTTGCAATGATAAAGGCATCAAACCAACATAGTTTGTTCAAAGAAAAACGTGTATTATTTAAAAAAAAAAAAAAATTCTGCATAATTTGAATGCGACAGCTGCCATTTGCACTGTGTGACAATGTTATGGTGAATGGACCAATGGAAATGCTCCAAATTAGCTTGGAAAACATTGAAAGTAAGGACAGTTTTTGTCCTCTCCTGTTAAGTTGCCATTTATTGAGATAAACAACAAACGAACTTTGGGAAAGGCGAGTCTAGTTTGAAATTCAAGGCAGTTGCTTTCTCCTAGGTGGCACGCAGCCGCTCAGTTGCTCAGTGAATTTATAGCAGATCCAGATGTCATTGCAGTATTTATGTCGGCACTTGTCAAGAAGACCCTGAAAGATGTGAAATTGTTCCAGAAGGGAGTGAATTCACTGATGAAGCGCTGAAGGGTTTACTGAGGCCCTTTGGTCCAGTGGACTTGGCGAGTAAATGTGTGTAGAGCTCTTTGATTAGACTCCACCATAACCTCAGCCAGGTAAATATTCCGAGAAGTTGGAAGAGAACAATATATATAGCGTCTGGCCATATGAGACAATGTGTTGTTTGATAAGACAACCAAACAGAGAGTGGTTCAGGCCAAAACGGTTGAAGAATAGGTGGAGAGCAAGGTAGAAGGGATTAAGCTAATCAGGAAACAGTAGAATGTAGTTCTAGTTGAGGCCTTTAAACATGTTCAACCATCTGTACAGGCAAAATAGACAATCTGTAAGGATGTCAAGTGTTTATAAGAGCTCAAACTGTGACTAATAGTGAAAAATCTATCCATCTATCCATTATCTTCCACTTTATCCTGCTAGTCAGGGTCATTGGGCGATTGGAGCCAATCCCAGTGTCACCATGAGGTACACCATGGACAGGTCACCAGTCCATCGCACGGGCAATTTAGATTGACCGATCAACCTAACATGCATGTGTTTGTACCTGTGTCTCCTCTATGTGTCTAATCCGCGGCCTATAAGCCTCTATACAAAAATAGACTTTAATACAAACATTTTTATTCTTTAAAAATCATCTGATACACTTACATTAATTGTGAAATGGACAATATTGTTTGTGAGTTGCATGAAAATTGCATGAATTGCATGAAAGTTGCATGAAATGAAATTCTAAAGTGATCCTAAACTTTTGAGCGGTAGTGTGTATATATATATATATATATATATATATATATATATATATATATATATATATATATATATTACTGTTACTGCTGTGATTAACGGATCATAAATTGGCTTGCGGCAGTTGATTCCTGAGATTTCAAGCTTTTTTCAAGTTTCTTGCTTCACTGCTTCACTGCAAAAATTATTTATAATAAAAACAAAAGAAAATGCTTTGCCAAACAAGTACTGGTACCAGTGCGGTTATCTAGAAAAGTTTTAATGTTTCAATTCTAACAAATTTTTGCAGTTAAAAAAGATGCAGTACCACCACAGCCCACTGGGGGTCTGCAGCCCAGAGGTTGAAAACCTTGGAAGCACAGTTTATGCAGCTAATACTGTTGATGTTGAAAGTATAGATGCTGTCTAAATAAGTGACAACGGCAATAACAAATTTTGAGCCTAGTGTAAATGGAATTGTTGATCTAACTGAGATACAGAAATGTGACTAAGACTAAGTCAAGACTAAACTAAGTCAAGTCAACTCTGAAGTCAGTTACCTCAAAGTTTTAAGTGTGATCTGACAGTGAAAAGTGAGTGTAGTGATGGTTAAATTGGCCAGAGTGTCTAAGAATAACCGATGAATGCTCAGAGAAGTATAACAAAGATATGAGCAAAAGGAGAAGATGACCGGTGTAGTGGGATGTAATGCCTGCTATTTTTTGTTTCGGCCAATAGATGACCTTTACATCAGAGCTGCCCAGGATTCATTGCTCTGAGAAGTTTCTTTATTCACCTCATCGTCTCTCTTATTCCTCTCCCGCTGCTGCACTCCTTGTTCCTGACATTCAGAGGTCTGTTTCGATACCTCCCTGAGGAGCTCATGGCTCTTTCTATCCACACACGGTGTACAGACAACAGAAGCTCAGGGTCGCTGACCGCCTTAATGAAACACACAAGAAGAAAGACCACAGCATGTGGGCATCTAGAACCTTCATGGAGGTCACGAACGAGAGCTGCTTTGACCTTAGCAGCTCCTCCAGTATGTTGTTCTCAAAAGGACAGGACATCCTAATATAGCTGTGACGTGGATCATTCTAATGTTACGTCACTGCCGTCCGTCTAAACTATGCTGAGAACGTAGGTTTATTGTAGACGGTTGTTTGTATTGTTTTGTTGCTTTATTGTTGTTTGTAAAAATCAGGAACCTTCGGTTTATCAGTACATCCACAGTATAAGGTATTTCCAGCATAAGAGGGAAAAATCACACTGAAGGCTCAGCAGCTGATTCCTGAATAATGTCACTTATCTGTGTATTTACAGCTTTAGGTTTTTTCCCAGGAGGCTCTTTTTTTTAGTTCAGTTGCTGAAGTTGGTTGCAATTCCTGCTTCTCATGGTTGCTAAAGAAGTCTGGACTCTGGAGTGGTCAGTTCATTGTTGTAAAGACACCAGCAGCCTCTTAATTAGATTTTTGGTGTTGGGTTTTATGTGTAAACGGTACTACAGTAGAGCCAACATCACCTGGCACTGTCTCTGACTTAGACAAAGAACCTATGAGATGGTTCAAACTTTACATCACCACCTCCTGAATTTGAATATTTATAAAACATGTTCAAGTCAAACTTGTTTCTGTGTCTTGTCATAAAATCTTGTTAGCTCTTTCATTCTCCCTCTATCCGGGGTGGAGCAGAGGAGGATGGTCACTCTCTATCCGGGGTCGACCAGAGGAGGATGGTCACTCTCTATCCGGGGTCGAGCAGAGGAGGATGGTCACTCTCTATCCGGGGTCGACCAGAGGAGGATGGTCACTCTCTATCCGGGGTCGAGCAGAGGAAGATGGCCACTCTCTCTCTATCCGGGGTCGAGCAGAGGAGGATGGCCACTCTCTCTCTATCCGGGGTCGACCAGAGGAGAATGGTCACTCTCTCTCTATCCGGGGTCGACCAGAGGAGGATGGCCACTCTCTCTCTATCCGGGGTCGAGCAGAGGAGGATGGCCACTCTCTCTCTATCCGGGGTCGAGCAGAGGAGGATGGTCACTCTCTCTCTATCCGGGGTCGAGCAGAGGAGGATGGCCACTCTCTCTCTATCCGGGGTCGAGCAGAGGAGGATGGTCACTCTCTCTCTATGCGGGGTCGAGCAGAGGAGGATGGTCACTCTCTCTCTATCCGGGGTCGAGCAGAGGAGGATGGTCACTCTCTCTCTATCCGGGGTCGAGCAGAGGAGGATGGTCACTCTCTCTCTATCCGGGGTCGACCAGAGGAGGATGGTCACTCTCTCTCTATCCGGGGTCGAGCAGAGGAGGATGGCCACTCTCTCTCTATCCGGGGTCGAGCAGAGGAGGATGGTCACTCTCTCTCTATCCGGGGTCGACCAGAGGAGGATGGTCACTCTCTCTCTATGCGGGGTCGAGCAGAGGAGGATGGTCACTCTCTCTCTATCCGGGGTCGAGCAGAGGAGGATGGTCACTCTCTCTCTATCCGGGGTCGAGCAGAGGAGGATGGTCACTCTCTCTCTATCCGGGGTCGAGCAGAGGAGGATGGCCACTCTCTCTCTATCCGGGGTCGAGCAGAGGAGGATGGTCACTCTCTCTCTATGCGGGGTCGAGCAGAGGAGGATGGTCACTCTCTCTCTATCCGGGGTTGAGCAGAGGAGGATGGTCACTCTCTCTCTATCCGGGGTCGAGCAGAGGAGGTTGGTCACTCTCTCTCTATGCGGGGTCGAGCAGAGGAGGATGGTCACTCTCTCTCTATCCGGGGTCGAGCAGAGGAGGATGGTCACTCTCTCTCTATGCGGGGTCGAGCAGAGGAGGATGGTCACTCTCTCTCTATCCGGGGTCGAGCAGAGGAGGATGGTCACTCTCTCTCTATGCGGGGTCGAGCAGAGGAGGATGGTCACTCTCTCTGAGTTTTAATAAAGTCTATGGTGACGGGAAACAGGCAGAACAAACTGCGAAATACACAGGCAAGGGCAAACCAAAGAGCAAACTACATGGGCAAAATACACAGGCAAGCCAAAGGGCAAACTACACGGGTAAACTACACGGGCAAACTACACAGGCAAGCCAAAGAACAAACTACACAGTGAACTACACGGGCAAACCAAAAAACGAACTACACGGGCAAACCAAAAAGCAAACTACACAGTGAACTACACGGGCAAACCAAAAAACGAACTACACGGGCAAGCCAAAGAGCAAACTACACAGTGAACTACACGGGCAAGCCAAAGAGCAAACTACACACCGCAAAATGTCAGACGAAGCTAAAGGGGAAAACAGAGGGTATATAACAAGACAAGAAACATGAAACACCTGGACACAGGAGGGGTTACAGATATGAACCAGGTGGGGGGCGGAGACACTAAATGTAAACAGAAGCACTGTCAATATCACAATATATATCACAGCGAAAGAAAAGAACATTGCAATGTCAAATTTGTCCAATATCAGCCCTAATGGTCACTCTCTCTATCTGGTCTCTGGTCTGGGAGGATGGGTTTCTCCTTTGAGCCTGGGTTCCTCTCAAGGTTTCTTCCTCTTACTAAGGGAGTTTTTACCTTGTTTTTTCAGTTAGTGTATCATGTGATGCCCACCTTCTTGCTAATGTGGGGCAGACCACTGCTATGGCATGTCAGATGGTTACTATATGTGACAATATGCATGTGAGTCTGTATATAATGTGTTTGAATATCAGGCGGGAAGTGCCTATTATTGCAGTTCAGCGTTCATTCTTGATGAAGAATATATATATATATATATATATATATATATATATATATATATATATATATATATATATATATATATATATATATATATATATAAAAGTCTATTATATATATATATATATATATATATATATTTGAACTAATGCTGTATCCAAGTGCAGGCTCTACAATCCAGCGAAGGCCATTACTATTTGTCAAGACAGCTTAATAACAGCCAAAACTGTGCCATGTCACATTTTTCAGACTACTTAAGTCACAAAATTCCTCATTTATTTCAGCCTACTAGCTCATATTGATTCCAACATAATCAAACAGCTTCATGCATTAAAATGGCATCAATCTGAGCTCGGAGAACTACGTCCAACTTCACAGTAATCATTCATTTTTATCATGTTTTTTTAATAAGGAGAATAATAGAGGAGCATTTACTGGGTTGAAGTAATCAGCTTGAAGCCGGTCCATTTATGGCTGTGGTACTGTGAAAAGCTAAGTGGAAATACATATGATTTATGTCCGTAATATGATGTCTCCCAAACTTGTAGTGAGCTTTTTAGGCGCTAGTAGCATTGTTGTTTCTAATTTTCAAAAGATAGACATGTAGACTGGCTGGAATGTGTCTTATGACTTCTGTTGAAATTCTTAATTGGGTCACAAATGTAGGGAATCTGTAGTATCCCTTGCAAAAAAGAGTACTTAAGTACATTAATAGTGTACTGGGTATACTATAATTTAGTATACTATAGTACTTACCATACTCTAGATTACCATACTGTCTTTCCTATACACATGTAGTTTATGAAATCTGTAGTATCCCTTGCAAAAGAGAAGAGTACTTAAGTACATTTATAGTGTACTTGTTATACTATTCTTAAGTATACTATAGTCCTTACAGTACACATAATATTCCTAGTATACTATACATTAGTGCACTATAGAAATGACTATATTATTCACATGCTATTTTAATACAGTTTAGTATAGTATAGTACTTACTACACACATACTATTCGTAGTATGCTATACTTATTGTACTACATTATTTACCATACTCTACATTATACTATTATTAGTATACTATACTTTAGCACACTACAGTCATTACTGTGCACATACTATTCCTAGTATACTATACATAAGCATACTGTAGTCTTTCCTATACACAATTAGTTTAGGAAATCTGTGGTATCCCTTGCAAAAAAGAAGAGTACTTAAGTACATGAATAATGTACTTGTTATTCTATTCTTTAGTATACTATAGTCCTTACAGTACACATACTATTCCTAGTATACTATACATTAGTGTACTGTAATCTTTTGTATACATATACTATTCTTAGTATACTACACTTTAGTGCACTACAGAACTTACTATTATACACATGCTATTTTAATATACTTTAGTATAATTTAGTACTTACTATACACATACTATTCATAGTATGCTATACTTATTTTACTATATTATTTACCATACTCTCCATTATACTATTATTAGTATACTATACTTTAGCACACTATAGTCCTTACTGTGCACATACTATTCCTAGTATACTATACATTAGTGTACTGTAATCTTTTTCGTATACACATACTATTCTTAGTATATTACAATTTAGTGCTCTATAGAACTTACTATATTACACAGACGCTATTTTAATATACTTTAGTATACCATAGTACTTACTATATACATACTATTCGTAGTATACTATACTTATTGTACTACATTATTTACCATACTCTACATTATACTATTATTAGTATACTATACTTTAGCACACTGCAGTCCTTACTGTGCACATACTATTCCTAGTATATTATACATTAGCATACTGTAGTCTTTCCTATACACATTTAGTTTAGGAAATCTGTGGTATCCCTTGCAAAAAAGAAGAGTACTTAAGTACATTAGTAGTGTACTTGTTATGCTATACTTTAGCATACTATAGCCCTTACAGTGCACATGCTATTCCTAGTATACTATACATTAGTGTACTGTAATCTTTCGTTTACACATACTATTCTTAGTATACTACACTTTAGTAAACTATAGAACTTACTATATTATACACATGCTATTTTAATATACTTTAGTATACTATAGTACCTACTATACACATAGTATAAATGTCATGTGACAAATATATGAATAATTTGATTAATGTAAGGTCAAAATGTATATCTGATGTGATTTGAGGTGACGTAAATTCATTTGTCACAGTTAAAATACAGTAAAAGTTTATGTATCTCGCAAGAAAGCGGTGTTGTGCTTACCAGAAATTTTCATGACAAACGGCCAATGAAGTATTTTATTCTACTCGTGGAATATTTGTGTTATGCTAATGCTAAGTGCTATTTCGTATTTGTTTATGAGCTGTGTATTGGATGGTTTATTGATGATTTTGTACTATATTCATTTGAACATATAGTTCTCACAACGTGACTGTAGGCACATATATCAGAGAGGCAAGACGTGTCCAAGTAATAAACACCCGTCCCAAAGAACTGACCTGTGTTTGTGTTGTTGTGAAGAGAGCTACATTGGTTATCTATACACTATAATACTAAACACTTATTCGTAGTATACTACACATTACATAGGTATATTTATATACAGTACACAAGATAATATATACTTTACACATTTAAAATGACTTAGTGTCCTCTATATAGCATACTAGGGTATATAGAGAGAACACAAAGTCAATTTATTGTGTTTTAGAAATACACTTATCATTAAATACCTCTTTATATATTATTGCCACATGGGCTCAGGAGTACTCTGTTACTCAGATGAGTTCATGTTTCAGCATGATTTTGGGAAAAGCTGGACATTGAGGCCATCCATTGATGCTGAGGCAGATATTGGGATTTTAAAGAGGAATCATAACGACAGCTTTTCCCAGAAAGTCTATAGTTATTTAAGTCTGTGTCCTCAGATGCAAGTATGTGGTTTGTATTTCAACATCACTTAAATATAATTTAAGCATAAATATTATTTTTAGTTATTTCACGGTAGTATCTTTAAGTGCATACTTGGTTATGATTTGTAACATTACACTTAAATACATGTTTGATGCATATAACTTAAAATGTAGCATGTGCATCAGTACATTCAATAAGTGTATTTCTATATATATATATATATATACAGAACAGATATGTCCGCAAATTACTGAATATTGATAAAGAATGTGACTTAAATAGTTAAAAAAAGAAATTAACTAACACACCCAAAACCATTTCATTTCAATTGAATCATATATTATTTACACTTCAAATTTGCTAGTATTGGACCAAAGTAATATATTTATTATGTATCAAAGTCTATTAAAAAGCATAAATATTAATAATTTGTATGCATATGCCATTTTTGTGTCCATATACAGTGTCCTGAAAAATATTTTGACAATGCAAATAAGCTCAACAAATTATTTTGCAGTATATAACATTAGAGTAGAAGTTATAGAATGAAACTGTACAGGATGTCAGATTTTATTTCCAGGTACTGAAGAGATATATGTGTAATAATATACATAATAACACAGATCTTCAAACATTTGCCTTACAGTACATGTGTTCAGACCTGCTGGCACTTTGATATACTTTTCAATATCTTTGATATGCCACATGGCCCTCACAGTTATTAGATCTGCACTGCCATGATGGAGGCAACAAACGTTTCCCATTGGCAGGAACGACGCACGCAGATCAAAACTCGAGCCGGACATGACCTGCCAATTGGGTTACCGAAGCTGCCAGCTCTTGCCGGTGGTGTTTAGATCCGTAGATGTCCAAACCATTATGTGACTGTAATGACTGGATCCCAGCTGAGCCACCCATTACTCCTTGATAAGACTTGGATCGGGGCAGAGTGGGCGATAATGCCTGCTCTCATTTAAAGCAGATAAGGGAAAGCCATAGGGAAGTCTTTAAACCCTCGCCGGAGATGAGAGAGGTTCAAACTTAAACTCCCCCCAAGCCTGGAACACATGTGTGGGATAACCACAGATGTTTTTTAGCATGATGTAAAAAAAACAACTCTTGAAACTCCAGAGTGAAGCAAGTCTCCAGGCATGTTTTAGATGTTCTTCTTCATTAATGGGTAAATGTTTGTGGCTATGTGCTTGATTAAGGCCGAGGCTGAGCAAAGCCACTGTGAAGACCAAGGCTGCATTTCTGCCTCTAGCTCCATGAGGTCAGAACTACCTCTAGAACTATGACAACCCAACACAGAAGAGATACATTTAGGTAATGATTGTATAGCACTGTGCGAAAATCAGAGACCACACTGTGTTTGTTTAATATCCAGTCAAAATGAGCATCACATAACATATAATCCATTTGCATAACAGAGAGAGGCGAAACCTGGAATTTAAAGAAATGGTTAGGAATTATTAACGCTATCCCGATTAACACTATCCCTAATCTCCTGCTGACCGAACTGTGTTGAGTTACACCCACTGCTGCATGTCCAGTTTATATTTACACTATGTTGTCAAAAGTATTCACTTGAGTGACATCCCATTCTTAATCGATAGGGTTTAATATGATGGCGCCCAACCTTTGCCCCTATAACAGCTTCAACTTTTCTGGAAACGCTCTCCACACGGTTTAGGAGTGTGTTTATGGGAATGTTTGATCGTTCTTCCAGAAGCTCATTAGTGAGGTCAGACACTGATGTTGGACGAGAAGGTCTGGCTCACAGTCTTCGCTCTACTTCATCTCTGTTCTATCAGGTTGAGGTCAGAACTCTGTGAAGGCCGGTCAAGTTCTTCCACAACAAACTCGCTCATCCATGTCTTTATGGAGCTGCTTTGTGCTCTGGTGTGCAGTCATGTTGGGAACGTGAAGTTGTCCAATGTCTGCTGAAGCATTAAGAGTTCCTTTCACTGGAACCAAGGCGCTGAGTCCACCTCCTGTAAGACAACCCCACAACATAATCCCCCCTCCACCAAACTTTACATTTGACACAGTCACGACTGGACTTGTTGCACAGGTGGCGTCCTATCAAAGTACCATGCTGGAGTTCACTGAGCTCCTGAGAGCGACCCATTCTTTCACTAATGTGTGTAGAAGCAGTCTGCATGACTAGATGCTTGGTTTTATACACTTGTGGCCATGAAAGTGATTGGAATATATATATATATATTTATATATATATATATATATATATATATATAGTACTGTGACACTTTCTTTAGGGATCTTATATTATCTGGAAGATCTACAGAAGAAATTAGTTTCCTAACAACCACCTGGAACTAGACATGGTTGTACCCACCAATTTCATAACTGTGACAGGCGTAACTGGTAACTGATAAAACATTTAGTGAACATGTACAGCTGATACTAACATATACCTTACACATGTATATTGGTTTAAACAATACTCATGAGCACAGAAAGTAATAAAAATATGAGTAAATGAACAGACAAAACTAAAGACACAACAAAGAATTCTCTGAAACTCCACACCTGCCTCTTCGCCCCAGCTCTATTATATATTTATATTCTCTACAGGTGACATACTGAACCCCTTTTCCACAAGTTAACTCAGTTCTCTGTGTCTTAATGAAAAGTCTATGACATGACATGACCAAACAATACTACAAGGATGAAGCAGCACAGCTTCTCAACAGCCCAGAGCAGCTTGTTTGAGTGTCTGTTCTTTTAAATGATAATTACCCTGCTCTTCCCAGGGGGTGTATCTCGATGATAGATTTAGTTCAACTTGCAGCAAATGACAGCAAGAACCTTCTAGAGCAGGGGTCACTAATAGGCGGACCGCGGTCCGGATCCGGACCCAGACGTTGTCCAATGCGGACCCAAACTGATAAACTACTGAGAATGATTTCATTTAGACTGTGTTTATGCGTTTTAAGAGCTTTTCTCATCTTTTTTTGGGTCAACTGCTACACCCTCAGTTACATCACTGTGCCATCCAGATGCACCAGCATTGAGATAGGATGGAACTGTTTCAGCTCACGCCCACTTTACATAAGCCTCAGTCAGAGACTGCCTCAGTCAGAGACTGCCTCTATCTGTGCAGCTTCTAAAGCTTTGCTATCCAGATTTCAAACAGAGACTCTTTTCTTTGGTATTTAGTTTATTAAACTGTAAATACTGTTTGATCAGAGGAGGATGGGTCTCCACTTGTGAGTCTGGTTCCTCCCAAGGTTTCTTCCTCCAGTCTGAGGGAGGTGTTCTTGCCACTGTTGCTTGTGGTTTGCTCACTGGGGTATATATGTTGTAACTGTCTGCTTTTAAAACTCTGTAAAGCTGCTTTGAGACAACATTGTTGTAAAAAGCACTGTACAAGTAAACTTGAGTTTATGTTATACGGGCTTTACGGCGCAGTGAACTCACAGACCAATCACGTGATCGGTAAGATCACCGAAAGGTTGGGGAGTGTGGCGCGCGCACAGGCGAGGTATGAAGTGAAGAGCAGCAGTCGGAGACTAAAGCGAGTCAGAGAGAATAACAAGCTCTAAAAACAGAAAAGTGAAAACTGAGTGTTTGACAGGAACGGTTCTGGAATGGACCTGCTCGTCTAGTTTTGGAGAATACCGCTCTGTACAACCAACATGTTCATCTGTGAAGCTGAGTTAACAAGAAGACACACATTTTATTTACTTTCTCTATAAATAAACACTTTAAGATGCTCTTTGTTTCAAAAGCTTTCTGTTTTTTTTAAATGTAGCCCTTGTTTTTACTTGAACTTAGGAAAAAACATTTATTTGGAGCCTTATAAATAATTCATTCAGTTCAGCATTTAAACAGTAAATTTACTTGAGTATTTGTAATAATTTGGTCTTGCAGTAGCTGATGGTATAAGATGCTGATACTTCAGTAAACAGGATACACCACTGTATCATAACAAAAGTTAGAAATGATGATGGTCCGAACCTTGGCCTGAGGAAATCTCCTCTAACTGGACCTTACTGAGTTCTAATTATATACCCCTGTTCTAGAAGATTGCATCCCTGTCAATATATTACCTCACCTTCTTGCTAGTACTAAATGGCCAAAGAAGCAAGCAGAACTATTTTAAATACTTCCATTTCCCTCATTTCCCTCAACAAGCTGACTGGGACTCCACAGTTTGTGGATTGACAGGCATTCCGAATACACAAAGAACTAATAAACAGTTCTTTATAAGAGATTCTGCTGTTTAATGGAATTGACAGTGTTTGACTGAAACTGTTGGATGCTCTTAAGCTACATTAAATAAAGTGATGTCAGTGAGAGAATACGGCATGACTGTAACTCTATTTCAGGAATAGTGCAGCCAGGCTGGAGACTGTAAGGAATTAAAGGGACCATCATCACAATGCAATTCAGTTCAGACCAATTCAGTCATATAATTTTGAATGGCAGCTGAACTGACATTGTTTGGTTTCCATGTACAAAGTGAAGTCAAAGCGTTTCTTTGGTTGTCGTCTGTGTGTTTTAGTGATAACGTGTATACACAGACGGCTCTGGGTGGGAGAGCTATACTGTGTGGCTAAGCAGCGGGGAGCCACTGTGTCTAATACCCCTGGCTCAGAGCGAATCTGTCAAGTTCAGAAGAGCTGTGTTCCAGCATTATATTACATGACCCAGAGCAAGGCTGCAGTTTGCTCCTCAGCCACAGTCATAACCCTCCTCACTCCCATAGCTAATCAGGAATGGATGAAAAGCCTTACGGCAGTTAATTCTCTCAACCCACCCACCCGTTACACTAATTAATTCAAAAACAATCAAGCAATACATGCAGTCACTCCACTACACACACCAATAAACAGTTTTTTAGTTTTGTACAGTGTATCATTTTTGTTATAAAGCCATTTTTAGCATCTTCATATGGGTTGTCAGTGCCAGTATTTCCTCATACCAGTCCATTATATTATTGCTGTCCAGCAAAAAACATGTAGAGTGGCCAGAAAAAGCATGTGAACCCTTTGAAATTACCTGGTTTTCTGCATTAATTGGTATTAAAGCATAATCAGATCTACATCTATGTTCCAAGTATAGACAAACCCCAAATAATAAGTGAGTTTGTCTATACTTAGAACTTGTAGACCAGATAACGTTTTCTTGCCACTGTATATCTATTTTTTTTCCCATTTTTATTTTTCTGCATCATTTCAATGCAGCAGCTGCCATTTCCACTGTCTGAAAATTTCGTGATGAATGGACCAATAGAAAGGCTCCAAATCGCTTGGGAAAATATCTGGTTCCATTGACTTACACTCAAAATGAAATAGTTGGGGCCCTCTGCTGTAAAGTTGCCATTTTAGAGGTGCTGGTTTTTCTATAGACAGTGACGATATATATTTGTCTAGGATTACCAAAAAATAGCCAGGTCCCCGAAATTGGGGTAGGTGGCATCTTATCTGGGCACCATCTTTATATCATCACTGTCCAATGAAAAACGTATATGCTATTCAGCCCAAAGGTATCACCAGGAGTGAAAGAACCATGTGGAGTAATATAACAGGATTTCATTACAGAAGGATTTAACTTTTAAAGCTTATTTGGTGCAACTGGCCAAACGTTTTGGTGTGGGATGAATTTATTTCTCTGCATGCTATCCTGAAACGGAAGCTGTTCTCCTGTTAGCCGTGAGACGGTCTTGCATTCTTTATTTTCTTTTAAGCCAACCCGACATTTAGTCTTGGTCACACTTTCTTTCTTCCTTTCTTTGCCTCCTCCAGTGTCTCTCCGCAGGCTCTGCCATGATGTCCATGCTAGGAATACCGAGCTAGCTACATCTTATAGCCAGCTGAAGACCCCTAGCTGTTGGTGTGTGACGTGGTGCCATAAAGAGTTTCTGGCGAGAGGTCTCGTACCATATTATCGTATTATTATTATTATTTTAAGGTAAAATCATTACAGTATTTTGCTTTAAGCCATTAAAAAATTAAAAATGCTAAGTGGCTTTTACAGTTACAGCCTGCTTGATGTCTCACTCATCCTGTCTTAGAAGCACAACAAGTTCATCGAGGGAGTGCAGCTCTGTTTCTTTTGATATAATTTTCATTAATTTGGTCTTAAATGAATCTGAGCTTTGTGTAACATCAGGCGGCATCCAGTGAGGCGACCATGAGGCCAGCTAATCAAGTTATTGGTGAGCTAAATAAGAATACATAGTGTTTAGCTGCTGTTAGCGTTAGCTAGCCAGTCAACGCAGCTGGTTACAGAGATGTTAGCATCGAGGTTTGTTGCTGTGGCTCAGAAAACTGACAAAAACAACCACTCAGTTTAACTCCCTTCTTTAAGGCCTTGATCTGGCGAAAATAGTTGTTTGGAGGCACGTTGTTTGAGGCGATCACATGATGCATCATTGCAGTTTTGACTGGCTGTTCATAAAACTTTTTCACAAAACTGTTGCGAACAAGTTGCAGGATGCTTTGAAACCCAAGTGCAATTTAACTACAATTTTTTACTTGGTTCTTCAAGGGTTCTTTAGTAAAGACTATAGTTTTGTATAGAACATGAACAACATTTGCAAGGTTTTTAACGTCAGTCTGACGTTTACTCTTTCTTGCAACTAAGTTTCAAGCAGGGTGCAGGACGCTTTAGAGCATGCAACCCAAGTGTAATTTAGCTACAGCTTTTAAAAACAGATGATTCTTTAAAGGTTAGGCTATGGGTCTGTGTAGAACCATGAAAACTCAAAAAAAAACATTTGTAAGGTTTTTACGGTCAGTCCGACATTTACTCTTTGTTGCAACTAAGTTTCAAATAGGTTGCACGACACTTTATAGCATGCAACCCCAGTGTAATTTAGCTTCAGGTTTTAAAAACAGATGGTTCTTTAAGGGTTTTTTAGTAAAGGCTATGATTCTGTATACAACCATAAAGACTCAAAGAACCATTTGCACGGTTTTTAAAGTCGGTCCGGCATCTACTATTTGTTGCATGGTCCTTCAAGGGTTCTTTAGTAAAGACTTTGGTTCTGTATGGAACCATGAAAACAAGTTTGCAAGGTTTTTAATGTCTGACATTTACTCTTTGTTGCAACTAAGTTTCAAGCAGGTTGCATGACACTTTATAGCGTGCAACCCAAGTGCAATATAGCTACAGCTTTATTCCTTTAGTAGTTTTTTAGTGTTGGCTATGGTTCTGTATACAACCATGAAGACTTAAAGAACCGTTTGCAAGGTTAGATGTTTTTCTGTGTGGTAAAATCTTTCTTCATATTGATGGATTTGTGGCGTATGGTTCTACTGTTATGTCTAAGGTTCAGCCCGTTTCATATTTGTTTGGGATTGCAGAAATGCAGACTGTTCGTGCTGCCATCTGGTGGTCGGTTTGTTTTGTGGTGTGGGTCTCTCTCTTTCTCTCTCTCTCCCTCCAGGTGAAAATATTTAACCATCTGACAGCTGATCTGGACATGAGTGCTGGTTGGTTGCATCACCTGAGCCTTGTCCTATGAAAAGCCCTGGAGACGACGAACAAGGGCCTGCGGTGTTCTTACCATGAGGCTATGGCGGCTTTTGTGTCTGGCATGCTGGATTGTTTTGTTCTGCTGCTTAGCTTTTAGTGTAGCCTTGTTAACCTATATAATTGTTCTGAGCGGTCCATATAGCAACCATAGATTGTTTTAGTGAGCTGTTTGTTCTATAACTTGTGAACTTATCTGGTCTTCTCATGTTTTGATTCTATCTGTATACATAAATTAAATAGTTAAATAGTTATCTAGGACGTCACATCAAGGTAGAGGTGAGTGCCATTTAATATGTTTTGTTGTTCTCTTTATTCTTGTTTTTGGATAGGGAGGTAGGTAAGGCCTATGTATTTTGTTTTTCATTTGTTAGGTTAGTTAGAGGACAAATTGTGTATTATTTGTTTTGTTTGTTATGTTGGCATAGCTCACTTTGAAGGGTTGATGTTGGCTGTTCTTTGTCAGTGTGAAAATAACAAAAATAATACAAGACCTCTTCCTTAAGAATCTGATTTGTTGTGTTGGGTCGTTTTTGTTTATGTTATCTCCCCCAGCCCTAGACTATAATTTGAAGTACCTACCTGGTGTGATATTTGGGGTCGTAACATCTACATAGAACATAGTGTTCCTCTGTTGTTACAGGCTTAACATCATAACAATAGAAGAACCATTTGATGCTATCTACGCAGAGAAATATTCACTATGAAAGCGATGACCAATAACAGCGATGGAGAAAAGACACTGAAACGAAACAACTCTCACCGAATAGACATAATTTCTTTATTAAGTCATTCATATTTACAGCAAATATGATCAATGTACCAGAAGGTTCTAAGTATATCAGTCAGCCCAGCTTAGCCAAATGTTTAAAACATTCAGTCAACACAGGTTGAATTTAAGCTCCAGGCAGACAAAGCATTCTCTGCGGACTAGTAAACAAACTGTGAGCTTAGCAATCACACACACATTCTCTCTCTCACACACACACACACACTCTGTCGCTTCCACATGTAATGAAAGAGCTTCACATCATGACTGTAAACAATGAAGACTGATGTCGGCCTGAGGAACAAAGCTTACTCACGCACTACAGAACATCTACGTCCAGCCGTGAAGCAGGAGGACTGAAACGGAAGTCACGGAGACGTATCCACGAAGAGAAAGTGTGACGTCGATATCGATCTGCTAACACGTTGAGAAATTAGACGCAGGCAGTGAAGTCCGTTCCAAGCAGACGGGAGCGCGGTAGCGACGGATCGTTCAGGAACAATTGGCTCTTTCATTCTGGAGCGCTTTCATTGAGGTGAACGTCGGCGGTCACTTCAGTCATGCTTTCAAAGGTATTGAGTTCTGAATGGTTTCTGGGGAGAGCCAGTCTTTTTACTTTGCCTTCGCTGGCGATCGTCACTTTCACAAATCATTACTTTCAAGTCCCAGGCTGTAGAGATATCAAGACTGATATCTCTTTTTCATTTTGAAACATGGTTCATTCTGATCGTGAGACACAACTTGCATGACTTGCATCTTCTGGACATATAAAATACTGGGAAAAAAGCATTAGGGGTCAGGCTTTATCTCAATACAATACAGTCTGTATAATCATTAGGTCACAGTACTGATGAGTCTTAGTGTGTACTCACAATAGGTCGTCCGTACCAAGCCCCAACACGCTTGACCTTCAAACTCCAGTTTGTTTTACTAGTGTGATCGCTCTGTGCCATGCCTGGGTGCAGATCAGCCTACTGTGTGTGGGTACCTGGGTTCAGGTGGACAGTAGACCCATGTAGTGGGTTACTGTGGTCACTAACGGTGCCTGAGCACAAAACAAGAAGACATAAAGGCTGCATTTGTCCCCCAAAACCAACACAGCAGCACTCTGGTCTAGTGTATGAGAAAGTAATTGCTGCTTATTTAAGGTGGAATGGGAGAATTCCAATAAGAGGCCTGCAAATAGGAGGCACAACTTCAGCCTCGTGTGAGATTAGAGCACCAGAGCTTTGCATAACTCTATATAGTTCTATGGCTCTGAAGAAATAGAGCTCAAGTTTTGGCTGCTGAGTGTGTCGGTATAGGTGTATCATTGCGCACCCTAGCGCCACCTAAAGTTTTTTCAAGTACATACCTAGATTATGGAATTAACCACCCTCGGATTTATGACGCAAGTGGCTCGGACCGACAATGTAAGCACAGGTCAGCAGGGTAGTAGGGAGCTGGGTTAATCATGCTCAGGCACAGTACAAGGCCTCAGGCCTGGTGTGATGGCACCCTGAAATAAAGTCATTCAAGCTGGTAGCATGCAAGCTAACTCAACCGGGTGCTACGACACATGCACAGAAATGATAAGCCTGTGTATTTAGAGGAACCGCTGGGAAAAGAGCCCAAGACAAGTTGACAAGTTGGCTCCTAATAAAAAGAAAACAAAACTGAGAGCCCCTACTGAGCAGGATACGCTGGAAGTGTATGATGTTCTTTCTGTTTGTTGCATATCTTCAGTGGCACTTAGGGACTCAAACGCTGGACCCTCAGACTGCTGTGTCCTGCAGATTTTCAGTGAGCGTGAAAACAGGCTGGTGTGCCTGATATGCTGCTGCTGCTGCTGCTGCTGAGTGATTACGTTCTCATGGTCTGCATCCTGGAGCACGGAGAGAGTGCCAGAGATCAAATCTTTGGACGGACGAAGCGCTTTACAGTGGGCTTTACTCACACAAGATCAGAAATAAGGTTTACATTCAGTATATTCTCTCAACTAATTTGTCTCGGTTCATCATGGAGCTGCATCTTCCCTGAAATAAAAGCTTTAAAGGACTGTCTTGCTCACTAAGGATCTGTTCCATCAGTTCCAGCTTTTTCTCTTCACACAACTGGCCAATAGGGAAGCTTGTCTATTGAAATTTGTTGGATGTATGTGTTCACATGTGTTTTTCTTTCCTGATCATCTGTAAGTTATACAGTAGGCTAATGCCCAGGTCTACGTGAGTGAAATATCAGACAGACTGTGACTTCATTCTGAGTTTACATGATATTTGGAAGTATTTCATAGAGTGCCAATATATATTGATGATGATGTCGTAATGTAACCACAGTCAATAATATCATTACCCTAACATGGCCTGAGCTGTCAGGAGGCAAACACAATCAACACTGTCATGGTCCAAAAGTGTTGTTGTTTCCTAGCCAATCACAACAGGTTGTTTGCAGACACATGATTCCATTGGTGCAAAATCCAGATGGAGGGCAGGAGGTGAAAGCAGAATGGAGGAGAAGGCGGTGAGGAGCCTGTACTACACTAGTTTAGACGATATCGAGAAAGATACAAACAGAAAACAGATGTCCTCATGAGGAGGAGAGAGTTTTGCTATTAAGGCAGTAAATATAAAAACTTCTCCTCCACTACTACTACTCAAGATCTATCTTCTCCTCCAGACGTCCTACTACTCAAGATCTATCTTCACCTCCAGACGTCCTACTACTCAAGATCTATCTTCTTCTCCAGACGTACTACTGCTCAAGATCTATCTTCTCCTCCAGACATCCTACTACTCAAGATCTATCTTCACCTCCAGACGTCCTACTACTCAAGATCTATCTTCACCTCCAGATGTACTACTACTCAAGAGATACCGTCTCCTCTAGAACTACCTTCTCCTGTAGACGTCCTTCTGCTCAAGAACTACCTTCTCCTCCAGACGTCCCTCTGCTTAAGAACTACCTTCTCATCCAGATATCCTTCTGCTTAAGAACTACCTTCTCCTCCAGATGTTCTTCTGCTCAAGATCTATCTTCTCCTCCACACATACTACTACTCAAAAACTACCTTCTCCTCCAGACGCCCTTCTACTCAAGAACTACCTTCTCCTCCAGACGTCCTTCTACTCAAGAACTACCTTCTCCTCCAGATGTTGAACCTTCATCTGCAGTGCAGTTATGGCCAAAGCTTATTCATCAGCTTTTTGTTCTAATTTTCCTGTTACACCTTAACTGCTGCAGCAGTTGCCTGAACATAAATACTGCAGTTTTTAAGGTGGAACCAGAAAATTCGAACATGAAGTTGGTGAATGGGCAGTTGACTCCATATCCCCTGCAGACAAACATTTTGCTGCCATTTTTCAGTCAATTTCTTGTATTTTTCTGCTTCATGATCAACAACTTTAGGTACACAATAGAAGATCCTCATGGTTTCTCAGTTACAACTGTAAACAATGTAAAACACAGGCATTCTGGGAACCTGTGATAGTGTTTTGTATGTAGAAACTCATCTCCAGCTGCAGCTTGTGCCTCAGCAACACAACCACATGACGTCATTGGCAAACAACCTATTGACACTGTTTAAGCCCAAATGTGTTGTTGTCATCTAGACAAGCCTAATCAATACTGTCGTAGCTCTTGCCTAGAAAACCACAATTAACATTGTTACTAAGAAGTACTGCTGACCAGGCATCCTAAATCAACACTGTCATGACCAAAAGTAACCAAAAAGTATTTTCGGTATCTGTACAGTCAACGCTACTGTAGCCCAATAGCATTACTGTAACCTAGACAAACAATCAATACTGTCAATGCCCAAAAAATGCTCCGGAAGTCTTTGTTGTTACCCAGACTAGCACACTCAGCGCTCCCAACAGCGTGGCTAGTGACCCAAAAGTGTTGCTGTCATGTAGCCCAACCCACAATGTCCAAAAGTAAGTGGACGTTACACGTGTCTAGGGCTCGAGCGGGATGTTGTGGCTGGCTCTGCGAGGGAAATCCAGCACCACAGACTGGCTGGACTTGCGTGAGTTGCACGGCTCCCTCCACGAGTCGGAGGCGCTAGTGGGGGTCCTGCCGGCCGGCACTTTGCTCACCGTTGTGGTCCTGCGCACGCTGCCGTCTGAGCCGGAGCGGCCTGAGCAGCCTGGCCGCCAGCACGGGAGGCAGCGCAGGAAGTCGTGGAGGAGGTGACCGCTGAACAGCATGTAGATCCAGGGGTTGCAGCAGCTGTTGAGACTGGCCAGCAGGGCTGAAAGGGTCACCGCCGTGTTCTCCGAGTCTGGAGGGAGGAGACGAGGGAGATGAAGTATGAGGAGGGGGTGAACATGAAGGGCAGATAAAAGTCTCGTGGAGGAGAGTTATATAAAAATGAGTTAGTTTCACATCTCAGTACATTGAGCAACTCAGTCTGGAGGGCAGCACAACCATCACAGATTAGTTTACAAGAAAAGTTTGGATGCCTTCCCCATCATCTTTTTCTCATCTTCTCCTTCGAGCACTTATTGTACCAGATTTGGAGGATACGAGCAATAAAGCCTTTGTATGATATACACAAGTCCCCAAAATCCTCGGAGTTCAAGCCCACAGCGTTCAGCTAGACGTGAACGAACACTGAGAATTAAACCTCCAGGATTTTCTGTGTGATAAGGAAAACTAGCTGCCCAGTGTCTAAATCCTGAAATAAACTGGTTCTATCAGTACTGTTATTGCTCTTGTAAGGCTCACATGATAAAAAACACAGTTTCAAAACATGACATTCACTCTCCAGGTCAAAACAATTAGTATTGACTCTAAACCAAGCTTAATACATAAGCTGATTGTTTAAGAGCCTTCATCTTAGCAATAAGTGTATTGTCACCAGTAAGAACAACAGATCTGATTAGAACAGATGTAAATAATCATACATACAATATAAAGTAACATGAATATCTTATTGTGAAAGAAGTAGATCATATCTTGAGCTCCAGTTTAAAGAACAAAGTGTAGTTCCAGATTTCTCCTGGACGCCCCAGACATTGTATGAATGTATTCAGTTCCTTCAGCAGCAATCTTGATTTAGCTTAATGAAGTACTGAGCAGTTAAAGCAGGTATTAGATGAGAACTGTAAATAATACTGGGTTGTTTCCACAAGGAGAAGCTTGAAAAGGGTTAAATAAACACACTGACGTATGTAAAAACACTACTTATTCAAGAATTCAAGAATTCAAGAATTCAATTCAAGAATTCAAGAGTTTTATTGTCATATGTACAGCAGAACAGACAGTTACACTGTACAATGAAATTCTTACTTTGCTGCTCCTCCATTCACCAATAGATAAGATAACAAATAAAAGAAATAAAAAATATATATACAAAATATACAAAGTATAACAATATAAGTTGAAGTAGATAAAAATATTTTTTACTGTATTAAAACTACTTAAATATTTGAAAAAATTGAATAATGTCCTAAAATGCCTCAAACCTTTACACAGTACTAGGTTTAGATAAAAAAATAAAAGTTAATGGATCCTACTTTCAGAAGAGTGCCATGCAAATGTATTAAAGGGGTTTCCTGGCATGCTGTTTATAGACTATCTTTATTAGACACTTGGTACTCTGGAACTAATTCTATGTAACTGAATTGAATTACTAATAAATTAAGTTTAAAAAGCTATTACAGAGCTGAACTACCTCACACATGCATCATACACAGGACTTATTCATCACCTCTTTCTCAATTGCTCAGCATCACTTTTGCACATTTTACACGCTACCCTGATTAATGCCCATCACTACACTGCACTCTACAGGCTCTGGTTGTTAGGTGGTCTTTAACTTTGTTAAGGCTTGTGTTGAGAAGCCTGTTTAGAAATATTCTGCAGTCAGCAGCTTCACTGACCCGAGCTCTTGCCTAGTTTAAGCGTTGGGAAGCTCGTGCCAGCTTTAAACGCGAGGTCAGTGATGAGAGCAATGAACAGCAATGATGACCATATATACTGCAATAAAACAGCTTTTGTATAATGTGTTGTTATGGTAACTGACTAGGAGGGTTTGGGTTAGCCAACATTTATATTAATTTTAGTCAGAAAGTACTCTGAAACGTAAAGTTACATTACTCTCTGGCCACGCCCCAAACTGCAGACTGCTACTACACTATATACATAAAAATAAAATATAATAAATTAAATAAATAAAATAATGAATAAATAAAAGGATTCCATCGTTAGAAGTGCTGTCAGTGGTGCAGTATGTAATGTTCCAGAGGGCGCTGTTTGGGACACAGCCTTACTGTCTAACATTAATGTTAGTCAGGAAACCTTAGCATACATTGTTTTGTCATTTCAGCATTATGCCACTATTGTTTAGTGTGTAAAGTGATCTTTAATTAGATTTATCTAATAATAATCAGACGTACAGATAATGTTGTATTTAGTTTATTTATTTGTAATTTACTGTAATTCCACAAATGTTGTTCTACGTCACTATACATACAATGATTTACTACCTTACCTACAGTGGAATCAGCTTATAGGTTATATTTATGGGATAGGGTGGGCTTTGATTCATATTAGCAAATGTGCCCCCCCAATGTCAAACCCGCTCCTACGCCCTTGGTAATTACACTTCATTCTTTACTTATGTACTTATTATCTCTGTATGTTGATATCATTAAAATAGTATCTTTACAGGAGCGAACAAATATGTTCTTTACTTTCAATATAAGTTAATGTAAAGAGAGTTTTATTACTAATGATTTTGGAGCATTTCTTTTGGTCCATTCATCATAAAACTTTCACAGGATATAAAGAGCTTATCTTTATGTTTTAGATAGTCTGTCTTTATATGACCTATTGTTTCACATGAGCAGGCAGTTGTACCGTGTATGACTATGTATGTAATAAATAAACTTTGAGTTGATTTAAAGCAATGATATGGCAGTTAGTGAAATCAATGCTCTTTATATCAATTTCAGCCACTGGTCAATGGCTTTAACTCAATGATACGTCAGTTTAACAAATAATACCCAGAAATGAGCCTACAGTAGCCAAGATATTCAGACCCCTGATACATGAAACCACATATCTTCAAGTTTAAAACCAATGATGCTGGTTCTCTGCTAAAACGTTTAGTGGCTGTTTTTCAGTACAGGTTTGATACAATACAGACTTCGTCAATTCCAGAACATGGACTTCATGGCTGGACTCCTGTTTATAGAGTGCATTCATCAGACACCTGATAGCTCTTTCTGCTCTGGAACCAATTCTGTGTAACTCGATTGAACCACTGATAAACTAGGTTACAGCAGTGACACTCAACTCGGTAAACTCAATCCTAATGATGTCAATTACAGCTACTGGTTAATGGAGTTAACTCAATGAAAAGTCTTAATCGATGACAAACTCAGTTAGAACAGCAATAGTGAGGTTATGTAACTCGCTGATATATGAAACTAAAGAAATCTGAGCTAAGAACTAATCATAGTGGCTCCCTGTCAAATCATTAAGGGTTTATTTTAAAGGGGACATATCATAGAAAACTGAACTCAGTCTGAGGTAACATGTAAACAGTGTTAAAGCTTTAACATTTACCATTAACTCCCCAGTACATACAGTCTATAAACGGAAACTAAGACTAAATAAGACTAAATTGAGGCCAAGTTTGGTGAATTCAATATAATATATATTCACTATCCAAAAAACATATCTCCATTTTTCTTTCTGTATCATTTGAACACAACAGCTGCTCTTTATATCCTTTGAAAGTCTCACGATTGGACCAATAGCAATGCTTCAACATTAACTTATATTGAAAACTTAACAGGGTTCTTGTTCTGACATTTAAAGCAACAATACTTTTTTGTTTTTCTTTGGACGAAAAGCAAGAAACAGCCTGGACAAGCTGGCAGTCCATCACAAAGCACACACAATCACGGTGAGGGGCAATTTAGTATCTCCCACTCGCCTGACTGCATGTCTTTGGACGAATCTTTGGAGAACACAAACTCCACAAAGAAGGGACCTTGGATGCTCCAGCCGGGGACTGAACCTCGGCCCTTCGTGTGAGGCACAAGCACTACCCGCCGTGCCACATATCATCATATAGATGTATCTATACTTACTGTACAATATAGGAGCACTTAATAGATCCACACTTACAGACTGTAGTTCATCTGTTTCTCTGTATACTCTGTTACCCTGTTCTTTAATAGTCAGGACCCCCACAGAGCAGGTATTGTTTGTGTGGTGGGTCATTCTCAGCACTGCAGTGACACCCACGCAAGACAACCCCCGGTAAAGGCTACTCTAATCATACTCTAACCATATAGACTCTTTGATTTCCAGTAGAGCGTGCTGGTAATCGCTTTGTATTCATATAGAGTCAAGTGGCGTTCCGCGCGCGCGCGCCTCTTACCGTGCCACGCGAACTCCACGTCCCACACGGACCACATCTGCACGACGAAGAAGGGCGCCCAGCACACGACGTAGGCGAGCACGATCACGAAGGTCATCTTGACCGTCCGCAGCTTGGCGCGCGAGATGGTGGACACGCCGCTGACCCGCGCCCGGCCCGCCAGCGCGCCCACCGCCCCCGCCTCGCCGCGCGCCTTGCCCTTCACGTTCCTCCAGATGCTGCGGCAGATGAGGCCGTAGCAGAGGGCGAGCGCCAGCACGGGCACGAGGAAGATGCCCGCGGCGATCCACGTGACGTAGGCGCGCACGCCCCACGGCTCGATGAAGTGGCCCCAGCAGTCGTAGACGCCCGAGCCGGGCCGCACCTCGCTCAGCGAGAAGATGAAGTACTGCGGCGCGCTCAGCACCACGCTGCACAGCCACGTGGCCGCGATGGTGGCGCGCGCGCGACGCGCCGGCCGCCGCCGCAGCGTCTCGAGCGGGTGGCACACGGCCAGGTAGCGGTCCACGGTCATCATCACGAGCATGTAGGCGGACGCGAACATGCCCAGCACCTGCGCGTGCTTCACCACGCGGCACAGGAAGTCCGGCCCGTGGAAGCGGAACGTCACCTCCCAGCACAGCTGCGGCAGCACCTGGAAGAAGGCGACCACCAGGTCGGCCAGGCTCAGGTGCTTGATGAAGAGGTGCACGCGCGAGCCCTTCTTGTTGGCGCGCCGCACGGCCAGCAGCACGCACGCGTTGCCCGCCACCGCCACCAGGAAGGTCGCGCTCAGCACGCCGATCTCCAGCTTGGCCACCTCCTCGTTGCGCCCGAACGGGTCGCCGCTGCCGTTCGCCGCGCTGCCGTTGGCATCCTCGGAGCGCATCGCTCGTCCGGGAGATCAAGACGCGCGCGCCCGCTCCGGCGTCGTGGAGAGCCTCCCGGGGGCCAGCGCGTGCCTCCGCGCCTCGGTCATGCGTGTAGACAACGGGAGGGGACCCCCTCCTTGGATAGCTCGTGCGCGCGTGGTCGTGGCACCGGGGGGCGCGATCACACTTCGCTTCCAGACGCGCGTCGCCTTTCTAAAGCCAGCCCAGCTGCTCGCGCTTAAAAAAGGAAGCCTCGAAGTGCCGCCCCCTCCTCCTCCTCCTCCTCCTCCTCCTCTTCGTCCTCCTCCTGTCTCTTTCCTAAGGACGCAGAGTAACAGCCATCAGGCGCGCGTGCACTCATCCCCAAACACCTAACAGAACTAGATAGCCCCCCAAGCTCTTCCTCATCGCCGCATTCTCATTACTGCGCACAGCAACACGGCGCACCCTCGCGCTCCACTGCCCCTTCTCATGTCCGTCATCTCGCCCCCATAGGCTTTATCTGACTCCACCTCGCCGTGGAAATCTTCAGGTAATGAGAAACAGGTGCGTGAAAGGCACGCAGCAGCGCGCGCCACAGGTCTCCGCGTGGAGGTCTCAGTCATCTCATTTTTGTCAGTTCAGACAGACGTTTCACCCGACAGCTGCTCTGCAGGGGTGCTTGAAGGAATGGTGGGGTGAGAAATGTGCTCAGTTGTTCTCTTTCTCCAGATGTAGTAGAGTTTAGTTTAGTGCTGGAGGTACACCTGCTGTCCAAAACGTGTGTCTAAGCTACACTGTGAAGCTTCAGGCATTTCCAGTAGAGGTAGATTCAGTCTTGCTTTCATCTGGACTCTGTCTTGACTTAGTCTTGACTCGATCTTGGTTTTCAATTATACAACGTGTTTACTCCGCCTTGTATTTGGACATTTGCACTCGGTCTTGACTCAGTGTTGCTGTCTTTTGGACTTTTTCTTGCTGGCATTTAGCCTTGGTCTTGGACTTAAACTCTTTTAGACTCAGTTTTGACTAGTCATGGTCTTGGACTTGGTCTAGACTCAGTCTTGTTTGCATTTAGAGTCTGCCTTGACTCGACTTTGCTGCTAGTTCTTGACTCCACCTTGCTGTTAAAGCAAGGGACAAACTTGGTCTTGCATTTATTTGGACTCTGTCTTGACTTAGTCTTGACTCAATCTTGGTTTTCAATTGTACAGAGTGTTTACTCCGCCTTGGATTTGGAGCAGGTCCTGCTCGTGTTTGCAGTCGGTCTTGACTCAGTGTTGCTGTCATTTGGACTTTGTCTTGCTTGCATCTGGATTCAGTCTTGACTCTGCCTTGCTGGCCTTTGGACTCAGTCTAGACTAAGTCTTGTATTTATTTGGACTTGGTCTTGGACCCTTTTAGACTCAGTTTTGACTAGTCATGGTCTTGGACTTGGACTAGACTCAGTCTTGTTTGCATTTAGAGTCTGCCTTGACTCGGCCTTGCTGCTAGTTCTACCAGGCCTTGACTCCTCATTGTTGTTAAAGCAAAGGACAAACTTGGTCTTGCATTTATTTGGACTCAGCCTTAAACTTAATCCCTTTTAGACTCGGTCTTGACTTGAACCAGACTAGTCATGGTCTTGTTTGCATTTAGACTCTGCCTTGACTCTGCCTTGCTTTTTGCCTTGCAAAAACAGATTTTTACCATTTGAAGAGCATCTCCAAAGTGAGGCCTTTTCTCTCTCTGAGAACTGATTCATGCTTTTAGAACTAGCAGGTTGGACTATTGTAACGCTCTCCTTTCTGGCCTACCAAAAACTTCAACACACCAGCTACAGTTCATTCAAAACTCTGCTGCACAAGTGCTGACTGATACCAGAAGACAAGCACACATTACACTGATTTTAAAGTCTTTACTCTGGTTACCTGTTTGTTTTCATATGGATTTTTAAATTCTTCTATCAGTTTATAAAGCACTACATGATTGTGCACCAGACTACCTCACTGAAATGCTTTCCACTTATAAACCAGGAAGGCTCCTCAGATCCTTCAGATCTTCTCTTTAAGTTGTTCCCCAAAGAAAAACAAAAACCTTTAGTGATGCTGCTTTTAGCCACTATGCTCCAAAATGCTGGAACAACAACTGATGTGAGAGAAGCTCAAAACATTGAAATCTTTAAGCGTAAAGTCTTAATATACATACTTTTATACTTTCATTGTATTTGATCTGTTTTTATTATCTGTAATATTTAATTTGTTTTATTTTGTCTGCTATTTTATTTTAAATTATTATTTATTTCAATTTTGTTTGCTTTTGTTTTATTAATTAACCTTTGTCATCTTAAATATTCACCTTTTATTTTTTATATTAAATGATTAATTTTATTACTATTATTATTCTTTCTTTTTATTTTCTATATTTTCTTCAATCGCCTCTGAAGTACCTTGAATTTCAATTTTATTTGTATGAAAGGTGCTATATAAAGTTTGATTGATTGATTGGTGCTAGCTGGACTTGGTCTTGACTCTGCCTTGCTGTCAAGGCAAGGGACAAACTTGGTCTTGACTTGGTCTTGCATTTTTTTGGATTTGCACTTGACTAGTCATGGTGTTGAACTTGTCTTGGACTCAGAGGTGGTCTTCACTACAGCCCTATGGCCAACTAACATGACCATGCTGGGTATGACCAGCTAAACAATCCCCAGACCAGAATAGACAATCACACACCAGATGGACCAGTTTAGAACTAACTGTGCAGGCTACACTGTAATGAATTGCTGTAAATGTACTGTGGATGTATAACAGTGTCTTACTGTTTTTATAATAATTGTAAAATACTGTCAAATAATCACACAGCGTATGTAAATGAACAGTAATGCAATCAGTTTCCCAATAACAGCAAATAACTGTAATTTATCATCATAATACAGTATTTTCTGTCAACCTTCTGAAAAATATACACCATCATCCCTTTACAGTCCAGTCACTATCCATCAAACTCATACTGGAGATTACAGACTGTTTCTTTTTAATGATAACCCTTTTTTATTAAACTATCCAAACTGCTTCTACTCATTTAAGTGACTAAATATATGCAGTGGGCGGGGCCAGCCTATTGAGCTCGGCTGAGTTAAGATTCTTTCAGCTCATTCAGTCAGTGCAGGAAGTGCTGGGCAGCTTGTATTGTGTTCATTGGTAAAATAAAGAAAGATAATCTAAATCAGTTCTTAGACGAGGAGACGCGAGCTGCTGCATTTACAACTGACACGTTTGGACTGCAGCTGCGGTGGTCCTCCAGAAACTCAAGAAAAAAGGTAGCTGTTAACGTTGTGTCTCCTAATGTTTGCAGTGATATGGTTCTGTCAGTATAATTATGAAACTTTTAAGATATGATATTGTTACTGTTGTCTGTTTCAAACTGTTGTCTGTTGTCTAAATTTAGCAATTTACAAACAGTAGCTTCAACTGTTACTAGTACTAGAGATGGACTGATTAGCGATTTTGAGGCTGATTCCGATCACTGATTTCCTTTCAGCGCGATCAGCCGATATCGATCGAGGGCGGGGCTATATGCCACGGCAGAGCTACGTGTACTTATTAGTGCAAGCAAGTCATGAAAAATGGTCTAAACTGGTTTATTACCATTTTTAACGAGCTCATGTGAAACAACATAATATTTTAACTAAATTAACAGTAAATAAACAAAGTAAATCAAACAAATATCCCCAAATACAGCAATCAGTACATTTAGACCCTGAATTTAAAACTAAAAAAGCTTATTAAATAAATACAGTAAAAACTGCAGTCATTAAACACAAACTCTGTTATTTTAAACTAAAACTGTAATCATTAAATGTAGATCTTGAATTGTTGCTGCTGTTCTGTTTGTACCGGTCAGATCTGGTCTGTATGGTGTTCTGGGTTGTTTGTTTTGTGTTAGCTGCGCGTGTTAGCTCTGCTGTTTGCTGATACTCACTGTATTCAGCCGTGTCCTCAACAAGACACGTTGTTTTGACACATTTTAAAAACACCCTGGGGGAGTCTGTATCATATACGGTAAAACACTGCCAGATGGGGTTTTCTATCAGCGCATGCTTTTCTTGCGACGCCGCTGCTTTAGTCAGTCTGTCGAAACTAAAACGGTATGTATTTCCACCTAGTGGTTCAGATAGGAATTGCGGGGAGCTGGCTGGAGGGCTCCTCTTCCTGGATGAAACTCTAGCTGGAAATACAGAAATTAGGCTCATTTGTTTAACACCATTGATCGGCTCTTGAGATTGGCTAAAGTGGAGAAATATTGGCCAATCACTAAAAAAAAATCGGCCGATACCGATACATAGCCGATCGATCCTTCCATCTCTAGTTAGTACCATAAAAACACAGTTGTTTTAGTGTTATAGACTGTAATTCAATTTACAGTACAATACTGTAAAATAACAGTAAAATACTGGCATCTCTGGGTCTGTGTTTGAAATAACCCACTTTACTATACTACTGGTGTACTGCGCCCTGAGGTAGTAAGTAGCATTCAATATGTGACCCACATGATCTTTCTCCAGGACACCAAAGACAACCAGAGAACACAGTGCTGCAGGAAAATATTCCAGTACACAGCCAGACCTTCTCAAAATGCAAGCCAGCTGTTTCAGGAGGACGTCTCCACTGACACGACCACCTGGGTATGTTTAATAGCTGTGGATTCAGCCTTTCTTTACATTAATAAAGGCAAAAATGAAAGGAATGGGATCAAATGCTCCTCGGTTAGTCTTAAGGTGGGTTTTATTACTTTGTCTATTTAATAAAGTTGACTAACTCACTGAGTATATAATGTAGTTAAAACAGTAACTTGATTATAAAGTTGGTCTCAGTTCAACAATCCACTCAACATCATCTTTTCCGGCTTCCATGTGGAGTCAACCTGCTTCATATTACCAACTGCACATGTGATGAAACTACACTGATTCGTAAACGGAGGATACAGGTGTGTTTAAGAGCCACACAGGTTTACCACACTGACCAATCCAAAGCTGACATTTATAAAGTTTATGTGTGGCTCTGGAGGCGAGTAGTGTTTTTTAAAGGTCATCTTTTGACCAAACTATAAAAGTGCACGCTGAAAAGTGGCTAGCAAAGGTTTCTACTCTGTGATTGGAGGGCTAGGGAAAATGGCGGGGTCTTGAGATGGTCTGATAGGATCAGATTGTTGGCAGGCGAGGCACATACACTGGAGCCTGTACAGTGTACTACTGCACGGTATACAGCAGTGTCCAGTAACAGCACACAGTATATTATTTAAAACACAGCCATACCGTATCCTAAACCACATCAACAAGTCTGCGCCAGCTTATTGAAGACCTGGATGTCGTTTGAGAGATGTTTTTGGGATGTACAGTAAAGATTTGGGGGGGCTATTGACTTCTAGTGTTTGTTAGGAACATCAAACATTCAATATTAAGGGTGACACTCATTTTCAAAGCAGCATTTACAGCCTACAGGGATTAAAATGGAAATTAAAATGAATTTTAATCTGGCAAAGTCCACTGAAAGAAAGACTACACGAAACAAACAGGCAGTACACTCAAATTATATAAATGGTAAAGGAGTTAAGAGTAAGAAATGGAAACATTCATTTGGCCTTGGACTTAGTCTCTTTTAGGCTCAGTCTTAACTTACACTTGACTAGTTATGGCCTTGGACTTGTCTTGGACTCAAAGATGGTCTTCACCATGCTGGGTATGACCAGCTTAACAATTACCAGACCAGAATAGATGATCACACACCAGATGGACCAGCTTAGAACTAACTTTGCAGTTTTATTTTAGCAGGCTAGACTGGGGTCTGTGTTTGAAATAGCCCAATATATATAAACTAAGGATTAGATCTTCCTGATCGCAGATTGACTGCCAGTGCATACCTTCCAGATTCAATACCAAGGACAGTAATGACCCTTCTGGAAAGCTGAAGATAATACTTACAGGCCAAAGTAATGCTGGGATGCAGCAGAATCACAGTCTAAAGCAGAGACTGATCCCAGATTAATGCCTAAAGAAAATTATTAATAAAAATTAAAAATAAAAATAGGCTAAAGGGTTAAAATTTGCTCCACTGACCGTTATACTGTTCTATACCTACAGACTGTAGTTCATCTGATAGTCTGTATACTTTGTATATTCTGTTTCACCCTGTTAATTGTCAGGACCCCAACAGGTATCTAAATCTATATCCAAATATCTAAATACCTAAATCTATATCTATCAGATATCTAAAACATCATACCTAAATTTTAAGATTTGCATGTTCCATAATGTCATTGTAGTTAACCCTTAAACAGGAGACTGAGGTCAACTGACTGGACACTGATATAATATTGTCACTGTCCAAAGCAAAATGTATATCTCCATTTTTGTTGATTTTCTTTTTCCTGTACCATTTGAACACAACAGCTGCTCTTTATATCCTGTGATAGTTTCATGACAACTGGACCAATAAAAATGCTCACTGACCAGTCCAGAGCTGACATTTGTAAAGTTTATGTGTGGCTTTGGAGGCGAGTAGTGTCTTTTAAAGGTCACACAGGCTCAGAACGCTTCCATGCTCCCTAATTAGTGTACTAGGTGTGTTTTAAAATTCTAGCTTTTACAGTGTGCTGTTTGATCTTGTATGGATTTTTAACCATACTAGGCACTGCTGGGCCGCGGAGGCCAGTAGATAAAGTCCTATGTAGTGCACTTTGTAGGGAGCAGAGAGGGGTTTGGGATTCAGGGGCGACACTGGATTGGTGCTAAAGAAGTATTAATACATTAAACGATGCTGTGTTATCATAGGTTCATGGCTATATGACAACATGTTGAAATTAGATATAACATAGTTTCATACTTACTTTGCAATCATAATAGACTCCATATGAACTATGTTTCTTGGTGGAATATTTGTTTATGTTGATTATTATTAATAAAAAAACATATTTTGTGTGTAAAACTCTGTATGTGTGCTGTCGCTTCAATAACTCGAGGCCAAACACTCTTCCCTGTGACTAGACTGCAACAATGCATGGCCACTTGTGACTCATTGCTTGTGACTCATTGCTCTTCCAACACTACCACACTACCACATGTTCATGACAACCCAATCACACCAGTCTCAGGCTCTGCATCACCAGAATACTAATTACACATCTGCTGATCATTACACACACACACACCATTTTTCTACTCAGTAGTGAAATCAGTAGGTGAGCGCGGCTAGTATGTCTGAATACTCAGTAGTGAAATCAGTAGGTGAGCGTGGCTAGTATGTCTGAATACTCAGTAGGTATTGAGTAGTAGGAGAACGGTACCTGGATGACCTCCTGAATCGGCAGCCATTTTTATGTATGCAACCGCAGCACACTCGGCTGTCCCATGATTCACCTGGAGCCGTGGATGAATTCAAAGCAGAGGAAAAAACAGTGAAAGGTGGCACGTCGGCCATGTGTACATAACTACGGCTAGTCAACATAGCGCTACTTCTGAGGTGACAAATAATTCAATTCCTGCTGATTGGTCATCTCTGAGCTACAGCTCGACACCATGTGAGTACACACTCAGACAAAAACACAGAACAGTGTCACAAAAAGTCTAAATCTGTCAGTAAACTGAGCTTTTAAATGAATAACAGGACTTTTACAGTGGTGGTCTGACGTCTTGCATCACAGGACGTTGGTAATATGGTGGACGTAGTGCGTTCTAGCTTGTGTGGCTACTAAAACTCGCCTACTGAAATTACCTACTAGTCTACCGCTCAAAGAGTACCTACTGACTAGTAGGCGAATTCGGACGCACCCACTTACCATTTGCGAAGTGTTGCTTGATCTCTTGATCTTGATCTCTGGCTTTGACTCCCTTTGTTTCTCGATTCTCTCTCTATGTCTCTATTGCCCTTTCTGATTCTGGTTGCTTGGTTCTATTGTCTCTCCTGGTTTTCACTACTGGTTTTCACTCTATTCTCTTGTCTTTCACTAATGTCTAGGTTGCCTGGTCTGCTGATCTTCCGGTTTCGACGCTTGCCCATACTCCTGACTATGATCTCGCCTCTTTGTTTAGTTTGTACGTTTCGCTGTTGTGTCTGACTTGTGATCTTTTAAGTAAATCCCATTCGACCTTTAGCTCTGAGTGCGTCATGCCAAGTTATTTTATGACAACATTATTTTAACTCATTAGTCTTTCAGAGTAAATAACCCATATAAACCCTGATCAACAACCACTGACCTGAACCAAACACCAGCCACCAATCAAGCCTTTGAATCAGTCGACCAACATCTCAGACAGTTTTGGGCCAAGCGCTGAATATAAGAAGCAAAATTTGAAAAAAAATAAAACTAACAAAAAAAAATCTACCTGGGCTTTGCACAGATGTTTCTGAGGGCATGAGATTTGGGGGGTGGGGGGTAGTCAAAGTAGTCAATATTCAGGCTTCCACTTAAATGTTTCGCAAGTATGCTCATTAATAAAAATTTGGCCAAAAAATGCAAATGAAGTCCCTTTTCCATCCGCTACAGTGACGCGAGGAAACTTTAAACGAGGCAGGTCACCATGATTAGAGGCTGCATCAACATGAGCGAGACGGAATCTCTGATGAGCCTTCTTCAGAACGAGGTATTTGCCTAGTTACTAACCCAGAAAACATTAATGATGTCCCTTTTTATAAAATTATTCATGAATGTGGTTTCAGAGTAAGGATCATCACACCTTTACATCTTTTGATCACAAGTAGAACAAACTTAAACGCTGATGTGCAGTTAATGAACCGAAGGCTTGAAGCATTGGCAGCTGCAAAGCAGTGCCTGTAGGGCTGAGAAAATAGGACGCAGCTCAGCAGAATTCAGTTCAACTCCAGTGTATTTGTGAAGCTCTTTTTACAACAGTGTTGTCACTAAGCAGCTTTACAGAAGTCTGAAAACGTACAGTTACAACATCTAACCCCCCTGTAAGCAAGCCAGAGGCAATAGTGGCAAGGACAAATCCCTCAAGACTGGATGAAGAAACCCTGGGAGGAACCAAGACTCACAAGAGGAGACCCGTCCTCCTCTGGTCAAACAGTGGGTCTTTCTCAAACCCTAGTGAGTGTCTAAGTAGGCTGTCTAGGTAGCAGCTGTGTAAGTATCAGTGTTCTCTCCTCATCTCTCCTCATAAAACAGATTACTGAGACGCTCTAGTTAGAGAGAGACTGCGTCACGGCTTGTTCCCACCCAATGCAGCACGCCACCGGTGGTTTAGCTGGTTGCTAAGCTACTGGCTGGCATCCAAAACAATAGCTTGAGGCTTAAAATTTGCTAGCATAAATTCTAATGGTTCAAGTATAAAACTGCTAAATGGTAAACGACTCGTTACAGAGTTGATAATAAAATACTGTTTTGTGTGATTATATGACAAGAAACACATTAAAACTCCAGAGAGAATCAAAATAACTCACGTTTTAAAACCACTTCACTGCTCGTAGATTAGCCTGTGTTGCATCATGGGATTGTCTTAGCAGCTGTGGAAGCGTTCGATGCTTCCTTAAAATCAGGTCTAAATAAGGTTCCTCAGTAGACAGCATGTTTAAGGTGTGTAAGAATTGGGACAGCCTACATGGCGGGAGCTCATACTATGACATAAAATGCTGCCTATGTAGGAGCTCAGTAGGTTTTGAGAAACACCCAATATTTATAATTGATTAAGCCCAGCTCAGAATATAAGCTGAGAGAAAGACTTGACAGGCCATAATACTATGACAGTACATTGATAGCGCTTACAGAAAAATAGTGCAGCTAAAGCAGGACTGATCCTGTATCAGCAATCTACAATGCGTTCTCAGGATATGTGTGTACTTGGATTTATGCATGTCTCGTAGATACCACTGGAAAAGACTTATGAACCGCTGGCCTAATTACTTTTATATAATTTATGTGAAAAAGCCAATCAACATTTCACCGTCCCTAGTGCTGCGTCGGCTCTTTCTTATCAGCAGCAGTGGTCCTCCAAACCTGCCGTGTGAGCCTGTATTTCAGTGCACAGCTTGCAGTGGAATTGGTTTCATCTTGTGTAGTATTTCCAACCTAATAAAGACCTCTGGGCTTTGTGTTGAGCAGAAAAACTCGTTTCTCTTTCTCTTATTTGGTGTTTCAGGCACTGTCCTCGACTGCTGCCCTTTATGGACCCCCTAGTTCATGATAACCGCATTATGGGCTGCGATCCTTTCTTAAACAGATCATCCGTGTTTGATTTCCAGCGCTGTGGTGACGCATGCACCTGGGACTGGTCAGACCAGAGGAGGCGCCCGAATGCAGTATAGACCCAAAACATCCCGCAAGCTCTGTCCCCAGGTGAGGGAAAGCCTTGTTGAAACACATCCTTAGGAATAATCCTGTAAATTACACAGCCGGACCAAAGAGGGTACTTTTATAGTCTGAGGGTCAAAGAGAAGGTGCTCAAGATCTCTAGGGTCTATGAAGAGGCTTATGCACTAGAAAATGCAAGGACAGAACACTACACGCATACACGTGGCTACGGCAGGGGTGATTATATGTCCATGTTGGACATGGCAAAGAAGTAATATATATAAAGAAAAGAGTGTTTGCCTATCCACAATGCTACTGGTTGATGTGCCTCCATGTCAGAATCTGTTGCAGTAAATTGGTTTGAATCTTTTTGAACCGAAACATTAATTTGTCTCTGACAAGCTTGAAATATTAAAACCATAGATAGTATATGCACTCTTTATTCTGTTATTGTTAGCTAGGAGTGACTATCTGACGCTTTAGTTTAGTTTAGTAGGCTTATGCGGCAGGTGGTCTGTTTACTGTTTATAAAGAGTGAGAGAAGCTGTAGCTGCTGTGCTGTTGGTTAGTCTGTGTGTTATTAAAGCTAAGGTGCTACAGTAGTGCTGTCTGTATGTGTATTAGATAATTAATGTTACAGAATCATAAGATTTGAAGAGATGATACTATAACGTAACGGTGTGTGTGGGGATGTGTGTGTGTGGTCAGCCAGTCAGCTATAGTTATTCCATTCTTTTTCTAGAAGGTTCAGGTGAGAGAGTAAGGCAGACATGATCTTGACCATATGCTTAGAATCTGTTGATAATTGTAATAATATTGATAACTGATTATTAGAATTGGTGTGTCTGATCTAAAGTATTCTAATTATTCTGTCATGACACACTTACCCCAAGTCTCATGCCTTGAATTTCTCTTATTCTCATCTGGTCACCCTTTAGCCCACAGAAGCTCAATATTCAACGAGAAAAACTGTGTTAAATTGATATGGATCTACTTATTTTTCTCTTAGATGAAATACATATAGTTTATCCTTTATTATAGTTTACTTTTAATAAAATGTCTTAAAGCATTTGTAAACTAAGATTTGTTGGTGTCTTTCCAGGCAATGATTTTGGATTGATGGTCCAAAAAGACTTTAAAATGTAGTTTTTATTTATGAGCTGTTCTCATTTGGGTGCTCAGCACCCCTAAACCTACAATCGCCTCTAAACCCAAGGAAATTGGGGAATTGTGTTTTTGGCACTGTGTGAGCCTGTAGTGTGAAGGCACCCTAGCTGTGCATGTGACTACAACAGGGGTTTATGGAAAAGTTGATTTTTCACCAAACTATTTTTTAAAGCAACACTAAAGGGACATTGCACACTGGACACTGGACTCTGGACAGCAACCAAGAATTCCAAGTTCTTTTAAAAGGAGATACAGTCACTGGCGCTGAAGATGCACCAACGCTCAGCGACTAATTACTTACTCAGCATGTCACAGCTTGCCACACAGAATTTTGCCATCACTACATTCAAATAAAAGTCATTTGAGATCACACACAGACCCACAGAGAAAAGCAGCCAGTTTTTTGACTACACATGTTTGGTTACCAGACAAAAGGAAATGCTTAATATCTATATGGCACTACTGTACAAAACAAAGTGCAGGTGTTAAAACGGACTAAGTGTTGGTAATCGTTTATGATCAGATTTGCATATTCTGTCTTTAACAGCAGTCCGAATTTCAGTTGGAATAAACAGAGATGTATGTAACTAACAGTGGTAAATGCATGTAGCACTCACCTATGGCTGCCTTACAACTGAATTTTAAAAATCCTTGAGCTGATAATGGAATCAGTATCAAGGAAAATCCTCATCTGGTCCACAGCAGATAGCAAAACAAGCACACAAGCAATTTAAAACGAAATCAAATTTACTATATACAATATTGAATGTCGAGAAAAATAAAGAAAACTGTTAGAATCCCATCAGCGGGGCAGTGAGTAACGGCTGAAAATCACTGTTTAGGTTGAAGGAGAAGAAAACTTCTGTGATTAAGTAAACAATCATGGTCTTCAGCTTTCCACACTGGACATCAGGAGCTCCATGGTGGGTAAACTGGTCCAGGATGCAGGCGAACAGGGGCACCTGGTCAAGGCAGACGAAGCAGCAGCGTCAGACCGCACAGGAGGGGCGGTTGTTCAGCATCAGACAGCACAGGGTGGGCAGCTGTTCAGTATCAGACCGCACAGGTGGGCAGTTGTTCAGCATCAGACAGCACAGGGTGGGCAGCTGTTCAGTATCAGACCGCACAGGTGGGCAGTTGTTGAGCATCAGACAGCACAGGATGGGCAGTTGTTCAGCATCAGAACCGCACAGGAGGGGCAGTTGATCAGCATCAGAACCGCACAGGATGGGCAGTTGTTCAGCATCAGAACCGCACAAAAGGGGCAGTTGTTCAGCATCAGAACCGCACAGGAGGGGCAGTTGTTTAGCATCAGAACCGCACAGGAGGGGCAGTTGTTCGGCATCAGAACCGCACAGGAGGGGCAGTTGTTCGGCATCAGAACCGCACAGGAGGGGCAGTTGTTCGGCATCAGACTGCACAGGAGGGGCAGTTGTTCAGCATCAGAACCGCACAGGATGGGCAGTTGTTCAGCATCAGAACCGCACAGGATGGGCAGTTGTTCAGCATCAGAACCGCACAGAAGGGGCAGTTGTTCAGCATCAGAACCGCACAGGAGGGGCAGTTGTTTAGCATCAGAACCGCACAGGAGGGGCAGTTGTTCGGCATCAGACCGCACAGGAGGGGCAGTTGTTTGGCATCAGACCGCACATGAGGGGCAGTTGTTCGGCATCAGACCGCACAGGAGGGGCAGTTGTTCGGCATCAGACCGCACAGGAGGGGCAGTTGTTCGGCATCAGACCGCACAGGAGGGGCAGTTGTTCGGCATCAGACCGCGCAGGAGGGGCAGTTGTTCGGCATCAGAACCGCACAGGAGGGGCAGTTGTTTAGCATCAGAACCGCACAGGAGGGGCAGTTGTTCGGCATCAGACCGCACAGGAGGGGCAGTTGTTCGGCATCAGACCGCGCAGGAGGGGCAGTTGTTCGGCATCAGACCGCGCAGGAGGGGCAGTTGTTTGGCATCAGGCCGCGCAGGATGGGCAGTTGTTCAGCTTTAGACCGCACAGGATGGGCTGTTGTTCAGCATCAGACCGCACAGGATGGGCTGTTGTTCAGCATCAGACCGCACAGGATGGGCAGTTGTTCAGCATCCCGTATAGAGAAAAGTAGCTAAAGCCTGTTTGTAAAGTTGCTAATCATTGCCAGTATCAGTCCTTTACATCTTGTATCTTCTCTCACTATCTGTACAGGATAAACGAAACTAAATGTAATGAAGAAGCAAACAACAGATTCAAAACTGGTCATTTGCAACACTGTTTGCACATACGCAGCTCATTTAAGTCTGTGTGAGCTGCCATGTGGACTAAATGTGCTGCTTCATCTCTCAAAGCAGAGGAGACACAGAGACATTGAGCTGGGCCTCTCCCTCGCAGGCAGTTCTGGTAATTCTCTTTTCGGGGAAGTAGCTAAGAACTGTACAAGAACTCAAGAGTTTTGTCCCTACTTGCTTTTTTTGAAAACAACTCATTAGAGGGGCCGGAAAAGTACTCAAATCTAGCGACAAAATTGCTAAGTTGCCAACACTGGTGGTCTTAGGGCTTGACTGGGAGGCCTGTATGGACCATTCTACTGAATTAGTTTCAAATTTAAGATCTTATTCTTTATATAAAGAAAAGTTAAAAGATTTTGATGCATCACGACTCAAAAACGAAACCATGTTTTTTAAGTCACTTCCAAAAGTATTTTAGTCCATAAGCAGAGCCTTATCTTTGTTCCCATTATTTTTAAGTAAATGTGTTCTGAAGTCGAAAAAATCGGTGTGAAATATTAAGGACGATCATCCAAAGTTGTCAAAAGTATTCACATTCATTCCTCAGGTAGGAGTATAGATATTAAGGTTTAAAAATACTTCTGTAGAAGTTGAAGTATCAACTCAAGCTTTTTACTCTAGTAAAAGTATAAAAGTACTGCTTTCAAAACTACTTAAAGTATAAAAGTAAAAGTAATGTAAGGAAAAAAATGCCATTAAGGACAAAAGCTTAGGCTGCACCACAGGGGTCCATAGTGGACTAGCCCACCTCCCCAAAAACCCCATTCTTCTAAAAGCCATAATGACTATAATGTTATATTAAAATGTTAATGTTGATAAATTTGGGATGTGCTAGGCTTCCTGTTTCAGACGCATATACGCCCATTAAACATGAATGTAGTTTAGTACAATGTAAATATATTAAAGAAGAATATCTGTTACTACTGAACATTAACATGTGTTTCATGGAGCAGAAGATATGATGACTAGTTGTCTATAAGTATTGTAATGAAGTCAAACTTCAAAGACATGTTATCAATAATCTTTACTGGAATGAAAATGTACATGAATGAAAACAAGCTGAAATGAAATAGGAGTAACAAGACTATGTTAGTAGAAAGTACTGATAATGGAGTGTAAATGTAAGGAGTAGAAAGTACTGATAATGGAGTGTAAATGTAAGGAGTAGAAAGTACTGATAATGAAGTGTAAATGTAAGGAGTAGGAAGTACTGATAATGTAGTGTAAATGTAAGGAGTATAAAGTACTGATAATGAAGTGTAAATGTAAGGAGTACAAGATACTGATAATGGAGTGTAAATGTAAGGAGTACAAGATACTGATAATGGAGTGTAAATGTAAGGAGTAGAAATTACAGATAATGGAGTGTAAATGTAAGCAGTAGAAAGTACTGATAATGGAGTGTAAATGTAAGGAGTAGAAAGTACTGATAATGGAGTGTAAATGTAAAGAGTAGAAGATACTGATAATGGAGTGTAAATGTAAGGAGTAGAAAGTACTGATAATGGAGTGTAAATGGAAGGAGTAGAAAGTACTGATAATGAAGTGTAAATGTAAGGAGTAGAAAGTACTGATAATGGAGTGTAAATGTAAGGAGTAGAAAGTACTGATAATGGAGTGTAAATGTAAGGAGTAGAAAGTACTGATAATGGAGTGTAAATGTAAGGAGTAGAAAGTACTGATAATGGTGTGTAAATGTAAGGAGTAGAAAGTACTGATAATGGAGTGTAAATGTAAGGAGTAGAAAGTACTGATAATGGAGTGTAAATGTAAGGAGTAGAAAGTACTGATAATGGAGTGTAAATGTAAGGAGTAGGAAGTACTGATAATGGAGTGTAAATGTAAGGAGTAGAAAGTACTGATAATGGAGTGTAAATGTAAGTAGTAGAAAGTACTGATAATGGAGTGTAAATGTAAGGAGTAGAAAGTACTGATAATGGAGTGTAAATGTAAGGAGTAGGAAGTACTGATAATGGAGTGTAAATGTAAGGAGTAGGAAGTACTGATAATGATGTGTAAATGTAAGGAGTAGGAAGTACTGATAATGGAGTTTAAATGTATAAAAGATTAAGTAGAAGTAAAAATTAAGCTTAAAAAATAATTACTCCAGTAAAGTATAAATAACCAAACTTCCTACTTAGGTAAGGTAACAAAGTATTTGTACTTCATTACTTGACACCTCTGCAATCATCACTGCTGAAACTGAACGTCTTGTGCTTTTATTAAAATATGCTTTTATATACTTTTACTTTTTAAATTATACTTTTATGTGTACAGCTCTTAAAAGCTGTGCTTGCTAGGCGTGTACTGTCTTGTGATTTGGAGTTCTGCTGAAAATCACAAGCTAAAATCATTAAATTGGCACTTTGACTATTTCGGTAGTGACAAAATGGAATGTGTGGTCATTCATTTCAACAAAATAGGCATAATTAAAATATAGAGTCGCTTAAAGCAAAAGTCCAAAGTAAAGTCATTTACAAGTCAGTGTGTTTTCACCAGTTCAGTAGACCGATCCAAATATGAGCAAACAAGGAAAATGTCCTCCTCCCATTGGAGATGTTTGTGAGAGAATATTGGCATTAAACATATGGCATTTGACAACATTACAATGACCTTTTATGAGGGCTCCTATGCGTAGTGTGGGCGTGTGCTTTTAGGGCCGATTGGCCCTTAAGCTGTTGTTAATGTCTGTTATGTTAATGTCTGGAAAGGCTAGATCGGAAGACATTTCCAACTCAGATAGCACCGCTCCTCTTTATGCTCCGCTGCCTTGCCTTGCCCACCTCCCATGTGCTGTTACATAACATGGTGCAATCAAGAGCCACTATCAGCATAATACTTAATAAATCGCGGGGTGGAGGGTTTACGTCTTCCGACAGATTTAACAGACGTCGCTTAAACCATACTCTGTAACTCAAACCTGATGTTCAGCTGGTATTACGTAAACGTTGTCTTGAAACTGAACCGAGGTTTGGGGTAGATTGGGCTTAATTGCTGTAGACCCCTGGGCCATAACTGGATAGCACGTACACGGTTTAGGCACCTTGGGGAGAGAGCAGAAGGAAACTGTGACAAAAACCAAGTAGAGGAAGGCCTCCCGAAGCCTGGGCGAGTCTTTTGCAGTGCGGTCATTCCCGAAGGTCTTGAGTGATCTTAATGAGGATCAGGTGTACTGTGTTGTGCAAGTAGCACATAGAAACTAAAGAAGTCTGTTTTCTCTTCTGCTTTGATCTGCTTTGATTTTCAGGCACCCAGCCACCGCATCAACAAGCTGATATTAATCATCACATTTTAGAGCAAGTGCAGCTCGAATACAAGTTAAATGGCTTTCAATGGGGGCCCAATCTCACACAGCACCTCAGCATTCACCAGACAACACTTCAACACGTTTTTGTCAATAGGTTACAAATCCAACTGGAATATCTGTGAAGGCCATATTAAGCAGGATATCAGGTTTTATGCTGCCAGGTTTTGGGTTCAAGATCTTGTTATTTAAAGGGGGCCTATGATGCTCATTTTCAATGTAATGTACATCTGCATTCAGCCTGTCTGAAACGCTCAATTAGAGCTCCTGTGTCTTTAAGCCCCACCCCATAATAACAACAACATCAGGCCCTGCTGTTACCCGTGTCGTACCAGCTACCTAGTCTGAGACTAGCTGCCTAACCTTCACTACAGACTCTACTGAAATTAACATGGACTCTAACTAGTTTCCACTAACCTTCTACCTTCATTAACTGTTATCATTACTCTGACTTATCTGTACTATAATTCATCTTAGTTATATCATATTATGATTATATAAGCAAGATGGACCGATCAGAGTTTTGAAGCCGATTCCGATCGCCGATCACCTTTCCGATCGAGAGCGGGGCTATATGCCACAGCAGGGCTACATGTAGTTATTAGCGGAAGCAAATCATGAAACATGGTCGAAACTGGTTTATTACTATTTTTAACGAGCTCATGTGAAACACCATAATTAAAAAAATAATTAACAGTAAATAAACAAAGTAAATCAAACAAATATCCCCAATACTGCAATCATTACATTTCGACCCTTAATTAAAAAGAAAAAAGTTAATTAAATAAATGCAGTCAAAACTGTAGTCTGTAGTATTTTAAACTAAATCTGTAATCATTAAATGTAGATCTTGAATTGCTGCTGTTCTGTTTGTACTGGTCAGATCTGGTCTGTATGGTGTTCTGGGTTATTTGTTTTGTGCTAGCTGCGCGTGCTAGCTCTGCTGAAACTCACTGTATTCGGCCTCATGGTATACTGCTGTATCAGATTAGTAGTGTTAAATACGGTAAACACTGCCAGACGGACGATATTTTAACGTCCGGCTGGACGTGTTTAAGGATGGACAAGGAAGGCGTTGGAATGAACAGTTGTCGTTTTATTGCTGGAACTACATTGGTTGCTACGTTACGGTATGTATTTCCACCTAGCAGTTCAGATAGGAATTGCAGGGAGCTGGCCGGAGGGGGTTTCACGGAGGGCTCTTCTTCCTGGATAAAAAACTAGCTGAAAATACAGAAATTAAGATTATTGGATTAATGCCATTGAGCAGCTCTCCGGATCGGCTAAATATCGATCCTTCCATCTCTAATAAGCACACCTGAGCAGCTGAACAAAAGTATATGGTGGCACAGTCATTATATCAGTACTGTTTGAGTAGTTTGATCAGAGGAGGATGGGTCCCCCTTGTGAGTCCTCCTAAGGTTTCTTCCTCCAGCTCTGAGGGAGTTTCTCCTTGCCACCTGCATCTATAACTTGCTCACCGGGGGGTTTCTATGTTTTTTCTTTGATTTCTATGATTTCCTTCTGTGTTATTTTCTTTCTTAGGCTTATTTATGCTCTATTGAACTTTTCTTATCACTAATTTCCTGTAAAGCTGCTTTGTGATGACATCAGTTGTTAAAAGCGCTATACAATAAAATTTTAATTGATTTGAATTAAATTATAATAATAACCATCTTTATTTATGGAGCACTTTTCACACCAGTGGCAGCTCAAAGTGCTGTACAGACAGTTTTTATTATCAGTAACAACACAAACTGAGTCTTACTTAGCCCAGGGTGCTCTGATTGGTCCGCCTTTAGTAGTTGCTGTGCAAAGTGTGACGACGTGCCAAAAAGGCGTGTGCCATAAGGATTGTGTTACAAGATGAGGTCACCTTGTAACAGGGAAAAGGGCTGGAATTACAATTCCAATGCGTTTCTGGCCACTGAGAAGAGTGGCTTTATGAGAAACCTACTTTAAGCCTATACTATTTTATAGAACACAGCAGAAGAGGGTAAAAAACAGCTGCTGAAATGGAGATAGCTGGCAGGCCATGAATACTCAAATACTGTACATGGTCAACACACATACCCGCTCTCCAGCCCCACAGTCATGCACAACAAAGCCCAGCAAGCACATATATACTATACTACACTAACACAACTAACTATTTATAAAGAGAAGTCTATCTACTGGCAGGCTGGTGTTCTGCACATTGCCATTCTGCATGACCAAACAAGACCCATCTCATCTGACCCACAGAATTTGTATATTTATATAATATTTGTATATATATAATATTTACAGCAAAGTGTATATGATTAACCCTTGAAAGTTCTAGCAAAGTAAATGAATTAATTGGTTGTAGCTCACTGAAACAAGCAGCGAGGTGCTATTGAAAGTGCAGATGCTAAATCAAGACCACACGGGTATCTGTAAGAAAAAGTTTCTTATAATTTGTTATTGAAAAGTCACTGTTTGCCACCCAAACTGATAAACTATTGAGAATGATTTCATTTTGACTTTGTTTATTTTAAATGGCCGAGCTTTTCTCATCTTTACTGTATACGGGCTTTACGGTGCAGTGAACCCAGAGACCAATCGCGTGTGCTGTAAGTTCACCGAAGGCTCCTCAGCCAATCGGATCTGTGCACATTGGGGAGTGCACACAGGTGAGGAGGAGCAGCAGCCGGAGACTAAAGTGAGTCAGAAAGAATAAGGAGCTCTAAAAACAGAAAAGTGAACAGCCAACATGTTAATCTGTGAAGCTGAGTTTTTTTTAATGTAGCCCTTGTTTTTATTGAATGAGGAAAAAACATTTATTAGAAGTTTATAAATAATTAATTCAGTTCAGCATTTAAACAGTAAATATACTGAAATATACTAAACGGTATGTGTGATGTGTTGGTGTTTCAGTAGCTGATGGTATAAGATGCTGATACTAGGCTACTTCAGTAAACAGGATACACCACTGAATTACTACACAAGTAAGAAATGATGACGGTCTCCTCTAACTGGTCCTTACTGAACTCTAATTAATACCCCTGCTGTAGACCAACTCAAACAAAAAACAAATATAAATCGTTTTTATTTTTTGTGTAATTATATATATAATTGCATTTAAACACTATAGCAGAACTACAGTAACACTGTACTAGACAGAGTTAAATCCAGCTGAAGGCAGTCACATGTGGCCTGTTTGTAACCAGATAACGCACATCAGTGGCCTCTGCTGAGCTGAAGCCAGCGATATCAGCAGTACCTGATGTCTGTAATCTATTTGTCTGCTGGTGTGACCGTCCAGTTCCAAGCAGCTTATTTGTATTCTGTTCCCCTCCATGTCTGATTAAAGTGCTTGGCCTACTAAAAAATGTAAGGGTTCCAAGTAACAGTGCTGTACTGCATGGTGGTAAATGCGGTCTTAACCATGTCAAGGCTCTTTAAAATTCTTTGGCGGTGTCACAACCTGGCTGCTCTGCACCACTCGCCTTTTAATGTTGGCTGATTTGCCCGGCTTCTGCTTAATACCTTTCACTCGTATCATATTTTCTGAATAAAATACCTGCGTACAGCAGCATGACAATGCTTGGCCACCTCTGTTCAATGTCACTTTAAGGCCAGGACACAGTTTTACTAAACACTTATATAACCAGAGGATGAATCAGCCCGTTTGTGTTGTAGTTAGGGCTGGGCGATAAAACGATAACGATAATTATTGCAAAATAACATTTCCTCGATAGAACTTTAAGACGTAGTCGATATAAAGTCTATAGAATTAAGTTCCATCCGTGTTTTGAGAGACAACACGGACAGCCAATGAGAATGAGAATAGCGCCGCCCCAAACCAATCAGGTGACTGAACTACAGTTCCAGCCACTTCGTGTTTGGTTGAAGCACACAGTACAGTGTGTAGGCGTAGCAGCAGCTTAACCCACGCGCTAGTAATCTGGTTACTGCAGGCGTCACAGTCGAGCAGCCAGAATGAAATACGAAAAAACAACGACAGAAAACGTTAAACTACTACTAAAAGAAACATGTTACACGTGTTAATAATCTTAAAATAATCTGCTAAGATAAGATAAACAGGTAAACAGGTGCTGTCCTGCTGCTGTGATGATGAAGCTCTACGGGATGTTTGATCTTCAAGGTCTCGTGTATAGCAGTTGTACTGTTGTGATCATCTCCACTGTGCAGAGCTGACAGAGCACCACACTGTTGTGTTTCTGTGTGAAACACTCACAAATTTAGATGTAGTGAGTGATTGTTTATAGCTGCAGCTTGCGCTCCGGATAAATCCATGCTTTCAGTGGGCGTGGCCACCTTAGAGACCTTACTTTCGTAATCGATAAACATGTATACTGTATGAGTTCGAGTGAGAACATTGAGACAAAGTTGACTTTATAATCAAAAAACTCGAGCAGGGAAACTTTTTTTTTTACTGAAACAGAATCGCTAAACGAACTCGCCATTTGAGCCGATAGAGAGTCGACTCACCGCTACGAGTCCTTTCCTCAGAACTTAAAGGACCAGCAACAGCCTGCTTAACACAGTGTCTGTGTGAATACTGTTCATACTAATACTGCCCCATATACACAAGATTACACAACTGTATTAAACACACACACACACACACACACACACACACACACACATATATATATATATATATATATATATATATATATATATATATATATATATATATATATATATATATATATATAATGTGTGTGTGTGTGTGTGTGTGTGTGGTTAATACAGTTGTGTAATGTTCTGTAGTACATTTGTCTATTTGTCTGAAAATAAAAAACAATTTAAGAAAAAATAAAAATATCTTCATATCTCACTTAAGTAAAAAGGAAATAGTGATTTGATTTATATCGTGATATATATCGATATCGACTGATATGAAAAAAATATCATAATAAGATTTTTTCCCATATCGCCCAGCCCTAGTTGTAGTCCATGTAGTTACTATATAATAAGCCTTAGAGATGGATGGATCAATTGGCTATGTATAGCGTTAAACGAATGAGCCTAATTTCTGTATTTCCAGCTAGCCTTTCACCCAGGAAGAGGAGCCCTCCGTGAACCCCTCCATCCAGCTCCCTGCAATTCCTATCTGAACCTCTAGGTGGAAATACATACCCTTTCATTTTCAACAGACTAAAGCAGCGGCCTCGCGAGAACAGTTTATGGTGTTCACTGCTGGTGCTGATAGAAAACATTTTCTTACCGTATGTGACTCAGACTCATCCAGGACGTTCTGTAACATCTGTGAAATCAACAAGTCTCGTGGAAAAACCAAGACAAAAACATGTAACACTACTAATCTGATACGGCACTTAAGAGTACACCATGCGGCTGAATACATTGAGTATCAGCAAACAGCAGAGCTAGAACACACAGCTAACACAAAACTAATAACCCAGAACACCATACAGACCAGATCTGACCGGTACTAACAGAACAGCAGCAGTAACAGCCAGAGAGCTAAAGGAACCACAGCCAGAGTGATTAAGTTTTTAGTGGTAGATAACCATGTTCCAATCGGTATCGGCTGTTGGCTGATTGTGCTGAAAGGTGTTCGGTGATCAGAATCAGCCCCAAAAACACTGATCGGTCCATCTCTAATAAGCCTTAGTATAAAAAGGTTTAATGTTTTTTTTTTATTTTAATTCTGGGGTGTGCAAAAGTTTGGACAACCTTTCAGTCCTAGAACATGAAGGACTAGTTAGGAAGGTCAAACCTTGTGTTAATTAATAGGAGTGGCTCGATACCATCTAAGTATCTGCTGATACCGATACCAATCTTGTGTTTTTCCCTCTCTTAAACAACTAAGATGTTCACAATACTTTAGTCTGAATGCTCTTTGCTGAACCAGCCGTCTAAATAACATTAACAAATGCCGGGAACACAGCATGACTGCAACACTGCTGGTTCGTTTATCTGAACTTTGCTTACTCATAGTACTGATAGCAGCACTCTAAATTGATCAGCTCCATCTGATTACGCTTTTTGTCTTCTGATATCCAATCCAGTGATTTTGACTGGTATTGGACCAGTATTAAGTACTGTATCTGCACACCCCTACTCATTTGTGCCTTCAGTATCCAATTGTTTTGGCAGCTAAGCGGAATTTTGGGAAGTCAAGCATGGATCTAGAGGACCAAGAAAACTCTCAGATAGTACAGCTCAACTTCTGCAACCTCCTGGCAGGCTGACGCCAATTGATAAGGATGGACAGCATCACCTACTCCTCACTGACCCTTGATACCGAAGGGGCTGTGTGCTTAGCCCACTTTACAGTCCCTGGACACCCACGACTGCTGAGCTCCAATGTCATCACCAAGTTTGCAGATGACGCAACGGTGCATGTGTGTATGATCTCCAATAACAACTAGATGGCCTACAGAGAGGAGGTCAGGAAAAGGACCTTTCTCTCAATGTCAGCGAGACCCAGGGAGGAGATAGTGAAGCAGGTGTAAGTGCATACCCCCACCACTATCAGTGGGGCTACTGTAGACAGCAGTGTCAGCAGTTTCAAGTTCCTTGGTGTTCACATTACAGAAGATCTTACATGGACCGAACACACCACACGGGTGGTGAAGAATGCACAACAGCTCCTCTTCTACTTCAGAAGAGTCCCGTATTATGAGGAAGACCAGGGGGATTCTAAAGGACTCCACCCACCAAACCAGTGTCGGTTCCCCCAACTGCTCAGCAGCAGGCAGTACAGCAGCATAAAGTCCATATATATATGGACCCTGTGTGTGTGTGTGTGTGTGTATATATATATATATATATATATATATATATATATATATATATATATATATATATAGTAACTTTCTTGCCGTCAGAATTAAGAGGAAGTCTTTAGAGTATAAATTTTATTTTCATGATACCGCGGTACAGACAGTTCTGAGAGCTCTCAACCCCTGGTCTAACATGATCTAAACATGGTCTACCCCAAACCAGCAGACACTCCTATTTAAGTCAATAGACTGCATATGTGGTAAAGTGTGCTGTATATATATCATAGCTTTTATGTCATAACTTATACTGCTGTTAAAAATGTTTGTTTGGATAATGGTGCGATATGGGTGTTTATTAATGTGTATATACTTTGTGTTGATCTCTGTGTATATTTGTATTTTTTTCTATTTAAGTACTGTAAGAGACTACGCCACCTAAGACTTTCACTGGCTGATTTTATTTTACTTAATTCTATTCATATTCTGCTGCACAGTGTTGCTCACACAAACAAGATCTGCAAGGACGTTACATTAGAAGAAAAACTTATCAGATCTGTCAACATCTGAAGCTGGTGAAACGGTATCTAGATACGCTCAAGGCATTCTGGAAACAGTTGCTGTGAAGTAAAAATCTAAAGGTATGTTTGGAGAACAAAAGCAGCAGCAGTTGATGAAAGGAACGCCGTGCCAGCTGTCAAGTGTGGCGAGGGATCTGTCATGCTTTGGAATTGTGTGTCAACCAACGGCACAGGAAACAGTGCATGGTGTATGAGCTGTGATGGATCCAAATTTGAAATTTCTGGAAGCAAATGTAAGTCTAAAAAGCCTGGCTTCTGCTTCCCTAGACAGTGCAATCCCAAATGTATCACAAAATCCATCATGAACTACTTCAAGCTGATGTTTTTGGATCGGCCTTCTGAGTTCTCAGACATCATTGAATATTCGAGGATAGAAGCAAGACAGCCCAGGAATGTCGCAGAACCTGAAGCCTTCTGCCAGGAAGGGTGAAAATCTCTAGCTGGCTGCAAATTTGCTTGTGTGATCTGCCAAAGCAGTGTTACCAAGTTCTGACTTATGAAGATATCCAGACTTACTATTTTTTTCTATTTTTAACTCTTTGATGCACAACCTGGGTCAAAAGTGACCTGACTGAGATTTTATGCTCTGTATTTTTGCAATAAATAAATTTCATCGTTCAAGCTTCCATGAATTCCTTGAATGTACTTGTTTTTCAATTGTATTATTTTTCTTTTTAATAAAAATCAATTTTGTATTATGGCCTTCTAACAAAGAACATGGGTCAGAATGAACTCTTAACCCCAGGCACTATTTTTGTTTATGAAGTAAATACATCGTTCTGGAACACTGCTGGTTCTTTTATCTAAACTTTGCTTACTCATAGAACTTCTAGCAGCATTTCTAATTGGCCAGCTCCATCTGATTATGCTTTGTTTCTTCTGATATCCAATCCTGTGATTTTGTCTGGTATTGGACCAGTACTAAGTACTGTATCTGCACACGCCTACTTATTGCCTTCAGTATCAAATTGTTTTGGCAGCTAAGCGGAATGTTGGGAAGTCTAGCAAGGATCTAGAGGCCCAAGAAAACTCTCAGATAGTACAGCTCAACTTCTGCAACCTCCTGGCAGGCTGACGCCAAGTTGTAAGGATGGGCTGCATCACCTACTCCTCACTGAACCTTGACACCGGAGCCCCTCAGGGCTGTGTGCTCAGCCCACTTTGCAGTCCCTGGAGATCCATGACTGCACCGCTCCAAACACTGTTTTTATTCATGAAGTAAATGAATAAGAATTAAAATAATGATTTAGGATCAAAAACAAGATTATTAATGAACACTTGGAACATTAAATAATGAAATAAACTGATTTTAATAGATTTACCAATAAGATACTCTGCAATACATACAATAACATAGGAAATGAATGCGGGTCCCATGTTGTGCATTAGAAGGAGTTTACTTTAGCTTGTGTATCAAAGGGTTTCAGTTGCAAAGCTTGATTTAATTCTCTTTACCTTAAAAAATCAATATGTTATTTGGTCTGGAGTGCTAAAACTGTTTGCATACAACAGTATATTACCTGCATTTACTTGCTGCTTTGTAAAGTCTTTATTCCACGCAGACCAAGACCTTAGTCCTCTGTTTGTGTAGCAACTTAGGGTCTGTCTCAAAACCTAGTAAGTGTGTAAGTAGGCTGTCTATGTAGCAGCTGTGTAAGTAGCAGTGTTCTCTCCTCATCTCTCCTCATAAAACAGATTATTGAGATGCTCTAGTTAGCTAGTTGCTAAGCTACAGCCGGCTATCCAAAACAATAGCCCGAGTCTTAAAAATCCGCTAGCATAAATGCTAATGGCTCGAGTATAAAACTGCTAAATGGTAAACGACTCGTTACAGAGTTGATAATAAAATACTGTTTGTGTGATTATATGACCAGAAACACATTAAAACACCAGAGAGAATCAAAATAACTCACATTTTAAAACCACTTCACTGCTCGTAGATTAGCCTGTGTTGCATCATGGGATTGTCTTAGTGGCTGAGGAAGAGTTCGATGCTTCCTTAAAATCAGGTCTAAATAAGGTTCCTCAGTAGACAGCATGTTTAAGGTATGTAAGAATTGGGACAGTCTACATATCAGGAACGCATACTATTACATAATATGCTGTCTATGTAGACCCTAACTAGGTTTTGAGACACACCCTTAATGCCTCTTTTTGTCTACTGTCTCACCAAAGTGTCTCATTAAGCCCCTGCATTCAACCTTCTACATCTGCCTCTTTTGTAAGGATAACAGAAAGCTTAACCATTCAGACTGATGAGCTGGTGACTTGTAGTTGTGCAGCCGGCCCCAGCGCCTCACCTGCTCCCTGCAGAGTACTCTGAAGACTCATTTCTCACCAGTGTTGGCAACAGTGGCGCTGCCCTCACCCAGCCTGGGATCCGTCAGTACTCTCAAGGAACTGCTGGCCTGCCTCACGCGGTACGACAGATCCCCAGAGAGACGCCGGAGTTTTGCCACGGCTTGTTCTGGTGTGGCTACAAAAAAAAAGGGACACAGGGAACTGAAGAGCTAAAGGACACAGAGTCCCGCAGAGATCTGTTTCACCACTGACTGTGTTCCTCCCACTGCCTAACGTCCAGTGAGAGCTACCCAGCCTCTGCCAGCATCCACAGTGCTGCCAAATGTTTCCCACAACAACATTAAGCAGTTTCCAGATTTCTAAACTACTAAAAGCGTGCCTGTGATGCAAACAGAGACCACACGACCCCACAGTCCAAGGTGAGGAAATGCTTTGACTGCTTCCAGAGGTCACTAAGCCTCTATGGACAAGATCTTCAGTCAAGTTTCTTCTGAAAGGAGTGTCGGTTGGTTGGTGGTCTATATCAAATGTTCAGAACCTCTATAGCCAGCATTGTCCTGCATGCAGGGATCCTAGGGAAGTCATAAGAGCATGTATACAGCCTGTGTACAGCAAAGGTTCAGGCACCCCTGCATCTTTTTTTAGATTTATGCTGCAGTGGGTGTGTCCGAAATTGCACCCTACTTATCGTTTAGTTTTCTATATTCAGGGTGTCGGCCGTTTGGTAGTGTTGTCCGAATTCTCAGTGGACAACTAGATACTCTATATAGTCACTATATTATTACCCACAATGCAGTGTAAAAATAGTGGACAACCGATGTTCACTACTTACAGGCTAACGTACCACAATGCATAGCGGTTTCTTTCTACACGTCTTTGTCTCCATCTGAGGGCTAAAAGCTCTGATACCCACAGGATGACCAGTATAACCAACATCTTGACTAACAGGTCAAAGAAAGTTAATATAACCATGAGCTTGAGTAAATAAACCTTGTGCTCAAGAAATAAGACAAACAGTGGGTCTGTCTCAAACCCTAGTGAGTGTCTAAGTAGGCTGTCTAGGTAGCAGCTGTGTAAGTAGCAATGTTCTCTCCTCATCAAACAGATTACTGAGACGCTCTAGTTAGAGAGAGACTGCGTCACGGCTTGTTCCCGCCCACTGCAGCACGCGACCGGTGGTTTAGCTGGTTGCTAAGTTACCGGCCGGTATCCAAAACAATAGCCCGAGGCTTAAAAATCCGAGAATCAAGAATAAAACTGCAAAATGGTGAAGGACCCGTTACAGAGTTGATAATAAAATACTGTTTTGTGTGATTATATGACCAGAAACACATAAAAACTCCAGAGAATCAAAATAACTCATATTTTAAAACCACTTCACTGCTCGTAGATTTGCCTGCGTTGCATCATGGGATTGTCTTAGTCCTTAAAATCAGGTCTAAATAAGGTTCCTCAGTAGACAGCATGTTTAAGGTATGTAAGTATTGGGACAGTCTACATGTCGGGAGATCATACTATGATGTAAAATGCTGCCTATGTAGGAGCTCACTAGGTTTTGAGACAGACCCAATGCTTCACTCAATAGTTTTATTGGTTAATGGAAACATGGAAGTAACCACAGAATCAGATATTTGACAGTAAATTTATATCCATGATAAAAAAAAAACATAAAAACCTGGAAAATAATGTTACAGTGATGTAACCTGATGATCCAGCAGCTCCACTGTTCTGGATTGTTTATACAGTGAAAGGTGGAGGTGCTCTCCTATATAGTGTTCTACACAGAACATGTAGTGATCAGTGGAGTAAACAAGTGGACCATTACAGACACACCCAGTCTTGCATCCTGTCTTACCTTTCCCTGTTCCTGTCTTGATTTTCCCTCTTGTGTCTTCATCTTGAACTTCTGTCATTTCTATGTGCTTCTGTTTAATTTGGATTTCTAGCTCCTCTCTGTCTCCGTCCCCATGCAGCATCCCTCACCTGTTCCTAGTTCATGGCTCCTCGTCTTCCCAGGTGATTCTTGTCTGTTCTTATGTATTTATACCCCTCTGTTTGTGCCTAGTTGGTATTTGTGGACTGCAAACATTATACTATGGATTGTAACTGTACTGGTGAAGGTATTTGTGAATATCTGTTGTAAGTAGTCCGCTTCTGTTTTGTACTTCTCAGTATCTTTGTCCTTTGCTATCTTCCTCAGTCTCTTAGTGTTTGTTAATCATGGACTCCCCTACTCTCACCATCTCGGCTTGTGCTCTGACGCCTGGCAATGTTCATTTAAACTCTGATAAATAGCCTTTGCATGTGTATCCACACCCCTTAGAACCTGCCTATGCAAAATTTTTTACAGATGTCCCCCTGTATATCCTATGTTTATATCTTGTGTATTGTATAGTCCTTTATATATTTCAGTTATAACTATATGTATATTTTTAGCTTATTTTTACTTTAATATTGGCTATGTATTGTATGTTTGCACTGTTTTACATATATAAAGCTGTAGAGTTGTATCTGAGCCTTACCCCAAGCATTTCAATGCATGTTATGTCCTGACATGATGTGCAAATGACAAATAAACTTGAAACTTGGTAGTGACCTTGCCTGCTCTATCATCATAGTTAGCTAGCCAAAACAAACCCAGTGTTCCCTTTTTTAGCCAGCTTAGACATTTTAAATCAGTTTAAAAGAACTTGTGTTGAAAAATAAAATGATAAGCAGACATGAGTCATGTTTTAAAAAAGTAGTATGATAATGTGTTGCCATGTTACAAAGTTTATAAGTGCTTTAGGTATTTCTGGTTGTTACGATCTGGCATGTCATTTGGCTTAACGTCCATTATCTTAATTTTGGAGATTTCATATGTTTAATACAGCCAATGTCTGGTTCTTCCTCCTCACAGCACTGCATTTGGTGCCAGGATTGCGAAACCACCCCTAGTGGCCTGGAGAAGAGTAAGGCTTCAACAAACCCAATGGTGGACAGCAAAGAACACCCATACACACTGTTTCAGACTCTCTTAAAGGCGCAGTAACAAAGAGTCTTCAAATGTTCTAACACGATTTTAGGGTGTTTTTGGATGCTTTTTTAAAATAATCTCCATGTTGCATGTTAAGGTTTTTGGAAATGAATGTTTAAGTTGCCATTGTGGTCAGCCTATATGATGTCTCGCGCATTCTGGGAGCACTACAAGTTCACTGAGGAGCACATCTCAATCCCCACAGTCTCCTATAATAATTTTAGTTGTTTGGATTTCAAATGAATATAAACTTACTCAAGAGAGTATAAATCATCTTAACAGCAGGAAAAATTGTAATAACTTTAGTTTTAAATATCGGTTAGCTTGCCAGATAACATAGCTGGTTACAGAAATGTTTAGAAACTGCTAAAATAAAAATGATCAACTGTCAGAATGCAACGTTCATAGTAAAATGTCTAGAGGCTTTAATATAAGGCGCTTGGCAAAAGGCGATGTCAAAAACAGTCCAAGTCAAAACCAGAGTAACCAAACAAGTACAGAGGGACATACCAAAGAGTAGTGATGGGCAAATAACACCGATGCTTCGGAGCTTGTGTCGAGAAATCGTTTATGAAGTGCGTATCGAGGCTTGCTTCGTTAAGGGCGAGTGACGTGACTGATGATATCTGAAGCCTGCCTGGCTGAAGATGTGGTTCGAGTATTGGCGTGATTTATTGTTTCTTAATAAAAATTTAAGTCATCATCACCCCACAGTCACTGTCCTATCTCCTAAAACCACTGCAACAGTTTTAACATCAATATCTCACATACTATTGGATTTATTTACTGACAAACTGGCAGTTCATTTTAATTAATAGAGCTCTATTACCCACACAATAAAACACAGATCAGATGAACAAATGAAGGAACCACAGAAAATTAATTTAAGGTGTTTTATGTATAAACTTGTTTCAATGCTGACAACGTTGCAGGAGGCCATCGCAAATAGTTGAAATGACAAAAGTTTTGGCCAGCAGGGGGGTTCGTGTGCACATGAAGCTTCGAGTAATGAACCTTTTTTTGAATCAGCTGGAGGGAAAGCTTCAATGCTTTAAGAGGCTTCATCTGGCCATCACTACCAAAGAGACGAGACGGTGTAACAGGCGAGAGTCCAAAAACCATAAGATTTAAAAAACAGAACAAGGTCATACACGGTATCCAACAGTTTAGGACAAAAACAGAGTTGAGGAACTGAAACAAGACTTCGTAGAACACTTCGTAATGCTGCTAACAGTCTAAACCTGCCAATGAGCACAAAACAGAGCTTATATAAACAGGTAACAGGTGATGATAATCAATAGTCAGATGACCAGACTGGTAGTATGTCACATGACTCTGCTGGGAGGAGAGCTCTGGGAAAGTTGATAGTACTGGTTTGGTCTTGGGAGCTGACAGGAGACGTGACACCAACCGTCAGTTTGGCACCCAATGAACTATCACCTTTTTGAACATGGTCACGTGATGCACTGTCGCCACTTGGCTTGGCTGTTTCATGAAATGTGGTTTATACATTTTAGCAGCCTGCAACTGTTGCGGTTGAGTTGCGGGACAATTTGCAACTAAAGTTGCATCAAAGTTTGACAGAGTACAATTAGCCTTACTAGTGATAAAGAGAAAGCTACTGTAAAACAAATTCCCGGCTGAACCTCAGCGGGGAAAATCAAATCCAAGAAAACTGAAGGAAGTGGGCCTTTAACGAGCGGAGCTATTGACCATTAAGTGTTTTGAGAGCTGAAGCAAAAGTTAAAACTTAAAATAAGCGACTCCTAAAAGTTTCGGAAACTGCAAAAGACCTGTGGAGGTGGTACAAAGGACTTTCATGACTATATATAGGCAGATGATGTTCCGGCCTCTGCTAAAAGCACCTGAAGTCTAATTTTAAGCACAATTACTGAGAGTAACTGCATCATTACAGCGGTTTCTGGAGAGATACCCACAGACACATACACAAACACTAGCCTCACCTCAAGCTGTGGAGATATGGACTTAATGAGCTTTGTTAGTAGAGATGGCGGGTGGGAGCTGCAATAAGACAGGCTGAAAAAACGAGGGAATGTGTTCTTAGGAGAAGAACATCTGAGAGAGAGAGAGAGGGAGAGAAAGGAGGAAAGGCTAAAGGGGCAATAAGTACAACTCCCCTGCCCCATCATCTCATCTGTCTCTCCCACCCACATATCTAATAATCCTGTTATTGTGGGTTACGGCCTCTCTCTCTCTCTCTCTCTCTCTCTCTCACTCTGTCCCTCTCTCTCCGATATACTGGAAACAGCATTAGCGGTTGTGTAAGTCTGCATCCGACGCTCCTTGTTTGAGGACAGAGAGGCAGGAAGGCATTGTAACTACATTTGAGACGAAGAGCGAGAGTTAGCCTCTCCCCTGCACATCTTAATGTCCAATCTATATGCACCAGGCTTCCAGCCGGATAAATTCATAGGGTGTCTCATGTCAAAGACTCCACTGAGGACCAGAACATTTTTGTGTAATAAACCAGCAGACGCTCTAATGAAAGGGCAACGCTGTGTAGATGTCAGTCGCAGGCCTGTCAGATTAATGAATTCATTTCCTGATTAATAAACGTGCTGTTGTCCCCACAGGCTTCGTGCAAATGGCAGCTTATTCGTTGCAATTATGCCAACGCTGCTGTTGTGTAGTGTTTTGATTGATACTAGCCTTCATTCGCTTAATTCTCAGTCACAACAGCCATTAAGTTAGTCATTTTCATGACTGAGTAAGGCACGAAGTACAAAACGGACATAATCAAAGATATTTAAAGGAAATATTAAGGTATCAAAGACATTTAAAGGAAATATTAACATTGAAAACCACAAAACTGACACAATCAAAGACATTAAAAGGAAATGTTAAAGTTGAAAACCACAAAACTGACACAATCAAAGATATTTAAAGGAAATATTAAAGTTGAAAACCACAAAACTGACACAATCAAAGACATTTAAAGGAAATGTTAAAGTTGAAAACCACAAAACTGACACAATCAAAGACATTTAAAGGAAATGTTAAAGTTGAAAACCACAAAACGGACACAATCAAAGCCATTTAAAGGAAATATTAAAGTTGAAAACCACAAAACTGACACAATCAAAGACATTTAAAGGAAATGTTAAAGTTGAAAACCACAAAACTGACACAATCAAAGACATTTAAAGGAAATGTTAAAGTTGAAAACCACAAAACTAACAAAATCAAAGACATTTGAAGGAAATGTTAAAGTTGAAAACCACAAAACTAACACAATCAAAGGCATTTAAAGGAAATATTAAAGTTGAAAACCACAAAACTGACACAATCAAAGACATTTAAAGGAAATATTAAAGTTGAAAACCACAAAACTAACACAATCAAAGACATTTGAAGGAAATGTTAAAGTTAAAAACCACAAAACTGACACAATCAAAGACATTTAAAAGAAAATATTAAAGTTGAAAACCACAAAACTAACACAATCAAAGACATTTAAAGGAAATATTAAAGTTGAAAACCACAAAACTGACACAATCAAAGACATTTAAAGGAAATATTAAAGTTGAAAACCACAAAACTGACACAATCAAAGACATTTAAAGGAAATGTTAAAGTTGAAAACCACAAAACTAACACAATCAAAGACATTTAAAGGAAATATTAAAGTTGAAAACCGCAAAACTGACACAATCAAGGAAATATTAAAGTTGAAAACCACAAAACTAACACAATCAAAGACATTTAAAAGAAAAGTACAAAGTGGCCTCAACAACTAAATTGGCTGAGCCCGATTCAAGGGGCAGCTGCAGGCTTTGGATTGAGTGCAGCCTGCTATTACGAGCTTGCCTTAATGCCTGTGCTTACACACAACACTCCCCGAGGGAGGCACTTCAAAGGGGTGGAAGGCGACCATCGTCCAGCTCAGGACGGTTGCCAGCGTATATGAGCAGCATTCATGACAGCGTCGATCAGGCGGTGGGCAGTGGCGAAACTGGACGGCAGCTGGGTACAGCAGCATTGTTGTTGCCGTCACCACTCAACATGGTTTTGAGTTCCGTCATGTGTAGGAGGAGCCGTGGGTAGGAACCCAGGGGAGCTCGCCATCAAGGAGCAAACCCCCTATGGCATTTGTGCTGGCTGGGGCAGAGCACGACCAGTGACATGGCTTGAGCTGGTGGGTTGAGAAGATGTTGGGATCCAATATTGGCTTGCACTGCTTCAGAGGAGTATAGAAGGCGTGGCCATGTAAGCGGCCTTGCCCAGAGGCTCATTGAGCTTCTGGTCTTTACGGCTGTTACAGCTTACGTTCTTTTCAGTGAACCCGGCTCTTTCTAATTGACTCCTGCTTTCGCCCCCTGGTTCTTCTTATATGGATCTGCTGATGATGTCACTCGCCTGTTGTCTGGATTTTAAGTATTAGACTACCTCAAATAAAGCCACTCTGCATATCGTTGCTGTCTATTAAAAAACATGTGTCTCAGTTTTTGTCAATGTTCATTTTTCTACTCAACGGTTGCTGTTTACATGATGGGAAACTTTCATGATGAACAGACCTATAGAAATGCTTCTAAATAGCTTGGAAAATCTTCTGGTTCCATTGACTTCCATTGAAAGTACAGACTGTTTATGTCCTCTCCTGTAAAGTAGATACTTGTTTTTTATTGGACAGCGACGATATGCACCCTACTTCAACCCATCAGCTACTCTGAACAGTTCTGACTTGGCAGGTATCCCTAGATATCACGTCTCTCGTCGGCTCCCAAGACCAAACCAACACTACGAACTCCATTTCCCAGAACTCTGTTACTAGTCACATGACTCCCGGTCAGAGTAATGTGACATACTACGGTCTGGGTCACCTGACTATTGATTGTGTATTTAAGCTCCGTCCTGTTCTATGCACGTTGCCAAGTTTAGACTGTTAGTTTAGACTGTGTATTATCTGTTTCCGTTCCTCGACTCTGTTTTTGCCTCGCTCTATATTATTGGATACCGTGTATGACCTTGTTCTGTTTTTTCGACTCTGTCTCTGCCTTGCCCTGTTTGCTGGATCTTATGGTTTTTGGACACTCGCCTGTTACACCGTCTCGTCTCTTTGGTATGTCCCTCTGTACTCGTTTGGTTACTCTGGTTTTGACTTGGACTGTTTTTGAAATCGCCATTTGCCAAACGCCTCATACTAAAGCCTCTAGACTTTTTACTCTGCGCGTGTCTCAGTTCTGCTGCGTTTTGACTCTAGAACAGAGCTTTTCACATCAAATGTCTCTGAATGCCTGTCACCGTTTAACTATTTTATTATGTAAGAACTTGAAAAATCAATAAAATTTCAACTTTATGTTCCCAAGTTTTATGTTTTGGTGTGTGTATACGCACAAATGACAAGTTATATAAGCAGAGGGCTGATTGTTTCCTATTGTCAGGAGTCTTGTGTGTGTGGACAATGCAATACAGCTTTGTTTTTATTGTGTGCCAGAAAGGCTTGTCCCATTTCGGTGGGATTCCTCTCTCCATTCATACAACAATTCCCTCTGCGCTGGCAAAATAACTCAAATTTCAATCTTTGTGCTCCAGCTAAAGGGCCACAGACCTTCACCGCCTACCCATCATACATTTCTTGAAGTACGCATACAAGCAGATGTATAAAGACTCAGGCTTTCAGAGCATGCATGAAAAATGTTACCGCGTGGTTTTAATAAAGGTTATAAATGAGGATTTTTTGAATTGTGTAAGGGGTTTTTGATCACGCTGCCCTCACTGCAGCCATAAATTACAACTATGCAATCTCCCTCTCTCTCTCTCTTGCTCTCTCTCTATCTCTCTCTCTCATAGGGAGTGCAAGCTGACCAGTCCAAGCCCATTGGTATCCTCCCCCCACAGGTGGAGTTCCTTTAAAACACAGAGATTAATTGGAAGCTCAGCGTCACTGCGAGGCCGAGCACACTTTATTAAAAGCCCTGGACGTTTTGAAGTCTGAAATATCAGCCTGATAAAAGCAAGAACCACAAGAGGAGCTCCGGAAGCAAGAGAAGGGCAAGAGAGAAAAGTTAGCGTGAGACAGAATATATTTATGACCCTCACTGTAGACCCCATGATATCAAAGCCATGTGTAGAAATATTGTACATCACCGAGAACAGAAGGCACGCCGTCATACTGTGCAGACATATGGCGCATACATATAAGTTTCAATACAGAAAACCTCTGGTTGCCTGTGCCAGTGGTCCCCAGCCGTGGTCCTGGAGGACCAACCGTCTTGCACAATTTAGCATTTGCCCTGCTGATCCAACTGACCCGACTAATCTGCTAATTAACAAACAATTTTAGGCGGTGTATTTTATCAAGAAAACACATAAAACATGAAGGTCTGGTGGTCCTCCAGGATCCCAGTTAGGTTCAGTGTTGACTTTTGATCATGGCTTCAAAACTCAAAACAGCCATCAAGTACAATTTATTTTTTAACAGATATGTTGCATCGGGCCGAAGGAACCAAAGGAAAACATCTTGTTCTTCTTCCTCAGTGCTGCATTTGGTACCAGTAGGGTGAAAGCACCCCAATAGCTAATGCAAAGAGCAACCAGAGGGAAACATTGTGGGCAACCACTCTTTTGGTGAGCAGGCAGTAAGAGAGAACGGCTGCCCATTCATGCGTCCTGATTGTCGTGGCTTCAGGTGGACGTGGGGAGCCTTCCAGCTGTTTCTTTGTAGTAGGGACGTCAACGAGCCACTTTTAATGACTGCAATGAGTCGTCTACCTTTTATGCTGCACTCCATCCAAAGTCCACGACAGGCCCAGGCTCATGGCTTCTCCTGGCTCCTGCTATATATGATGCTTTCCGAGTTCCTCCGCAGTCTCTGCCAGTAAATTTCAACTAAACATATTCACCATCAAGCCTTGCTGCTCTGTTCCCTTCCCATTATCTTGCCAGGCTCTGGCTGTAAGCCTTGAAGTTCTTCAAAGTGCGACTCCCTGCAGCAGGCAGTACCCCACTTCTGATACCAAATGATACCACCTCAGTGAATTAAGAGATACAAGAGACACCAGGTGCTCTGCTACAAGAAGTGCTTCTTTTATTAACACCAGCACAAAAGCCGCATTACTAACTGGAGCTCACAAAATGTTTAAAAGTGGTCCTCACAACCATCCTAACCTGGTTAGCCTGGAAAATTCAGAAAAACATCAGATAAACATCACCAAAAACTGTTATCTTTAAAAGAGAACCCTAGACCTCACTGAATGAGTGTTGGATTATTTGGATGGTAGTATAGTAGAACCAACTTTCAGAACCTCCAGAACCAAACACTAAACTGACCAAATGCACTTTGAAGATTTCTTTGAGAAACTCAACTTGAGCCTCCTAAAAAGAATACAATCAGTATTAAAGGTAATGAGTGGACACCCTACATATGAAATATTGATATTGTGTTATTATGCATATGCTTAAAATAATAATTTGTAGCTGTACTGATTGGTGCTAAATGATTGGTGGAAGACAAGGTGAACCAGTAATAAGAAGGTTATGAGTTCAAATCCCAGGACTGAATATTACTGGTTGTGTCCTTTGGCAAGGCTCCTAATGCCCCACTGCCCCAGATAGTGCTGTGTGTCTGCCAGAATCAGTAAAGTATGTATCATAACTTGTGCAGTGCTAATGTGTTTACACATATACATTCATGTAATAGTTTATAACAGTAAGTAAAGAGGAGTTAAAACCTCTTTCATATGAATTGTACATGTGATCAGCTACTGTGGATCATGATGTGCAGGTTGAGTGTTTGAGATGGATCTATTCTCCGAGCGGAGGCCGTAGATAAGCTCGCTGTTAGTGTCTGACTCCTGCAGCCTGGAGCATTAACAAACCTGGCCTGTTTATTTACAGGCTTTGCACAGAGAATTACTGACAAGGGACTTTAACACTATTTATCATATGCAGTTTATGCAGTAGCTGAAGGCAGAGAAAGAGAACGAGAGATTGAGAGAGAGAGACAGAGAAGCTGCACACTTGTTCTGATCATGGAGGAGGACATGAGAAGCTCTCTGAGGTGAGCAGTGGTCACATAACCAGCCATTCCAGCTCAGCCTAACTCACTGTGTGGGTCAGCGAGAGAGTGAGGAATACTCAGACTTGGGAAGAAACTTATATCCGTTTGTGTGAGAGAGCACAGTTCCCTGACTTTGGAACTCTCTATACATGTTTTTCTCTGTCAGGGTGGATTTGCATGCTTTTGTTTGAGTAAAACCAGAAATTCTTCTTAACAGTCCCCAGTTTTCTCTGTGTTCTTTTGATTTTCAGTTTTGTTCAAATTCATGCTAACATTTTTACTACGTCCTTGTGCTGAGACACGTGTCACATGTGTTTGTGAACACCACCATCATGTCGGTGTCACTGCAGCGCTGGGAATGATCCACTTCCCTAATAGTACCTGCTCTGTAGGGGTCCTGGCCATTAAAGAACAGGATAATAGGGGATAAACAATGTATGCAGTGAATCAGATGAACTACAGTCTGTAAATGTAGAACTACAGAGTCCTCCTATATGGTAAGAGGAGCTGATTAAGGAGGTTTGAATGTTATGGCTACTGATATACACTACCGCTCCAAAGTTTCGGATCACTTTAGAATTTCATTATTTCATTTCATGCAATTCACAAACAATATTGTCCATTTCACAATAATGTAAGTGTATCAGATGATTTTTAAAGAATAAAAATGTTTGTATTAAAGTCTATTTTTGTATAGAGGCTTATTTTACATATAGTCCTATTATCAGCAATTCTCAGTCCTCTGTCTAAATCTCCTGGTACGACCACCAATCCAAGTTAAGGATGTTATTGGACTAATTGGTTGTTAGGGCACTCTTGCTCAATTGTGATGCACAGCTGAAAAACATTCTACTAATAAGTGAGTATAAAAGGGAACAACATTCTAGGTTAGTTTAGTATCTGAAGATCAGCAGTTGATGTCTTGCTGACCGACTCACAATGACCAGAAAGAAACAACTTTCTTTAGAGACCCGTCAGTCCATTGTTGTGTTAAGGAAGGAAGATACTCCATTGAAAACAAGAACATTTCACTGTGATCCCAAACTTTTGAGCTGTAGTGTGTATATATATATATATTATGTTGAGCTCTGCTCAAATTTATTTAAATGAGTAGTGACGTGCAGCAGTGACCACCAATCAGAAAACAGGTTCTTACATTCTCTCAAAAATGCTCCATCGGTTCCTTTCACTAAATGGAGGCTCACCCCAAAAGCTTGGAACAAAGTTTCAGTAATTGTTTGCATAATTCTAAAAGACATGTAACTGGAAAATATAGTGTGGTAATCCAGGATCAGCTACCACGTGTATTAGCACTGATGAGCTTTAGGAAGCAGGTTGTGTTTTTTTGAGTGTAGTTAAGCATGTAGTCGGTAAATAAAGCCTGCGTTTGTTTACGCTGATTGCAGTTACTTTAAAGATGTAGTTTGCTTGATGGCGCAACTCAGTCCCACATGCTGCTGGCCTGCATGCAGGTGGACACGCCCACCAGCGACTCCTCGCCTCGCACGGGTGATGCTGAGCGACTTATTCGCTTGTGGTCTGCATGAAGGGTAACCGTCCCCATTCACCACTGCATAAAAACACATTGCAGCAGGATATGAAGATGCTTTAAGCGAATGCTCTTTTATTGAACACAGCAGCAGAGGAGAAATGCCGCTGCTGCAGATTTCTTTGAAAAACTCAAAATAAGACTGAAATGGAAGCTGTACATACTGAAATACTGAAATTGTTTTTTTTATTCTTATTATACTTTTTACCTGATGCTTAAACAATAAATAATAAATTGTGACTATACTGGCTGGGGCTAAATGACCAGTAGGTAGGCAAGGTGAGCTTGTAACAAGAAGGTTTTGGGTTCAAATCCCAGGACTGGATTTTACTGGTTGTGTTCTTTGGCAAGGCTCCTAATATCCCACTGCCCAAGGTGGTGCGGTGATTTTCCCAGAATCAGTAAAGTATGTCTCATAAATTGAGGGTGGTCTCTGACTTTTGTACAATGCAGTGATGATGTGTTTATATATACATACTTACATATACCTTCATGTGATATTGAAGGGTGGTCTCTGACCTGTGCAATGCTAATGTGTTTACACATGTACACATATATACACTCATGTGATAGCTTATAGCTATAGCTTATAATAGTAAGTAAAGAGGGAGTTAAAACTTCTTTAATATGGATTGTGCGTGTGATCAGCTACTGTGGATTATGATGGATCTATTCTCCGAGCGGAGGCCGTAGATAAGCTCGCTGCTCGTCTCTGACTCCTGCAGCCTGGAGCATTAGTGAGCCTGGACTGTTTATTTACAGGCTTTGCACAGAGAATTACTGACAAGGGACTTTAACACTATTTATCATATGCAGTGTATGCAGTAGCTGGAGGGAGAGATAGATAAAGAGTGTGAGATAGATAGAGAGAGAGAAAGTGAGAGACAGTGAGAGGGAGAGACTGAGATAGAGAGAGAAGAAGAGGAAGAGAGTGGGATAGAGAAAGAAGGAGAGGGAGAGAGTGGGATAGAGAAAGAAGGAGAGGGAGAGAGTGGGGTAGAGAGAGAAGGAGAGGGAGAGAGTGGGAAAGAAAGAAGGAGAGGGAAAGAGGGAGATATAGAGAGAAGGAGAGGGAGAGAGTGGGATAGAGAAAGAAGGAGAGGGAGAGAGTGGGATAGAGAAAGAAGGAGAGGGAGAGAGTGGGGTAGAGAGAGAAGGAGAGGGAGAGAGTGGGATAGAGAGAGAAGGAGAGGGAGAGACTGAGAAAGAGAGAAGGAGAGGGAGAGAGGGAGATAGAGGGAGAAGGAGAGGGAGAGAAGGAGAGAGAGAAGGAGAGGGAGAGAGTGAGATGGAAAGAGAGAAGGAGAGAGAGAGTGAAATATGGAGAGAAGAAGAGAGAGAGAATTAGAGGGAAAGAGGGAGCTAGAGAGAGAGAAGGAGAGGGAAAGAGGGAGATAGAGAGAGAAGGAGAGGGAGAGAGTGGGATAGGGAAAGAAGGAGAGGGAAAGAGGGAGATAGAGAGAGAAGGAGAGGGAGAGACTGAGATAGAGAGAGAAGGAGAGGGAAAGAGGAAGATAGAGAGAGAAGGAGAGGGAGAGAGTGGGATAGAGAGAGAAGGAGAGGGAAAGAGGGAGATAGAGAGAGAAAGAGAGGGAGAGAGAGAAGGAGAGGGAGAGACTGAGATAGAGAGAGAAGGAGAGGGAAAGAGGGAGATAGAGAAGGAGAGGGAGAGAGTGGGATAGAGAGAGAAGGAAAGGGAGAGAGTGAGATAGAGAGAGAGAAGGAAAGGGAGAGAGTGAGATAGAAGGAGAGGGAGAGAGTGAGGTGGAAAGAGAGAAGGAGAGAGAGAAGGAGAGTGAGAGAAGCTGCACACTTGCTCTGATCATGGTGTAGGACATGAGAAGCTCTCTGAGGTAGCAGTGGTCATTCCAGCTCAGCCTAACTCACTGTGTGGGTCAGTGAGAGAGTGAGGAATACTCAGACTTGGGAAGAAACTTATATCCGTTTGTGTGAGAGGACACGGTTTCCTGACTTTGGAACTCTCTATACATGTTTTTCTCTGTCAGGGTGGATTTGCGTGCCTTTGTTTGAGTAAAAGCAGAAATTCTTCTTAACAGTCCCGTGTTCTCCTGGGTTTTAGTTTTACTACATAGCATTTTTACTACGTCCTTCTTCTGAGACACATGTATTGAATCTGCATGGTGGTCCAAGTCATGCAGATGACACATATGCAGAGAACCTTCTAGTTCTTCAGGGAAGGCGTAATGAATTCTGGGAACTAAAACAAAATCTGTGTCTGCAGCTTGTTTTGTTGATATTTATTCAGTAAAAGCATATTAATCACTACAGTAGTGCTCTTGTTTCATGGTTTAGTTTTGGATGGAAACCAACGGGTTAAACTATTAACTAGAGATGGACCGATCAGTGTTTTTGAGGCCAATTCCGATCCGCGGTCACTTTTTTAACGTGAATGGTTAATAGCCTATACCGTTCGAGGGCGGGGCTATATGCCGTGGCAGGGCTACATGCAAGCAAGTCATGAAACATGGTCTAAACTGGTTAATTACCATTTTTAACGAGCTCAAGTGAAACAGCATAATATTTTTAACACAATTAACAGTAAATAAACAAAATAAATCATACAAATATCCCTAAATACTGCAATCAAAAACAAAAGAAGATAATTAAATAAATACAGTAAAAACTGCAGGCATTAAACGCAGACTCTGATTGTTTTAAACAACAACTGTAATCATTAAATGTAGATCTTGAATTGTAGCTGCTGTTCTGTTTGTACCGGTCAGATCTGGTCTGTATGGTGTTCTGGGTTGTTTGTTTTGTGTTAGCTGTGTGTGCTAGCTCTGCTGTTTACTGATACTCACTGTATTCAGCTACATAGTGTACTCTTAAGTGCCGTATCAGATCAGTAGTGTTAAATGTCTTGATTCCAACGAGACACGTTGATTTTACAAATTTTAAAAAACATCCTCGATGAGTCTGTGTCACAGTCTGTGGAAAATGAAATAGTATGTATTTCTCCTAGTGGTTCAGATAGGAATTGCAGGGAGCTGGCTGGAGGGGGTTTCACGGAGCTAGCTGGAAATACACAAATTAGGCTAATTTGTTTGACGCCATCAATCGGCTCTCGTGATCGGCTAATTTTGGAGAAATATCGGCCGATCAACGATCTCATATTTTGATAAAAAATCGGCCGATACCGATACATAGCCGAACGATCCTTCCATCTCTGCTATTAACTATTAATTAGCATAATCACAAGGTGGCAGAGGAATGAATCCATGACTTATATGACATATTTAACAGGCGGGACCAATTCATTAGCAAAACATTATTTTATCACATTAACAAAATAATTATTACACTTAATTTTAATTTATCATCCAGTTCTAGATGTGACTGACACTGAATTTGACAGGCAGCACAATCAGTGACTTAATAAACATGGAAAACAGCAGCAGCTCAACACCACGCTTTAAGTAAAACATGGAATGTGTTTCAGAAGCTCCAAATATCTGTGTTTAATCTAGAATAGCCAAAAAATCTTCATGTTCATTGATTAATATGAAGTGAAGACCAAGATCTAACAGTCATCATTCACCACCGCATATAAAACATACAGCAGCACAATATGCACATGCTTTAAGTGAATGCACTTTTATTGAACAATATGATGGGCTTAATTGAAAAATGAATTTTGGAGAATTAAGCACCAACGTACTTACACCATCATACTCAAACGTACCCTTGTGCATGGTGCAGAAACACCTCCTCTCCTGGTGTTTGTAGCGCAAGGACTGCTTTCAAACCAAACACCGATCAGCTGAAATCCTTGGACGTATCTGATACGAAGAACCTCAGCGTGTCACTTGGACCTCTGCTGTGTTTTGAGTTTGAGAGCGCTTTGGCTGATGAGTGCACTCTTAAATTCATTCAACAAACCCATAATATTGTGGCTACACGTCAGGCTCCACTCCCACTTACACGCTCCAGCACCCTCATTATGTCAGCTGGAGTTGAATTGGATGTTCATCTAGGAGACCGCAGTACGTGGGGACTTAGCGCCGCTGTGACCGGAGGGTTGCTCAGTTTTGAATCCGGGTCTTGACCACAGCAGAAAAGAGGATGGGGGTGCGGAGGGACTCAGAACCAAATAGGGTGTGGGATTGCAGCCGTGTGGGAACGTGGAAGGCCCTGCTATCGGCGGCATGCCTGGGGCAATCCATCAAAGTGAGCGGATCAGCGTCAGCGCCCTTATCAAAATGTTTGGAGAGGTGAAGAATGTGGGGCTAAGCCGGAGCCTGTTCTCAGTCCACACGCCAAGCAGAGTGTGTTTCTGTCAAACACATTTAAAGCAAGAGTTTGGCAAAAAATAATTAATAAATAACTTATGCAATCTTCCCATTACCTGACCTTTGGTAAATCAGTCTGGACTAATAGACTATGAGGATATCAGGATATCAATAAAACTAAGATTTAAGTAAACGAGGTATATCCAAAATAATAACTGAGGAGACTGAGGTCATTTGGAGTGCAGGGAAAACTCCTGAGGACCTTCTTTGACACAGTGGTGGATCTGCCATCTTTTATGGAGTGGTCTGTTGGAGCAGCAGCATCTCGATGGCAGACAAGAAGAGACTGGACAAACTCATTAAGAGG
>CM038702.1:7988312-8045812 GCA_021613375.1 Megaleporinus macrocephalus
CGTCACTCGCAGAGGCCCAAGGTTCAATGCAGCTTAAAATAATAAGCATTTAATTACAGAAAAACTTCAGTCAGATGGAAAAAAAACAAAGCTCCACATACTGTACAGTAATGCCGGAGCGGGTAATCATGAGAGTCGGGAGAATTCCCAGTGGGTCTGTAGCGTTTAGGGCCACTTCCTGTGAGCTAACAAACACAAGTCGCAAGTAAAGGCTCAAGAACGCTCAGATGTACTAGAACTATAGCAGTTGAAGTACAACGTAAGAGTATATATATATATAAGCTCCACTTACAGAAGAAGTAGTTCCACACCTACAGACTGTAGTCCATGTGTTTCTCTGTATACTTTGTTACTCTGTTCTTTATTGGTCAGGACCACCACAGAGTAGGTACTGTGAGGAAAGCATTCATTCCGAGCACTGCAGTGACACTGATGTGGTGGTGGTGTGTTAGTAGTGTGTGTTGTGCTGGTGTGAGTGGATCAGGCACAGCAGTGCTGCTGCTGGAGTGTTTAAACACCTCAGTGTCACTGCTGGACTGAGATAGTCCACAAACCAAACTATCCAGACAACAGTGTCCTGTGGGCAGCGTCCTGTGTCCACTGATGAAGGACTAGAGGAACACAGACTGTGCAGCAGCAGATGAGCTACTGTCTCTGACTTTACATCTACAAGGTGGACCAGCAAGTAGTAGGAGTGTCTACTGGAGTGGACAGTGAGTGGACACAGTATTTAGAAATTTCAGCCTATATCCAGTCTGAATGTTTTCACTCAATGAATAAGTACAAAATGTCTTCAGTGCCTTTAGTTATGGAACATCAGTGAATCATATTCCATAGAACCACCTCCACACACCTTCAGCACAGTCTAGTCTGTTTATTTTATTGCTCTGTTTTGAAGCAGTAAGTTATAAAGGGGTACAGATATGTAAACTCCTCCTGAGAAACAGGTATTTGAAGTTCACAGTCCCAGATAGCAAAACTGTGTCCGCCCACACACAGCCCGAATCACCAGGCAAGAGCAAGATCTCCGGCACTCCAGAACTAAATTGAAATAACTGGACTAGGCCTGGGATTGAGCCTGGAGTACATCATAAGTGCTCAGATTTGGCTCATTACCAGCTCCAGTGCTGGGCCAGAATGGCTGATTTTGATAGTTCCCTGCTACTTGCCCATCCCTTCCTCCTTGCCAAACGTTCCCTTCAATGCAAAGAATAGAATAGAATAAGGTTACATGTAGAAATTACTGCTTTTTTTGTGAAATGGCACATGATTTGCATGCGTTAGACTGAAAAAAGCTTTTATTGTGGTTTCTGCCTTATAAACACTGGTTTACAGTAGTATGTACATGGTCTACTATTATTAGAGCAGATCTAATGAAACACTAATACAATCGTATAATGATACAGGCATGTGGGGTGCAGATCAGACAGTGTCATGAAAAGTGAGGCAGTAGACATATAGTCTTAATTTGTGTCATCTGTATCTCCATTTTTGGCTATTTAAATTTTTTACATCTACATTGGACCCCACTCTCTAAATATCATCACTGTCCAAAGAAAGCCATGTATCTCTTTTTTTATTGATTTGTATGTCTCTGTATCATTTGAACACGGCAGCTGCAGTTTACTTTGTGTGACAATTTCATGATGAATGGACCAATAGAAATGCTCCAAAATAGCCTGGAAAGATTTCTGGTAAAGTAAAGTAGAATTTTGGTCTGCCTTTTTGGATAAAATTTAATGTTCACTGTACTTATACTGCAGCTGATAAAACCATCTACAGTACAATTGACCACGTGTACCCATTGGCGTAGAAACCGGGGGGGATGGGGGGACGTGTCCCACCCAATATAAGAAACAGGTAGATTTTTCCCTTCAAAAAATGAAACCACAGGAAAAGTGGAAACAGTTTAAAAACTTTTATTTTAAATGCGTGTTTTGGCATTGTTCACTGTCCACGCACTGTGTTTGTTGTTAGCAACGGGCTCTGGTTGTTAGGTGGTCTCTGGGTTGTTCAATTGGTTAAGGCTTGTGTTGAGATGCCGGTTCAGAAATATCCTGCAGTCAGCAGCTTCACTGCTCACGCCTTATTGGTGCTTTGTGAAGCTCACGCCAGCTTTAAACGCGAGGTCAGTTATGAGAGCAATGAACAGCAACAATGAGCATATATACTGCAATAAAACAACTTTAGTATAATGTGTTGTTATGGTAACAGACTAGGAGGGTTTGGGTTAGCTAATGTTTATATTAACTTTAGTCAGAAAGCACTCTGAAACGTAAAGTTACATTACTCTCTGGCCACTAAATACATAAATAAAATAAAATAGAATTAATAAAAAAAATTCATTAATGAATAAATAAAAGGACTCCATCGTTAGAAGTGCTGTCAGTAGTGCAGTATGTAATGGTCCAGAGGGTGCTGTTTGGGACACAGCCTTACTGTCTAATATTAATGTTAGTCTTAATGTTATGCCACCAAAGAAAATAAGAATTGTTTTGGTTATATGTGTATATAATCCAGACATTGCATGTATAATTTAAGTTAATTTAAATTAAGTTTTCTAACAGTTCCATATAATGTGGAGTATCTTTGGTTTCATTTAGTTTGTAAAGTGATCATTAATTGGATTTATTTAATAATAAACAGATACAGATAATGTTATATTTTATTTATTTACTTGCAATTTGCCGTAGTTCCACAAATCTTGTTTTACATCACTACATACTGTGATTTACTACCTTACCTACAGTGGAATCATTACTTAATCACTACTACAAGGGGTTTTTTGAGTGAAGCCACAGAAGAAAGACTTTTGGTTCATTGAAAAAAAACCCCAAAGAAAATGATGAATCTCAATATTACGCTGAAGTTCTGAACTATTGTAGTACATTCCTGACTTAGCATGTGTCTCTTTCAGTGCTTTTGCATGCGCTCCTCCTCCCGCCCCCTCCACTTCTTCTTTTCCCTCTGAAATCGTTTCTTTATTCCGCTATATTCCATTTTTCACCCCGTATCTATTCTGTGTGCCTGTTATCTGTCTCTCTCACTCTGTGCCCAAGCCTGAGCGGGCCTGTGTGCGTGTGCACGTCTGTCTTCAATTGCAGACGGAAAGGGCTTTCCTAGATCAGATAATCCTCCATTTGGTATGTGCTGCTCTTATAAACAAATAGAAGTTCAGCATGCTCGCCGAGCGACTGGATTCATTCAGACTGTTTGGAGAAGTAAAATAATCCACACTGGCCAAACCTTCCATGCGTGAGTGGTGCAGTCTTCTTGGCTGCCGTTATCAGTGAGAGTAAAATTTCCACTTAATGTATCCTCAGACTGTGCAGCGACGGATGTGCTGGTCAGATGACCCTGAAGGTTTTAAATCTGTCCAAGCAGATCTTCTGCTGGACCATTTAGTTCCTCCCTCTCTGATTTATGTACAAATGCAGACACAGCAAAACTCTGCCTAAATCTAATGTTCAATTTAACGCTGATCATGCACAGTGCTAGCACCACTCCCTAACTAACATGCGTCTTGATGCAACCACAGCATGCACTTGCAATGTGTCTGCATTTAATACTGCACTAAATCTGAGGCTCATCATATAAACTGCATGTACCGTTACCTGCTGAATATGCAAAATGTGCCCAGAGCATGCACCAACACTGAGCCTAACTGTGACACTGCAATGACTGCAGCTTTTCACGTAAGCTGTGTGTAGCCCCGCCCACAGAATACATAACATATTCCATGACACAGCCACAGCATGCGCTCACGATGCCCTTAAACTGAAAGGGCAACTTACTACAAATACAGACAATGATGCAAACTGCATGCAGCCCCACACTCTGAATATCATCTCAAACATAGGATGTGCTCACAGTGTGCCTGAATTTAACATTCACTTTACTAAGACTCAAACTTATTGTGTATAGCCCCGCCCACTAAACGCACAACATATTCTATGATGCAATCGCAGCGTCACCCACAATGCGCTTACATTTAATGTCCAGTTTCCTATGAATGCAACTAATGATGCAAACTGCATGCAGCCCCACACTCTGAATATCATCTCAAACATAGGATGTGCTCACAGTGTGCTTGAATTTAACATTCACTTTACTAAGACTCAAACTTATTGTGTATAGCCCCGCCCACTAAACGCACAACATATTCTATGATGCAATCGCAGCGTCACCCACAATGCGCTTACATTTAATGTCCAGTTTCTACGAATGCAACTAATGATGCAAACCGCATGCAGCCCCACTCTCTCTGTTTAACCAGGCACTTGTGTAGTGTCTTATTTTGCATGCCGCTGAAGGTCATAAATATTTATATTAAAGATTTTGCAAATATTTTCTATATAGTATACTGCTATACACTAATGCTGGCGAGCCTTGTTAACTATGGGCAACATAGCAGGCCATTGCAAACAAGGATGCTGAACCAGGGCAGCAATTAGGACAACTTACACATATACCATACGTAGGGCTTCTGCTCAGTTGTGCAGCACTAGTTGCACTTTCATCCACTTGTTGCACATTTATTTAGCTATCCTTATCTCCTCTGCACACTTCTGTCTGTTTACTATAGTATATATTTCTATTTATATATTTACTTTCTTCAAACTATTACTATTTATTTTTATTCATATTGCTCTATATTATCTTACTGTTTTATGTGAGTAGGCAGTCGCTTTTTCTGTACTGAGAGGATTTTAGTTGAGGGTTTTAATGATTTTTGTCCTGGAAAATTACATTGAAATAGACACAGATTTTGAAGGAAGTCCCCACATACCCCTGCTTAAAATTTGATTGCTTGTGCTTGATACATAGACAGATCCTGGCTGGTTTTTTTTTCTACATATGTAATTATTACTGAGCTATATTTGAACTGGACTGCTCTACTGCCATCGCTGAGCTGTGTCGTTGTCTCTGGATCATCAGTTATCGAACACCCATCTTCTGCTACTGGATGCCTCGTCGCTTCTGGGATCAGGGACAGAGACCTTGTCGTGCAAAAGGGGCAGTAGGGACTGAGCGCACTCGGGAGAAAGGAAATTGTAGATAATTATAGAAATATTTTAGTTATTATTTTATTGAGATCTCATTTTTTTGGATTGTTATTATTCCGTTTATTTATTTATCTCTTTATCCAGTGTGTATTATAGCAAAATTTAACATGCTAATGAATACAATACATATATACACACCAGATTATACATAAATGTTGTGCTTTGTCTTCCTTGGGGTGGAGGATTTTTTTGTTGTTGATTTTTGTTGAATTAACTCATCCAATCTCCCTAAAGAACCCAGACTACAGATAGACTATAGATTTTAGATTTATCCCGTGCTTGTACTCATTAAGAGGACGTGGCTACATTTGGATTGGATTTGATTTGATTGTACATGCGTAAGAGTTGAGCCGAGTCAGTCGACTTTACTGCCCAGCAGTAACACTTTACATTTGATGTTGACTAGTCACTGATAATGTGGCTACGACACTAACAACGTGGACACCACAGAGAAGACAACAGGTGAGGAGCCTGGAGCGTTTAGAGTTTGTATCTTGGGTTTCCTGAAATGTAGCTGTGTCATCTTTTTGGGAAGGGCCTTCAAAGATCAGCACTGTTCTGTCTGAGTTCCAGAAAACTACAATAGAAAGTCATGTGTGGCTCTAAAAGGGAGCATAACGTCCAAGTCTTTTTTTATTTCTGGCAAAACGAGTTTTTGGCAAGTCCGCCTATGATATGCCTAAATCAGATACTAATTTGAGAGATTCCAGGTTCTGTATCTTCTCTGAAGGCTTCATCAGGGATCTAGTCTCAATTTGAAACTTATTCCCCTCTCCTGTGGTTTTATTACTTATGTCATCAACTTTTAATCTGCTAACATAGACCACGCTCAGGAATGAGCCAAATGGACGAACTCAGAAGGCTTGGACTGAAGTTCTTGTGGCTTTATGCCCCACAAAAACTTAGAAGGATTGCAAGCAATGATGGTCTACACGAAGATCATGGACATGGTTACAGATATACCGTGGTAAGCTTGAGAGGACCACTGGGCGAAAACTTTGACAGTGTGGTTAGGGATTCCTTGGTGGGAAGCCGATGATTCTACGCCAGTCCTGAAGGAGTGGGAGGAGAAGTGATTTGGATTAAAATCACTGAGCGAAAGGATGTTGCGGAAATGGACATGAAACCAGTTACGGGTGGCGACCGATCCAGCTTCTGTTATGAAGTATGAGTCATTAGAAGGAGGCGATTGTGTACGGAGTGTATGGAGATGGTGGAGGATTGGTTTGTAAGGACTGAGAGGTGGGGATTATTTGAAGTGATAAATTTGGATGGACCTGCTGAACTGGTCAACATGCTGGCATCTAGGATTTGAAGGTCAGACAGGCTTGGATGGCGTGAAGGATTACAGGTTGATGAGATCGTGGTGAATTTAAAACAGCGGAAAGAAATCCAAAGAAGGCAAGAAGGAACATGGTCTCACGTCTATGACATATGGCAGGTGTGTAATGTCTGGAGCATAGGGTGGAAAGACAGTAGGCTAAGATGTAGGTGGTGAGGGGCAGGCCCTGAAGCTGGAGGGCTGGTTTGTGTGATATAATGGTGGGAGGATGACTGAAGGGGTGAAGTGTGAATGAGTTCATGGAAGAAGTTGATGGCTGCTAGATAGACCTTGAGGGTGGATGAACGAACAAAGCGGTGAAGCAGACAAAGATGAGAAAAGAACCTGTAAATGGACCACTGTGGAATTCATGGAAATGCTTGAATGATAGTCAAATGATCCAGTAAGTTAAAAGGATGTTGGAAGCTATGGCCTGGAGGAGGAGGTGGACTACAGAGGCCAGGGAGATGTCAACCACTGTCCTTTGTAGTAGCTGTTGAAACCAGTGGAGGAAGCAGCATCAGTAAAAATAGGGATTGGAAAGTGTGTTGTAGTGTGAGAGGCTAGCTTGAGGAGGTGGGAGACGAACGCTCGGCCTTGGGGGATAATTACCATTGGCAAAGTTGAGATGGCCTATTAGGGACAGGAGCTGTTCTTTGGTACGGGTGGGCTGATGGAGGAAATTCGAGAGTAGGACGTAGGGCAGGTTTTAAATATTAATGGCAAGGTGGCTGGGGGCGGCGTTGGAGGTGGAAGGGGGAGCTAGCCTGACATGTTAGCACAAGGCGGCAGGGCAGGAAGTGTTGCCACACGCAGTGCATGAATGGGTGGTGCGACCAGCAAAAAATTCAAAAGTAAAGTTCAAGATCCAATGTGCTCCAGTAGCATGCGACGTTCCAGAGCTGTAAACGGGCGGCGTCCTGTGCAAAAAAAAAAACCCAATGGTACTCATAAAAGGCGGCACTACCAAGGTGGATGGCGAGATGAAGGATGATAGAAAGATAATCGTCCAGCTCCTGCCGGTGAGCTATAAAAGTTAGGTGGAAAATACCAGCACAAACTCAGGAAGGACATTAGAAGCGAGCTGTTCGGCAGCCCTGAACGTGAAAGAAGGGTCTCCGACATCAATGAAGTGAGGAGCCAAAGGTGCCATGGAAGGGCATAAAAGCATAGAGAGGTCAATATCCGCAACTTGTTAAATTTTCTGCCGAAGGCTGGAAAGGATGAGTGGCTGTTTGCAGAGTCTAGCATTGGTGGGAGGCAAGGCGAGGGCCACCAAGGCCAGGGAGAAGACTGTGTCTTGAGGGTGGGGCACTGTTGGCTGGTTTAGGCTGGCTGCAGCACCTGTGGACACAGAGAGAGGTGCAGAAAACTAGGCTGGTGAAAGCAAACTTGTGGCTGGATTGGCAGGGTTGACGAAATGGGGAAGGGGAGGGATGATAAAATGGGGTCAGGGTGGGATGAAGAGATATCCGTAAGGGAGGAAGATTAAGGAAACAGAAGAGGAATAGAATGGGTGGGCTCGGGATGGGAATAGCGTGTGACGACCAAACGATAGCAGGAGGTAGGCTCGTAGCGAGAATGCCGTGTGATGGACCAGGGATGGCAACAGGAGGGGCCAGAGCAGGGCAAAGGTGTGGGACAGAGCAGCGATGGCAACAGCAAGGCTTGAAGTAATTCATGGATGGGCAGCCTCTGTGGCAAAGAGCTGGGGCGGGAGCACTGCGAGTACATGTATTAGTTTGGGGACCGGCAACGGAATCCTCAAGAAACGAGAAGAAGACTTTCTTAAGGGCTGAACGGGAGAATGGTATACTGCAGGACCCTCTGCAGCCCAGCCACAGTCCAATCCGAGATGGGCGAGGGCGGGGAAGGAGAAGCTAATCCTAGGACAAGGGGTAGGGGAGGCCCGCCGCCTGGGGCGATGGGAGCAGTGAGACAGAGAACGAGAGGCCGTGGAAGAGCGGCATGAGAGCCTAGAGCCCGAATACGGGCCCTGTCTGAGGCCAGTGAGGCCGTGAACCAGCAAGTGAAGGAACTGGAGTGGAGAAAAAAAGTTCATCATCTGAAGCTTAAATGTCAATGTCCATACAAACAGGTGACAAAAGAGACAAAAGGCTTGCGATGTTGTTCGACACGGGGATGCAGTAAGAATGGGGTATAAATAGGCAGGAGAGATAATCAGGGCGTGGACCAGCTCCCAAAACGTTATATGGTTTGATATAGCTACCAGGCAAATGTTATTAACTCAATTGCTTGTGAGCTCCATGTGTTTTTTATTTTATTTTTTTTGCTTGGTTGAATATTAGACAGTAAATACATTTTTTGATTGCATTAAAGGAAATCTATGTAGACACATTGGATATTTAGACATTGTTCACACAAGGTGGTGAGGCCACAATTGTCAACTCATATACTGCATTCTATGTGTAACTCAATGTGAAGCTGCCAGAAGGAGATCGGAACACATTCAGAATGAAGTGCCAGCGCTTCGTTAGTGGAATGCTTTGGAAAAATTCATATGTTTTGACGTCAAGCGATGTTTATCAACTCACTAATTAGGTCACTGCTGAGTGGAAACAGAAAACAATCAAAACAGAAGGTAGAGAATGGTGGGAGAAAAGAAGCCATGGTATTTCTCGTTTTAGTATCTGCCAAGCCAAGGCAGCAGCAAACAGAGTCTCCCTGACACAGTTAGCGAAATAGAATAGAATCCGTTTAATGCCACATGTGACACTGGCCTAAAAGAAAAGTATGAATAAATAAATAAAAATATAAATATACCATAAAAGAGCAGTGTAGAAAGCTGGATTACAACTAATGTATAAATTAAATTAGGCATGTAATGTTACAAATTCTGATACTCTTATTTTGTAAACCGGTATCCAACATCAATTTACCAATTAATGAAATGTAGACACCCAGGCTTGACTACTGACAGCACTGTGGAGTCTAAACCTCACAATCTTTCCAATCAAGCGATATAAAATATCTTAACCAGCAGAACACTGAGGCAGTCAAAAGGAAACCTAAAAAGAGAAGTATGAAAGTTGTATGGGTGCTGAAAGGGTTATGAAGTCATTTCTAAATCTGTGCACAGGACCACCTACTAACTGAGTGCTTTGCAAGGCCCAGTGTTTAAAGGGTGCAGTGACAGAGTGAAGCCATCAACAAGCTTTAGACCGCAGTGAGAGCTGAAGTCCACAAATGGAGAAAACTTGGAACAGTTATGAATCTTCCTAGGAGTGCCCTGCCTTCCAGAATTCCTTCAAGGATACACTGACAAATCATCCAGGAAGTCACAAAAGAACCCAGGAACCCAAAGAACCGCAGACTTGTTTGCTTCAGATAAGATCAGTGCTGATGGACACACCATTACAAAAATTATATCCATGGGAGAGTTGGTCCAGAACTCTGCTGCTTGCCTCCTTACCCACACCCGCTCACATCCCCATATTACACCCACTCTTCAACATCTTCACTGGCTTCCTATTAAACATCACATACAGTTCAAAATCCTCCTCCTTACAGCTTTTAACAGTCTCCTTATCCCTCTCTACAAACCTTCCCACTCTCTTAGATCTTCTGCAGCTAGATTCCTTACAGTTCCTCCATCTAACCTCCACGGTTTTGGTGATCCAGCATTCTCCAGATTTGCTCGTCGCCTCTGGAATGCTCTTCTGGAATGGTTAAACAGTCTAATTTCCTCCTCACATTTTAATCTAATCTTAAAACCTTCTAATCTTAATCTCTTTATACTGGCATATAATCTTCCTCAGGTTTGACTGTCCCTTCACCATGTCCTGTTCTTGTCTATTTGTAGTACTGTTCCTCTGTTGTTTTGTATAATCATTGCTTTGATTGTAAGTGTCTTTGGCTTCTTAAAAAGCACTATATAAGAATTAATTATTACTATTAAGAATATATTATTATTATTAGTTGCAGGACTGCAAATCAAGAGGAACATCTCACATAAAAGGCTTATCCCACATTTGCCAAAAAACACACTGCTGATCCCCAAAGTCTTTTGGAATAATGTTTTGTGAACTGATGACCTTCTTTGAAAACATGGCATAAGGCTAACACAGCTTTCCACAATTGGAACATCATACCGGGAGTAAAACATGGTGGTGGTAGTGCGATTGGACGAACATATCAACGTAAATCTCATATTTGCCAAAAGTCTTTTTTCTGTGGACTGATTTTCATGTAGACCTTTTTGGAAGACAGGGTCTCGTTATATCTGGTACAAAGCTAACAGAGCATTCCATAATAAGAACGTAATAACAGTGAAACATGGTGGAGGTAGTGTCAAGATGTTGCTGTTGTCTGAGCCTGGGCAACTTGCTATAACTGGCAGAACCATGACTTCTTCTATTTACCCGGCAATACTCCAGGAGAACATCCAGTCATCGGTCTGAAATCAAGCACAAACGCAGCAAGACAACAATCTGAAGCACAAACAAGTCTAACTCTGTGAGGCTCAAAAAAAAAACAACTTTTTGATTGTTCAAAATCCTCGCTTGGACCTCAATGAGACGCTGTGGCTGAATCTTAAGTGGGGCAAGTCATGCTCATAAACCTTCCAACGCGGCTGAAATCAAGAAATTCTAAAAAGAATCTCAAGAGTCTCAGACTGCAGTCCTAAAAGACTACAGCATTCAAACTTTACCGTACTACCATACCATCCATATCTATTTGACCTATTGATGCACAAGCTAAGCAAACCCCTTCTAATACACATAATGGATCAAACTTGACCCGTATTCATCTTCTATGTTGTTGGATGTACTGCTGAGTGTCTCTTTGGTAAATCTATTGAAATCAGTTTATTCATTATTCAATCTTCCAAGTGTTCATCGCACTACCACCACCACGTTTTACTGAAGGTATGATGTTCTAATTCTGGAAAGCTGTGTTGGCTATATGTCATATCTTTGAAAAAAAAGGTTATCAGTGCACAAAACATTATTCCAAGTTCAACAGTGTGTTTTTTGGCATATGAGCCTTCACGTGAGATGCTCCTCTGGATTTGCAGTTGTGCAACTGTCCCATGGATATCATTTTGCTCTCTCTTTGTAATGGTGGAGCTATCATGAACAAAAATATCCATCCATCTATTATCTTCCACTTTATTCCACTAGTCAACTTTATTCCATCACGGGGGGCTGGAGCCAATCCCAGCATCATCAGGTGAAGGTGGGGTACACCATGGACAGGTCGGTCACCAGCCTATCACATGTCCAACCCACACTCACACTTTGGGGCAATTTAGAGTGACCAATCAAGCTAACATGAATATGTTTGGATTGTGGGAGGAAACCGGAGTACCAGAAGGAAACCCACTCAAGCACGGGGAGAACATGAAAACTCCACACAAGTAAATTGAGGAATTCATGGAAGCTTGAAGGATGAAATTAATTTACTGGAAAGATACAGAAAATAAAATCTTAGTTGGGTCACGTTTGATCCAGATTGTGTTTTAAAGGGTTAACACACCTGATTTGACTCCATAGCTAAAAACCTGTAGAGGTTGAAGGAAAACACTCGTCCGTACCAGGAGACTGTCCTCCAAGACCTGAGCTTCTACAACTTCATATATCTTCCAAAGCCTGAATGTGGTCAGACGGTTACGGTAAAAGATTCTGTGCAAATCAAATCGTGTCAGGATAGGAATGCGCTGCACCTGATACGAGAATATTGTCCCATAAATATTCAAAGATTCCTTCCTCCACGTCCTCCTCCCTGAAGACTTTAATATTATGCGAGGAGGAGCGCAGAACTTAACTCCTTTGGGACCCAATAATAATTAATCTAATAAAGCAGAGGGGTAATTGCATTTCAAGCAGCAATAAGATTCAGGAGAGTGAAAGCAACAAGTGAAATGATTTGAAATCATATTGCTCTATATTCGACTATGAAAGCTATGATGAAAACGACAGCCACGAGGTTCTGAGCAGATAAAATCTGGCAGCCGAGTTGTTATTCATTGCTGTCTGCAGGTGGGGTTATCTTCTGCTGTGACAGAGATGGTCAGGTCAACCATTCATGTTCTTTATCTTACTGCAATGACCTTAAGTGTTTCGTGGTCAGTGTTAAAGGTCACAGAGAACCTTTGGGCTGGATGTATGAAGCAATTTGAGTCACTGTTCTGGTACAAGCGTTTTACCAGGGATAAAACTGGCCGATTTCCTGGACAGGTTCCCAGTCCATCACATGGTCAACGCACTCACACCTATGAACAATTTAGGGCGTACTCACACTAGGCTTTGTGAACCGGGCCGGGGCACGGTTCCCTGCTGAAGCATGGTTCATTTGACTAGTGTGATCGGTTAACTGGGCCGGGCCCGGGCACGGTTCGGAGTGAAGAGGTGGAGCCTGAAGAGGTGTGCCAGGGCACGATTCGCTTGGACTTGGGCTCGGTTCGCTTCTAGTGTATATATAATGTTCAAACCAGACAAACTTTCCAACCCTAAAGGTGCAACACTCACTCTATACCTCTGTAACTCTGACCTTCTTTTTTTTTCAGCCCACTTTCAAGGGCTTCATCAGATCTACCTTCAATGCCTGGAATATCAGCCAACAAATTTAAGAGCAGTTTGGTGTTCTAGAGAATCTTGCATAGTCAGAACTGTTCACAGTGGTGCTGATAGGAACCAGATATCCGCCTCTAAAAGCCACCTCACGGAAAGTTATTGCAAATACTTTGGCAGAAAGATGTTTGAGATGTTGTTTTATGATAGGGTTGAGAGGGTTTTGGTGTAAAACCATGTCCAACAGTCAAAACAGGTTTGGAAATCTATCCATGAGTACATTCTTGGCCAAAATAGCACCCAAAGAAAACTTACAGTTTTTTAATATTCAACACTATTTTTCCATCAACACTACATACAAAAGCTCAGATGGTCACATATATGTTGCAGACATGGTGACCCCTGGTTCCTATCACCACCACTGGAGACTATAAGTTTCTCTTCAAGGAACCATTTCACATGACAACAACTGTTATAGAGAAACATTCAGGTCTAAACAAGATACAGTTTGCACTTTAGAGGTTGAGGAGATCAGTGCTAATGCAATGCCAACACATTCTGTACTACCACTCAATATCATATCTTTACATGGTTACACACCTCAGATCATTCTGTCATGTTGATATAATAAGACATGATGACAGCTCTGTCATGCTTCACGGATTAAAGGTGCAACACACTATATACCTACATAACTCTGACCTTTTTATTTTTCAGCCCATGTTCAAGGCTTCATCAGATCTACCTTCAATGCCTAGAATATCGGCCAATGGTTTTCAGAGCGATTCAGTGCTCTAGAGAAACTTGCATAGTCAGAACTGTTCACAGTAGTGCTGATAGGAACCAGATATCCACCTCTAAAAGCCACCTCACGGAAAGTTATTGCAAATACTTTGCCAGAGAGATGTTTGAGATGTTGTTTTATAATAGGTTTAAGAAGGTTTTGAAATCTATCCATGAGTACATACATGTTTTGATGCATAATGTCAAATAAAAAGCTTGTAGCATGAACTATTAGGTTTTGTTTCCAACACCTGCTGTCTGAAAGCTAAATGAGGGGAAATGTTATCCCAAGGGTGGGACCAATGGTAATTGACTGACAGGTTAGTTGTAACAATCACTAAAAAACATGCAAAATAATAAATTCAGTATAATTTTTCATGTTCAAACCAGACAAACACACCGTCTTCATTTTTCAGCCCACTTTCAAGGGCTTCATCAGATCTACCTCCAATGCCTGAAATATCAGCCAACAAATTTAAGAGCATTTTGGTGTTCTAGGGAAACTTGCATAGTCAGAACTGTTGTATTTTTTTTTCATATAACTTTTAGCTTATGTTAATCTTATTAGACAGGTGGTCAGGGAGAGTGCGGGAAGATCCTGGCTTTGTTATCTCCGGCAGTGGGGGGCCTTTATAACAGGCAACCCTGGGCTTAAGAACCCCTCCACCCAGGAGATAACAACTTGCCCAGAAACAGCCTGGAGCCGAGGAAGTTTGCAACATGTCCAGGAGGAGCCCATTTGGCACCGAAGGCAATGGAGGGACAGATCTATAAGAAACCATAGAGCCTAAACCAGGCAGACCAGCTTCTGACCAGCTTCTGATCAGGTTCAGATCAGATTCAGACCAGGGTGTGAATGTCGGTATCGCAAGCTCTTTGAATAAACAAGCTTGAACCTTGTACTGGTCTCCCTCTTCATTCTGACGGCAAAAGACAAAGTTACAACAGAACTGTTCACAGTGGTGCTGATAGGAACCAGATATCCGCCTCTAAAAGCCACCTCATGGAAAGTTATTGCAAATACTTGAGATGTTGTTTTATGATAGGGTTGAGAAGATTTTGGTGTAAAACCATGTCCAACAGTCAAAACAGGTTTGGAAATCTATCCATGAGTACATTCTAGGCCAAAATAGCACCCAAAGAAAACTTACTTTTTTAAAGATTTAACACTATTTTTTCATTAACACTACATACAAAAGCTCAGATGGTCACATATGTGTTGTAGACATGGTGACCCCTGGTTCCTACCACCACCACCACCACTCTAATACAGAGAAGTTCCTCTGATTCAAGTTTGTACCTCAGAGGTTGAGTAGGTCAGTGCTTATGCAATGCTAAACCATTCTGCACTACCACTCAATATCACATCTTTACATGGTCTGTTATAGGTTACGCACCTTACTTCATTCTGTCATGTTGATACAATAAGACATGATGACAGCTCCGTCATGCTTCACGGATTCCTGCATAGCACGCACATGCGTCGAGGTGCATTCCAGCCGGCGATGCGGGGGTGTGATGATGTCCAGGTGTCGCCTTCTCTGTTTCTCCATCTGCAGCTAGTAACCTCAAACACTTAGAGTGAACTCTGGAAGATAACAGCACTCAGCCTGCTTTCCGTTCAGACTCTGCGGCTTTAAATGCAGGCAGATCCCCCTCAGATTTATTCACATTCTCCGTCGGAAGCGTTCAGTGACCAGTTCAAATGGAATCTCCGCTCTGAAGTGCTCCGAACGGAGTCTCATTACCGGCTGGAATGAAAGTGTATAGCTGCATTCAGAAATGACCCTATTCACATTCAAGTGGCTTCTAATCTCTATCACTGTCAGTCCACTGCCTATAAAATAAGGGTGTCGGAACAGTTTGGCCTTGTGGGGCGAAAATATGACCGGGGTGCTGAGGCACGGTCAACACAGGGAAAATATGTAGATGGTGCAGTTTGGATGAATTCCATATACCCATCAAAAAATAATATCTGAGGGGGGCCATGCAAGAAAAAGCATTTTAATCTTCTCCTGGCGCTAAAAGGGTTGGGATTTGAGATCATGTGTGCAGCTCTCTCTTGCGGCTGAGACCCCTTTGAAATGGGGGGATTTGGGAGAGCTGTGTGTGAAATCAAATCTTGGTCACTCCACAGGGAAGCACCTTTACACTGCTGGAGATTAGTTTATGGCAAGGGCGTCCTGGTGAACCTCTTTCCTGCAGAGTTTGCCTCCAATTTAGCTTCGATTTGGGGTGGAACTGAAAACCTGCCTAAGGGAAAGTCTCCAGGAGCAGGGCTGGCCAGTCCACGTTGATGGAGATGAATAACTACACTCCTGAAAAGAGTTTCACATACTTTGTTGCTAGGTGCTCACAACTTGCTGTATTGGGACTAAAAGTTCATCTGCTTGTAATTCATAGTCCTCTCCAGTGCCACATTTATACTCAAGGCCGGATGCAGGAGTGGAGCAGCTTTGAGACTTTTTAAGGAGACTCCTGTAGAGTAATCATCTTCTCCAGCAACAGAGCTTGGTCATTTATATACTCTTATAATAGTTTTAGACACATTACATGTGAAAACGTTTTGAGTCTTGGCCCTATCATTAGGGCGATGCCACAGCCTTTGTTCCCGGATGCCCAAGAGAGCGTAATAGCTCTCTCTCCAGGCATCTTCTGGGTAACATAACAAAATTGGCCCTTGGTGTTCTCATCCAAGCGTGTTGGATGTTAGCCGCAGTCCAAAAGGCTGTATTCTCACCGCAGCTTAAAGGTCCCAAATCCAATTTTCTCACCAAATCGTTTTTTTTCCGGCTAGGCTGTTCATAATATCTTTTAAATGTGATCTACACAGCAGAGTCACATTGTTATGGCCACCAGCTAATACCCATAGTAACCGCAGTGTGCAGCACGGACAGCAGCTAGATGGACTGGGAAACTCAATAAGGTCCTGGTAGATTGGCACAGGTATCTGGAGCCAAAGTGACTGCACAGCATCCCACAGCTGCTGGAGGGCAAGTAGGGGACAATCAATAGAGCAAACATGACTATCAAGGTGGTCCCACAGATGCTAAACTGGGTTCAAGTCTGGGGGAATTAGTCATCCAGGGTAGTACTAGGAAGTCTCTCTTCCTCTCTTCCTCATGTATGGTGTACATGATCTGCAAGGATGGATTCAGACCCAAATCGGTTGGGAGTGTCTACCACATGGATCCAGAGTTGGTCCAGAGTGGGTCCAGATTAGGCCAAGAAAACATTCCCCAGACCATAACGCTGCCACATACAACCTAACCTAACACCAAACAATACTACACATGACCCAAAGTAAGGACCAGGACTGACTTCACAAGATTATGAACTTAAGTGACCTCCTATTCTTAGGGTTTAATATGATGTCAGCCCATCAGCTTCAGCTCCTCTGGGAAGTCTCTCCACATGGTTTAGGAGAGTGTTTATGGGAATGTTTGATCATTCTTCCAGAAGCACATCTGGGAGGTCAGACACTGATGTTGGACGAGAAGGCCTGGCTCGCAGTCTCCGCTCTAATTCATCTCAAAGATGTTCTATCAGGTTGAGGTCAGGACTCTGTGCAGGGCAGTCAAGTTCTCCCACACCAAACTTGCTCATGCATGTCTTTATGGAGCTTGCCTTGTGCACTGGTGGGCTCCAGTCATGTTGGAACAGGATTGGTCCGTCCCCAAACTGTTCTCACAAACATGGGAGCATGACATTCTCCAGAATCTCTTGGTCTGCTGAAGCATTCAGAGTACCTTTCACTGGAAGAGTCTGAGCCCAACTCATGAACAACAACCCCAGACCATAATCCCCCCTCCACCAAACTTTACACTTGGCACAATGCAGTCAGACAAGTACCGTTCTCCTGGCAACCACCAAATCCAGACTCGTCCATCGGATTGCCAGACAGAGAAGTGTGATTCGTCCAGTCCAGTGGTGGCGTGCTTTACACCACTGCATCCAACACGCAGAGTACACGCTACTTGGAAGCAGCTGCTTGGCCATAGAAACCCATTCCCTGAAGCTCTATACACTCTGTTCTTAAGCTGATCTAAAGGCTACATGAAGTTTGGAGGTCTGTAGTGATTGACTCTGCAGAAAGTTGGCAACCTCTGCGCTCTATGCGCCTCAGCATCTGCTGACCCCGCTCTTTGGTGACTGAGTGGCCGTCGTTCCAAAACGCTTCCACTTTGTTATAACACCACTGACAGTCGACTGTAGAATATTTAGTAGAGAGGAAATTTCACGAATAGGCCAGGTGGCATCCTTTCACAGTACCATGCTGGAGTTCACTGAGCTCCTGAGATGTGTGTAGAAGCAGTCTACATGACTAGGTGCTTGGTTTTATACCCCTGTGGCCATAGAAGTGATTGGAACACCTGAATTCAATGACTTGGATGGGTGAGTGAATACGTTTGGCAATACAGTGTATGTGTAACATCTCTGTTGGCTATAGACAGTGGCAGTGAGTGGCTGTTCACCAGTTCTGACCTGTTTTAAATGTAACCCAACCTCCCTTTACCAACGAAAGCAGGCGAATCTTAAAACCCTCATGTGTTGTGATATTGCGGGCGTATCTAACACAAGCTGATAACACAAGCTGTAAAGGATTGGATTCCATGCAGCAAGTGAACAATGATTTTCAAAAAGCAGTCACGGCCCAGTGAAGTCTCAGCCTAATCCCAGTGGCGGCTTCCAGAGGCAGTCACACTCACTGTGGGAGAGAGAGCAGCACAATAACTGAGGGAGAGAGAAAGAGAGAGAGAGAGAGAAGCACAATCACTGAGGGTCTTTCTGGGGGTTTTCTAAAAATACGTTTCAGTTTGTTCAGTGTCGTCCACGTCATGTCAAGTCAAGGATTATTTATGTAGAAGCTCTTACTACAGACGTTGCAACAAAGCAGCTTTACAGAAGATCCAGGTCTTTACAGAAGATCCAAAGCCTCCCATGAGCAAGCCAGGGGCAACAGTGGCTAGAAGAACTCTCCTTTGCAGAGAAAATCTATATCTAAATAAATTTGTTTTGTATTTGATTAGCACGTTCACTGTGATCTAACACAAGCCCACCTGCTCAGTAGGGCGGGTCATTTTTTCAAACTGCCAGTGGTCACTGACCCACGTCTGATGGGGTCAGGTGTCTTGCTGAAGGGCATCACAGTAACAGCAGCGAGTCATATTGGCACATTGACGCCTTGTTTACATCTGCCTTCTGCACTGTTTACAGCCCCGAGGCTCGGACCACCTTGTCACTGTGCTCATACCGTGTGCATACTGTGAAGAGTGAAAAAGCTTATTGCTGGCAGGCTGTAGGCTACAGAGCATGCAGATCTCGATCAATGTTCAGCAGCTACTGGCCGCTAGAGAAGAAAGAGGAATGCATGACGATAAGGATGCAATGCCAGAGTGAGTAATCCGGAGAGTGTGGAGAAGTCCCGGTGGGCTGGGACAATTTCGGGCTGGTTATTGTGAATTAACGTATGAACACATGCTTAAAAGCATACAGATGCTCAGACAACGGATGCTAACAGTTTCAACTCCACCCATAATAATGTCCCCAAAACGTTCCAGCTCAGCAGAAACAACAACAGAGCAGCAGCAATGACTACAGTATCCCAGCATACAGGACGCAGGAATTTACTATTATAGGCTGTAAAGGGGACGTTTCTAACCCTGGTCAGTGGACATGGTGGACATTATGTTTAGACATTAATTATCTTATCTAGAGTAATAAAAAGGTAGTGTTACAGTTTACATGTACACAGGTAGGTGAAGGTAGTGTTACAGTTTACCTGTACACAGGTAGGTGAAGGTAGTGTTACAGTTTACCTGTACACAGGTAGGTGAAGTTAGTGTTACAGTTTACCTGTACACAGGTAGGTGAAGGTAGTGTTACAGTTTACATGAACGCAGGTAGGTGAAGGTAGTGTTACAGTTTACCTGTACACAGGTAGGTGAAGGTAGTGTTACAGTTTACATGAACGCAGGTAGGTGAAGGTAGTGTTACAGTTTACCTGTACACAGGTAGGTGAAGATAGTGTTACAGTTTACCTGTACACAGGTAGGTGAAGGTAGTGTTACAGTTTACCTGTACACAGGTAGGTGAAGATAGTTTTACAGTTTCCATGTACACAGGTAGGTGAAGGTAGTGTCACAGTTTACCTGTACACAGGTAGGTGAAGGTAGTGTTACAGTTTACATGTACACAGGTAGGTGAAGGTAGTGTTACAGTTTACCTGTACACAGGTAGGTGAAGGTAGTGTTACAGTTTACCTGTACACAGGTAGGTGAAGGTAGTGTTACAGTGTTCCTGTACACAGGTAGGTGAAGGTAGTGTTACAGTTTATCTGTACACAGGTAGGTGAAGGTAGTGTTACAGTGTTCCTGTACACAGGTAGGTGAAGGTAGTGTTACAGTTTATCTGTACACAGGTAGGTGAAGGTAGTGTTGCAGTTTATCTGTACACAGGTAGGTGAAGGTAGTGTTGCAGTTTATCTGTACACAGGTAGGTGAAGATAGTGTTACAGTTTACCTGTACACAGGTAGGTGAAGGTAGTGTTACAGTTTACCTGTACACAGGTAGGTGAAGATAGTTTTACAGTTTCCATGTACACAGGTAGGTGAAGGTAGTGTCACAGTTTACCTGTACACAGGTAGGTGAAGGTAGTGTTACAGTTTACATGTACACAGGTAGGTGAAGGTAGTGTTACAGTTTACCTGTACACAGGTAGGTGAAGGTAGTGTTACAGTTTACCTGTACACAGGTAGGTGAAGGTAGTGTTACAGTGTTCCTGTACACAGGTAGGTGAAGGTAGTGTTACAGTTTATCTGTACACAGGTAGGTGAAGGTAGTGTTACAGTGTTCCTGTACACAGGTAGGTGAAGGTAGTGTTACAGTTTATCTGTACACAGGTAGGTGAAGGTAGTGTTGCAGTTTATCTGTACACAGGTAGGTGAAGGTAGTGTTGCAGTTTATCTGTACACAGGTAGGTGAAGGTAGTGTTGCAGTTTATCTGTACACAGGTAGGTGAAGGTAGTGTTACAGTTTATCTGTACACAGGTAGATGAAGATAGTGTTAGAGTTTACCTGTACACAGGTAGGTGAAGGTAGTGTTACAGTTTACCTGTACACAGGTAGGTGAAGGTAGTGTTACAGTTTACCTGTACACAGGTAGGTGAAGGTAGTGTTAGGAGTCTTACCCAAGAACTGTTTTTGGTATAGTGTGAGGTGATTACGCCAACCAGGTGCTACAACTTGACCTCAACCTAGAATATAAAAACAAGCAAAACAAGCTGCTGAATTGGAAGCTTTATTTAGCTCCCGCATCTTTAACAAGATCCTGGACTACTTTAGTTCCGAGATGTTACAGCATACAAAGATATCTTTCCAACGTTGGGGATTCTTTCCTGTTGCAGCATGACTCTGTCCCTGTGCAGCTCAATAAAGACCTGGTTTGGTGTGGAGGAACACCTGACCTCAACCTTACTGAACACCTTGGGGATGAACTAAAATGTCAACCGTGAGTCAGGCTGTCTCGTCCAACATCAGTGTCTGACCTCACAAATGTTCTTTTAACAGAATGGACACAAAAACAGAAACACTCCAAAGTCTCATGGAAGAGTGGAGACTGTTAAGGAGATATCTCTATATTAATGCCAGTGTTTTTGATAAGGGACTCCCAACAAGCTCATACTGGTGTCATGTCCACATACTTTTGGCCATATAGAGTACATACATGAAATTAGCTGATATTTTTATCAGCCCACCAGAAAAACAACATACCAAAGCTGGCAGTTATAGCCTATAAGTTTCAGCGACCCTTTTCATGATGATTTCTATCCAAATACCTGATTCCATATATGTGCAAATGATCATGTGACTGTAGAATGAATCGCCGCACAATATACACAAAGTCACAGGATTAGCTTCACAGTGACAAAATCTTCAAAACCTTCTATATTTATATGCACTTATTCCAGCGATCAGCTATTTACAGGCATGAGTCTAATCTAGATATGCTTTATATTTTTTTATTGCCCTTCTGGAAAGCAGGTTTGTACTCTGAGCACACAGCTGAGCTGGTTGCACTGGTCTCCCTTAGAAGGCAATGAGCGAAGAGCAAGAAAATGCATAGCACAGAGCATCTACCATGCTTAAAGTCCATCTCCAACACCCTGTATCAGGCGTTGTGCCTCATACAAATAATGAAATATTAATTAAAGCACTCGTACATTCTTCAAACCACTAAGCCATCTGGCGTGAAGTAATTATCACGGCTATTGAAGTTTGCGTCGCTGCTTTAGCTGAATGGCAATTGTTTATACACTGTTGATCTAAGCCTGTCTGTTAGAACCTGCATCCCAGCTTTGCCTTTAAACCCCTAAGGTGCCCACAGTTCCCGTAATCGTAATAATAATAACACATAAACAAATCCTAATAATAAATAATTATAGCAATTAATAAAGGTGCTATAGAATGAAATTGTATATAGACTGCTGTGTGTTTTGGTATTTATTGCACTAATGTTCCTCACAGCAAGACAATCCGGGTTGGATTTGGGTGTTTTATGAGTTTATTTTATATTTGTTCTCATGTTGCTCGCACATTACACACAGCCCATGTGAAACTAAACCTGGATTCCTATTCGAATGTTCTGTTCCACCTTAAAAGCTGAAGACGTTAAGTTCAAATGGCCTAAAAAGCCCATGCTGGGTTGCCACAGCAGCAGTTAAGGTGGAATGTTAAATTCAAACAATCAAATGTAACATCTTCATGTGAGTGATTGACTGAAGGTAATGAGGTTTATGTAAGAAAGCTAGATAGCAGCTACTCACACGCAGAGCCTCGACCTGTGCAGATGCACCTGAGTGAAGACGCAAGCCACGTGCCCAATGATTAGAGTGAGACAGTCAGACGAGAGGGATAATTACTAATCGTATGATCCACTTTAGGGGTGCGTGAAATCATATTACAGTATTCTCAGAGGCAGAGATCCTGTACCTTTATTGTAATATAGGTTAGTTTTATATAATATAGTTTTGATCCACCTGAAATATTGTTTTTACCCACTTTGGCCAGAGTCATGTCTTAATCAGGGGGGGTTACACCCCCCTAATCACCACCCCCCATAATTCGCGCCTTGCCTGTAGGTGTGTACATAAGTGTGTCGTCCATGCGATGGACCGGTGACTTGGGGTGTAAGAAAATATTGATATATCAAATAGCGGGATATTACGTGTCATGATACTGTATCGATTCTCGATTCTCTATCGATTCTCGATTCTGTATCGATTCTTAAAAACACAGGCAGACAGTGAATCATTGTGTGTTGTGTTTAAACCTCTGACCCCTAGATGGCAGTGTTGTAATTCATTTTCAGCTCCACTCCAACATTAACAAGCAGCACAAGGGCGCAATGCTATTGTAAGCATTAACACCTGTAAAACCTGTTTATATAGTGGTGTGTTTTAATAGTAGGATTTGAAAAATCACAATATACAATATAACTGCTGTATCGCACAGTACGTACTGTGGGGCTATACACAGCCCTACCGGTAACCTGTCCGTGGTGTACCCGCCTTCCCCCGATGACACTGGGATTGGCTCCAGTGACCCCAACTAGCGGGGTAAAGTGGAAAATAATGGATGGATGTGTATATTGTATTGTTTTGCACTTGTGTTTTGTGTTGCACCGTATAGTCCTGGAGGAGCTTGGTTTTGTTCCACTGTGTGCTGTGTATAAAGCTGAAATGACAGTTAAGCCTCTTGAACTTGACCTTGACCTTGAAAAGGGGAGTCGGATTCTGTTCCTTCAGCTCGTCAACAAATGCACATGTACAGCTGACCAAGAGGGGCTCACAGCACAATTTCTATTCACCACAGTGGTGTGAGAGTGAATTACACTGTGGGAAGACCCCAAAACCAAAAAAAAGTCTCCTCTCCATGTTTTCATGAGATTCGCTGTGCTGTGTGTGGGCTGTCAGACTGATGGATCTTCACCTCCTCTTCAGGCGCGTTCTGTGATTGGTGGTCTCGTGCTTCTCTTCCATGTGTTTACATGGAACGCGTGTGTTCTGTGCCGGCTCTCCATTGCTGGATGATCCTGGACCATATGTTACTCTCTCCACTCCAAAATACACAAACCCCTTCATGTTTTTATTAGTAGAGGAGGGATTTTCTCAATGACACCCATGTGTACGGGGAGTGTAACAGTGTTTTGGTTGAAGGGCTGTGCCCTGTACTCATTTTACCGGTAGTTACCCATAACAGCGATATACATCAAGGGGAGATAAGAAAAGACGCACTTCATGATATTAAAGTGATATGCAATGAGAGGCAGTGCAGAAAAGGGGTGATGATGCAAAGTAGAGTGCCTAAACTTTTATTCTCTATGATAAAGTCACTGTAGTACATTGCTTATTACTTTTAATAATCATGGCAATATACATAGAATAAAATGCACCCATGTTTAATATATCATTTAATTTAAGATGTTTAATCAGTGTTAATTTCAACAAACCCTTTTTTCATGATGAAAATGAGACGAGAACTAAATAAAAGCTACATAAAAGGATATAAACTTTGACGAAATTGATGGACACTTTAGTCAACAAATAAAAACGAGACAAAAATGTTTGGCAGGGACGACATCCAATCAGAACTGATTTAGTTTTGTGAAAGGCGGGGACAGGTAAGGAAAACATCCAATCATAACTACTTTGGCGTGTATATATATATATATATATATATATATATATAGGGAGGCGGGACAGGATGAGTAGCCGTCCAATCAAACGCACATGTGCACAAATTTGGTCTAAACCCGGGAAGACCATACGAGCCTGTTACCTGTTGTTACTGATGATGGAACTAAGTTATCTAGACAGTGTGAGCAGAGAGAAAGAGAGTTTAGTGTTTGTGTTTAGAGAAAATCACCACCGCTCTGGACATCAGCCCTCCAGCACCAGCGTTACCGCTGCTAACGCTAGCTTAGCCTTTCTTAATCCTAGTCCTGAAAGCACACTGTCCTGTACAGTTTAGAGCGTGTCCTGCTGTAAACACTGTATTAACTCAGTAAGGTGGTGTTAATGATCAGATTAGTTGGATCAGGTATGTGAGAAGCAGGTGAAACGCTATATGTGCAGAGCCAGAGCCGGGAAACTTATCATGTCCCAAATCTCTCCGTACACACTAGAAAGTGCACGAAACAGATTAGCTAGTTTTATTTACAATGAATTAGTGCATGTAACGGGAAGTGTGTGTCTCTAGTAAACACTGACCTAGAGATGTCTGGTATGTTATGTTTCTGAAATAAAGAGATGTGGAATTGAAATGTGGAATGAAAGTCTATGCCAGTTATTCATTCATTGATTTACTGTTAGGCTAAAATTTATTTGAGTTGCACGATTAAAAATACTTTAATAACAAAAAGTAATAAATGCAATTAATGTAGATTAGTTAATCGCAGTGCATGTAATTTAACTAGATTGACAGCACTAGTAACAATTATTAAATAAATAAGAGATAATAAATAAAAAGGTGATTAAATTATAAAATAACAGTTTTCTCTTATTCACTTTGCAGTTATGGAAGGCCTCAGATGTTGTTTGTTAAATCTGTTTGTGTGTGTATTGGTCTTTCAAACATTAATCATATTCCATTACTGGTTGATACATGTTTTATTTTGTGTAAGTATATATAACTGAGAGAAATAATTATCAACATGTGTACTTCTTTTAACCTTGTGTTTGTGGAGACTTACCAAATGGACTTTTTGCTATTACCGTCTCCCTGATACCAATCACCCCCCAAGGTGGCAACATACCAACCCCCCTTAATGTTGACACCCCTTTTAAACTCCTACTTAAACTGGAGTTACTGAGTTAGACTGAGTGAGAGATGGACTGGGCCTCAAGAGACTGACCAAGCCACAGACCGATGACCTAAGAAGATGTGCCCGTATGTGTGATTCTGTATGCATGTGATTAAGACTACCTCCGGACCGCTAACAGACTGGTTGTGATTGACTGAGCTGCACTCACATTTCCTGTGTGTCAATAAACTCAAGTCTACGCTGATGGTCTCCTGACTTGTGATTCCTGGAGGCTAAATTTCTAACATAATGACTTAAATAATTAAAGGGAACTGAAGAAACAGCATTTACACTTTACACCCTTTATATTGTTGTCGACTGAATCGGCTGTAGATTTAGTCTAGACTATATTCTTATGATAATTAGTTGACTAAAACTAGACTAAAACTAAAAACTATTCAGATGACTAAATTACGACTAAAACTAAATAACATTTTAGTCAAAAAACTACGACTAAAACTAAATCAAAATTGACTGACAAAATTAATACAAATAAGAATAAGCAATAGAATGAACCACCAATCAACATTCTAGGAATTTTAGCTCTCTGACACAGTAGACATACAATTAATGAAAAGATCAAATGTTACAGATGCTAAGTAAGCTTTAAAATAATAAAAATAAGCCCAATTCATGGTAGATTTGAGTCTGAGTTCAGGCTCTCCTGAGAATAACAACATATGAGAACATATGAGAATAACAACATATGTGTGACTGTTTCATGTAAAAGCTTTATAATTAGAACAGACCAAAATACCATAACAATTACAAGAATATTATTATAGGACTGTGTAAGTTAACCTAAGGGAAAACATAAAAAGTGCAGAGCTTGGGGTCTCCAGGATGGACTCTAAAGACCCCAGAATGCTTAATATAATATTTACTGAGCAGTTTAATTACAAATGTCTGCAGATCCCTTTGAATTCCACATATTCAGATGAGTCACATGGTCACTTCTGAAGGTGCCTTCCGCTCACAGAGGCCTCCACACACTTTCAGAGCTGCTCTGCACATTGTCAGTTCGCCTAGACTCTAATAATCTGCTGTCGTCATGAAGAAATCCAGAAGTCAAAACTGTGGCCATCGACACTTGAAGTGCAAGATGAATTGACTTCTTCCAGAAAACATGTGAAACGTCAGAGGAAAGCTTTGGCTTCCATCCTGCTGTCCTAGCCAGAGCACTAAAGAAGCTAGTCAAATAAAATTAATAAAGCTTTCTATTATTATGACACAGAACATTTGAGCAAGTCGAAATGAAGACATGAAGACGGTGTTCGATAAGATTTCTTTATTTTATGATAAGAAACCTCAGAAGATATTGTTTTTACAGAGATGCCTTCATCGGTGAAACACGTAAAACAAAGTGGTTTTGAATGAAGTTCAGAGTGATGGGAACCAGACGTCTGCCTCGAGAAGATTCCTCACGAAGAGTTATTACATGAATATGTAACCTGGGCTCTAAGAATTGAAAATATTTTTCTCATGTTTATGACTACTTTACCATCAATGATCATCAACATTGCATACACTACTGTACTAAAGTCTGAGGCACCTAAGCTGATTCCTTAAAATCCTTGATCTTCTCAATGAGTGTATTCTCAGCAATAAGAACACCAGATCTGATTAGAACAGATGTAAATAATCATACATACAATACAGTAACATGAATATCTTATTGTGAAAGAAGTAGATCATATCTTGAGCTCCAGTTTGAAGAACAAAGTGTAGTTCCAGATTTCTCCTGGACGCCCCAGACATTGTATGAATATAGTCAAGTCAAGTTTATTTGTATAGCACTTTTTACAACGATGTTGTCACAAAGCAGCTTTACAGAAGTTTAAAAGCATGAAAACATGAAATCACAACACTTTATCCACTGTGAGCAAACCAGAGGCAACGGTGGCAACAACTCCCTCAACTGGAGGAAGAAACCTTGGGAGGAACCAGACTCACAAGGGGAGACTCATCCTCCTCTGGTGGAACAGTATTTAGAGTTTATTAAACTAAAGCTGAGTCTGAAGGTAAAAGCTTTAGACACTGCTCAGGTGCTACATCAGGATAATACAGCAATGCAGTCAAGGATGGAGCAAATGGCACCAATGGAGAGGAGAACTGGTAGGTGTGTGCCAGGTGACAGGAGGGCCCTGGTGGTCAGTCCTTTACAGTGTTCGGCAGGATAGGTGGACGGTTATTACCTCAGAAGAAAAGAGGCAGAGTTAGTTCTGGTTCATGTTAGTATAGAGGATGAGAAGTGTTTTAGGGTGTAGCTGGCGACTCTGGCAGATCTGATTACAAACAGAATGAACTAATTCTGTATTCAGTTCCTTCAGCAGCAATCTTGATTTAGCTTAATGAAGTACTGAGCAGTCAAAGCAGGTATTAGATGAGAACTGTAAATAATACTGGGTTGTTCAGGAGAAGTTTGGAAAGAGTTAAATAAACACACTGACGTATGTTAAAGCACTACTTACTCTATTAATACTGTTTAATATTAATTAATAATAAAGTGTTTTCCTGAGTAAATAAAAGCTTCCTGGCTGCATAAAATATGTTTTTAAATATAATAATGTCCCTCAAACTTTAGTACAGTGCTGTATACATACTTATAATGCGTGTAGGTTCACTGGGGGGCTTTGATAGTAAATCAAATTTCTGTATTTGTGTTATAAACTGAGACTACATCAAGAATTGTCTACTTCTGTACTACTTGGAAGTAGACTGTGCTACATGGTGCTATCCCATGATTCAACTTCCCAGACTGCTGTTAAAGGAGAGGGCATGTTACACAATGGTAGCCGTGACCCTATCCCAGCTTTTTTGAGGTGCATTGCTGCCACATCAAGTTTCTAATAAATTCTCACTTTCAGCGTCTGACATGTTCTATTTATATTTATTTACATTTCACACAGCATCCCAACTTTTTTGGAAATTGGGGTTGTAGTAAGGAAATTATTCACAAAACATTCTCAGTATACATGTAAATCATGTGGCCACGGAATAGCATCCATACAACATGGCAGGTTTTGTGTTTCAGCAGGCATAATAATCAGTCCAGATGCGGCGAGACTCTTGAGGACATTAGCCATCTGTCAGTGATTAAAATACCTGCTGCTTGCGTTCTCCTACACTCGCTTGACGTCATCTTCCACCACCCTAGTGCACTTACAATACTCAAGAACATACAGTGCACAGAGCATTTAAACCACTCTGGAGTATTCTCACTCCGAATGCAGAGGAAGCACCAGCTGGCAAACTGCCAATGGGAAGAAACTTCTGAAGTCTTGACTTTATGATGCTGCTACCTTAGTGTTAATGGAGGAAGTAATTCAGACCACCACATGTAGCCGTCAGCTGTGAGGGTATATACTAAAACATGTATGTATGATAGATAGATAGAGTAAATGGAATGAAGGATGAACACAGAAAGACAGACAGGCACATATATATATATATATATATATATATATATATATATATATATATATATATATATATATATATATATATATATATATATATATATATATATATATATATATATATATATATATATATATATATAGATAGATAGATAGATAGATAGATAGAAGGATGAACACAGAAAGACAGACAGGCATATATATATATATATATATATATATATATATATATATATATATATATATATATATATATATATATATATATGGATAGATATATATATAGATAGATAGATAGATAGATAGATAGATAGATAGATAGATAGATGAAAGGATGAAGTCATTTTCCTTCTGGTTCTAGTGCTGCTGATTAATGGTCAGTCCGTCAGCAGGGGGTCAGCGCTGTCCAGCTGTAAGATGACTCATTATAGAGTCTAATAGCAGTGTGTACGAATGTCCTGTAGACGCAGTGTGTGATTCAGTCTGTTGATGAACAGGCTGACTTTATTAAATGTGTGTAAATGGTGGGCTCAGCGTCCCGAGTTTGTTTTGTCACATTGTGAGTTTGTTTTGTCCCTTCAGTGGATCCAGCTCCACTCCTACGACGAAGCCAGGACAGTTTGTTAAGTCTGTTTGCTGTAGAGTCATTCCTCCAGAACACCGCGGCCCAGAACAACGCACGTAAACCTGTGATGTCACTGGAATGAATTCCAAACAGGCTGTTTCTGCAGCATCCTTTTAATACACACTCACAGGCAAAGGTTCGGGCGCCGCTGGTCAAATGACCTGGTTTGCTGATGTCCCGAGAGACGTTAACGCATCACTCATGTCACCAGGGAACAAAACTCCACACGAAGGAATGAATTCACATCTAGAACGAGATACAGAGCAAAAATCTGACCCAAAAAACAGTACTACACTATTTTCCACTATGTTTATAGTTAGTGGCTCCTCACCTTGCCAGCTGTTCCTTGTCTCCCTTGAGTATTCAAACCCTCTGTTTGCTCCTTGTCTCTGTCTGGCAGTTGTGTATCGGGCATTGTGTCTTGTGGAGCTGCTGTTCATGGATTATGGACTTGTTCTTGTATATGGGTACGTGTAGAAAATCTAGTTTCTGCCTGCACATTGAACCTGGCATTGGCATAACTTCTGTTGTTTAATGTGTTGTTATGGTAACAGACTAGGAGGGTTTGGGTTATCTAATTTAGTTAGCTAGTGGATTAGATAATAATTTTAGTCAGAAAGTACTCTGAAACGTAAAGTTACATTACTCTTTGGCCATGCCCCAAACTGCAGACTGCTACTACACTAAATATATATAAAAATAGAATATAATAAATAAAATAAATAAATGAATGAATAAATAAAAGTACACCATCATTAGAAGTACTGTCAGTAGTGCAGTATGTAATGGTCCAGAGGGGGTGCTGTTTGGGACACAGCCTTACTGTCTCACATTAATGTTAGTCTAGTCTAGTCAGGAAACCTCAACATACATTGTTTTGTCATTTCATTATGCTCCCAAAGAAAATAATACTTTTTTTTGGTTATATATGTATATAATCCAGACATTGCATGACAGCAGTACCATGTAATGTGGAGTATCTTGTTTAGTTTGTAAAGTGATCTTTAATTGGATTTATCTAATAATAAACAGCAGTACAGATAATGTTATATTCTGTTTGTTTTTTATTTGTTTATTTACTGTAATTCCACAAATGTTATTCTACGTCCTTTTACATACAGTGATTTACTACCTTAGCTACAGTGGGATCAGCTTATAGGTAATATTTTAGAGCATAGGGTGGGCTTTAATTCATATTAGCATATTATAAGTATTTGAAAACACGAGTGAGACCAAATCCTCTTTTAAAGGTTTACTTAGAAATAGAGATATTAGACATAGAGATATTAGTATGTCTGCCTTAACGTGCAAGCATTACTAATTTCTGCCTTTTAGAAAATACAACAATTATGAATTCTTACTAAATTATATTCAACACATTTTAAACTTTTTAACTTAATTATTGCTACCAGTGCATTAACCCTTAACTGGCTCTTACACCCTGGAACCTGGATGCTAATAACTATTTGTATGTCCCTTGCCTACTACTTCATCATCTCTATTATTCTTATTCTTTATTCTATTAACTGTACATTGTGAAAATGGCATGGTGAGTGGACCAATAGAAATCCTACAAAATAACTTGGAACGTATTCTGGTTCCATTGACTTACATTAAAATACATGAAGTTCAGAAACAGTGCAGTGAGTATAATGATTCAGTAAAAGTGACAGGGCGGAGTGAAGAAACGTCCCCTGAGTCTGCTGGTATGAGAGCCAAGGCTCCTGTAATGCCTGCCAGATGGAAGGAGGGTATAAAGCACATGGTTAGGATGAGAAACGTTGATGATGTTGCTCGTCCTGTCCAGACAGAGCTTATAGTAAATGTTCTCAGTGGTGGGTAACTTGGTACCTGTGGTGCACTGGGCAGTTTTCACCACCTGCAGGAGCACTCTGTGGTCAGATGCGGAGTAGTTTCTGTACCACACTGAGATACAGTGGTAAAGAGTCTGAGATGTGGATGCCAAGAAAGTGGAAGCCAGGCACACAATCTTCTACAGATCTGTTGATGTAGAAGAGGATGTGTGCCTGACTCTGAACCCTCCTGAAGTCTGTGACAATCTCTCTTTTCTTTTCAAGTGTTGAGCGCCAGGTGCTGCACCTCATCCCTGTAGGCTGTTTCATTGTCACCTCTGATCAGACCTATCACCATGGTGTCTGCCAACTTAATTACAGAGTAAGAGCTATAATCAGGAGCGCAGTCATGCGTGAACAGGGAAGAACAGAAGAGGGCTCAATACGGAGCCTTGTGGCACACCAGAGTTCAGGGTGATGGGGGAGGAGAAGAGCATTCCTAACTTACCAGACAGTTAGTCAGGAGGTCTAAACTTTAACTGCAGAGAGATGTCCTGAAGTTGAGGACATCCAGAATCACCAGCCACACTCTAATTTTGTCTCTCTACTCTTCCAGAGACAATGACTGATCTCCTGTCCTGTTGAATGCTGGTGGAAGATTGACCATCAGGGCCTCCTCCTCACCTTAGTTTTCCTCTTCATTCTTGCCATCTACTACACCCTTGACTGCATCATTGGTTCCCCTTGTGAGTCTTGGTTTCTTCCTCCAGTCTGAGGGAGTTTTCCTTGCCACCGTGGGCTCTGGCTTCCTCACAGGGAGATACATGTGGTAACTGTATGTTTCAAACTTCTGTAAAGCTCCTTTATGACTGTTACATTACCCTTTTGATGGAAACCAGGGGACAGGGTGGATGTAGCATGAGATGTGTGGAAAACATTGCCAGTTAAGACCAAAGACAACCAAAATTTTGCTAATGCTTATTTTCAATTTATTTTTAATTTAAGACATTCAACAGTTCAACCAACGTGTTCAGCTGGACTTCAGACAGTGCCAAAGGAAATAAATAAATAAAACGACTTGCCTACCTGTCCCACGTCTCTTCCCTGACAAGAAAAATACACGAGTCGCCCCTTACCTAGTGCGTGTATATACAGATACTCAACTATCTGAAATGTAGGGTGTTTCTACTTGCCTGTCCACGCTGAGTTGGTAAAAACTGTAAGAACAGCCTCAGCTGAATCATTCACATTAACCAGAGCCAGTGTAGTGATGGGCAAATGATACCGAGGCTTCGGAGCTTGTTTATGAAGTTTATGAGTGATGTCACTGATGACGTCTGAAGCCTCGCTGGTTCAGGACGTGGTTCGAGTATTGGCGTGATTTATTGTTTATTAATAAAAATTAAAGTCATCATCACAATCACTGTCCCATCTCTTAAAACCACTGCACCAGTTTTAACATCAATATCTCACGTACTATTGGATTTTATTTACTGACTGAAATCATACTGGCAGTTTTTTTAAATTAACAGACCCACACAATCCAACACAGATCAGATGGTTTTTTTGAACCATCTGGAGGGAAAGTTTCAACGCTTCAAGAGGCTTGATCTGGCCATCACTAGAGCAGTGTAGTAGCAAGCCTCTTGTACCAGAAGCCACGCCCTCACTCCAGAAACAGCACAGTCCATTGGTCACACATCAGAATCACCAGCAACAGGAAAGAACCAGGAGAGCAAGGGAGGTGGGGAGAACCAAGAAAACAAACACACCAGTCTGGAACAAAACAGTGACACTGTTGTATAAAGTGCTACACAAATAAACATGAATTTGTTAAATACTGAAGTGAAGTCAACAAACAGCATTCTAACATAGAGAGTGTTGACAGTCCAGATGGGTCGGTGGAGCTTGGAGTGCTGCAGAAATGGCGTCCTCTGTTGACCTGTTGCTGTAGTAAGTAAATTGGTGTGGGTCCAGACAGACGGGATTTCTGATAAAAAAGAACTAGTGTTCAAAGCACGTGAAGATAATGGGGTAAGTGCGACAGGGTGGGAGTCACTCAGGGCGAAGAAGACAAATGCTTTGGCACCGACACAATGGCGGCGTTCTTGAAGCTAGTTGGGACAACTTCCTGGGCCAGCGACAGATTGAAAATGTACGTGAAGACCCCGGCCAGCTGCTTAGCACAGGCTCTAAGCGCAGGACTGGGTATTCCATCAGGGCTAGCTGTCGTTTATTTCGTTTATTCCCCTGGCTTAGAGCGTGGCAGACATCCATGGTGTAAGTGGCTTTTCATCAGGTGGTAAATCTGTTTTGAAGAAGGTCTCCTTATTTCCCCTATCAAAGCACAGAAGTGGCTAAGCTCATCGGGGAGCGAGGCACGGTTGGTGGGAGGCACAGTGCTGGGTGGTTTGAGGACAGTAGGTAATTGTATGTCTTGTCACATAAGAGTTGAAGTGCTCTTCAATCCGTTGTTTGTAACAGTGTTTAGCCTTTGAGATACCTCTTCTAAGGTTGGCTTTGGCTGAGCTGTAAGCCTCCCGGTCTCCAGACTTAAAGGCAGAATCTCTTGCTCTCTTGAGCAGGTGGAGAGCCTCTCTGTTCATCCAGAGCTTCCGATGAGGGAAGCCACACAGCTGTTAATATGTTTCAGGCCAGAGTTGGTATAATATCAGTGTTGATGTCAGAGCCTGTGATGGCTTGGGCTGCAAACACACTCCAATCTTTGTGCTATCTATCCTGATCTGGACAGGATTGCTATAGGTTTCACACATTTAATGACTGAAGTGTACTTGAGGAGCAGGACCGAAGAGAGGTGGTCATACTTTTTAATGTGGGGAAGGCTTGTGGCTTTGTAGGCGTTCACCAAACTGGTGTACACATGATGTCTGTGCCATCTAGTGGTTCAGGAGACAGTAAGTTTGATCGGTATCAAGTTTGAATAGGATAATGCCACTATGTTCAAGTTTACAAGCTACTAGAATGTAATAGGTTGCACCACATAACATAGCTTCAATGTAGCTTTATAACTTATTACCTTACAATTTGTACATGCCCTACAGTTGGTGTAACTTTTAATTAGTGAAATGGCTGGTAGGTTTGATTGATGGGAAAACAAACATAGGTCTTGGTTTGCTGAAGAACTGATACCAAAGGTTAAGATTACATCCTTTTGATCAATTTGACGACTTTGATTTATATTCATTTTATTGATCGTAAATAGAAAAGATCACCAACCATCGAGCCACAGATTCGCAAGACAACACAGTTAGGAACGGAGCCCTTGGTACAACTTCCTAAGACTGTCTGAACTGAGGAATTTTTAAATAATTATAATTTTCGTTCCTGCTGTTCAGTAAATTTAAATGGTGATTATGTTAGCCACAGCTCTGCTTACCTTACTGGCATTAAAATATTATGCATAAAAATCTCAATAGAGTCACAATCTGACTCAATATAAATAACACAACAGACGGACCTTCAGTAAAGTAAACATAGCATGGAAAGAGTGATTTCATAGCGTGTCCAGATCATGTGTGAAATGTTTATGTTTATGTCTGGAAGCGTTCCTGATTGGTTGCAGAGTTAAAACATCATTTGTGGGCCAGTGTTTTCAACTACAATTACTTTAGCACTACTACTGAAGATGTCCAGTAAGCTTCTGTGGTGCAATCGAAAATGTGTGCATTGGTAGCTTTGAACAGACCACTCTTTACACCCCAACAATTACAACCTCTATGCCAGAGGTCACTAATAGGTGGACCGTGGTCTGGGTCCGGACCCAAAGCTATGAACTATTAAGAGCAATTTAATTTATGATTTTTTTATTTTATTTTAAGAGGCAGGGCTTTTCTTGTCTTTACAGTATACGAGCTTTGCAGCGCAGTAACCTTACAGAACAATCGCGTGTGTTGTAAGATCACCAAAGAATCCTCTGCCAATCAGATCTGTGCATATTCGGGAGTGGGGCGCACACACAGGCGAGGTACAAAGCGAGAAGCAGCAGTCGGAGAGTAAAGCAGGTCAGAGAAAGAATAACGAGCTCTAAAAAAAGGAAAGTTGATGGCGAAACTGTTTTAACCGGAAATGGACCAAGACTTACGTTTATTCTTCCCACAGGCGGCTCCAAACCAACAGGCCAGTCTGTGAAACTGAGTTAACGAGAAGAAGCTGCTTTATTTACTGTTTCTATAAATAAACACTTTAAGATGCCCTTTAAGCAGACTTCAAGAGTGAAAACATTTATTTGAAGTTTATAAATAATTATTCAGTTCAGCATTTAATCAGTAAATATACTGAAATGTACTGAATGGTATGTGTGATGTGTTGGTGTTTCAGTAGCTGATGGTATAAGATACTGATACTAGGCTTCAGTAAACAGGATACACCACTGAATCAGAACACGCGTTAGAGATGATGATGGTCTGGACCTTGGCTTGAGGAAATTTCCTCTCACTGGACCTTACTGAACTCTAATTAAATACCACTGATCTATGATCTATGAACAAACATCTGAATGGAGAGAAGTCTTAGCTACTAGTTAGCCATTAGTTATATACAGCCTTCCAATGAGCCCCTGAACTCAGTATAAGGTATAGCTCTTCTGCTACAAATGACGTCACCACTCCAGGGTTCTGCCTGGTTAGCCATCTCCTTATTGCGTCTGCTTCTTATTGTGGTTATGTATTTGGAAGCATGTATGAATGACAATGCATTTGTAGAAACTTGGAATGGTCTTGGAATTGTGGAACCAGTTCTGAACCTGGACTGGGTTTGGATACCCAACCTTACTTCTCACTGTAGAAACATATCAGGTGTTGGCTTTGTTGGCTGCTCAAGTCAGGAAAAGGGTATTTCCCAATTCCCAACCTCGCTTGCAGCACACGTTCCTGATCTTGTTTCTTTTGAGCCACAGCAAACTGTTAGAAACTGCAGTTAAACAAATCTCAACGAGGAGAAATTCTCATCTGGACTCTGTTTTGTTCCAAATCAGCAGAACATTATTTCACACTAATGAGACCCCAACATACCTAGCTGCTCTCTTCAAGTGTTTGTTTAGGATAATGTATGACCGCAGGTCAGCAAGAGTGACCCTGACCAGAAGAAAGAGCCACACGATGTTTCATTTTGTGTCTCGAATCCATGGCACGAATGTTTACTCGACTTGATGGATTTCACAGGGCTGTCAAGATGAATGGTAAGAGTCCACACCATATACATGTCCACAGAAACATCTCACACCAAGTTCTTCTCCACTTCTTGGCCTTCTGATTGTACCTTCTGATACCTTTATGGCATGTGGTTCTCTAGCATCTACTAACTTGTTATCAAGTTGAGCTCATTATCAAGTTATCGGCCTGTGAATCTGTCAGAAAGGTCCATACTTGAAAGCTCGAGAGGAAGAGGTTTTGAACATTTCTTCACAGTTTGTTCTCCAGGCCCTGTGGAGCACAATTAAAAACTGATTAAGAATTCCGTTTGTGGTCAGTAAAGTGTCGGCCCTCTGTGCACATATGGGGAACTTCTCTAAAAGTTTCTAGGCCCAGTCATTCTCAATGCGGAGAACTCTTGGCATTTCTGAGCGAATTAAGTGACTGAAATCAAGGCCTTAAAAACTTCAGCCTCTGAAAGTTCCTGACTGGTGCAGGACTAAGAGGAGAGGGCATCTCAGCGTGGCTCTGCAGCTGCACTTTAATCTTCACCCGGCTGTCATGTCCTGCCGTGAAGAGTGGACGTTATGTAACTGGGTTATGGAATTGAGCGAGGGGCGATCGGATGCCAGGCATGGCACATGGATGCAGAAGGCCTGACAGCACTATGCTGTAACGTCAGTCTGGCTTATCAGGAGTCATGACTGAGTGCTTGCTGTTATGCATTAGAAAAGCAAGTCTCATTCAGCTGCTACACTGACAGATGTCCATGCCAGTTCTGATGCCTCATGTCCGTCGGTGATATGATCAATCAAATTAAATTTATTTGCTGTATTACAGCTGATGTCGTCACAAAGCAGCTTTACAGGAATTTAATAATAAGACAAATTCAACAGAGCATAAAATATTGAGAGCATAAATAATCAAAAGCATAAAATCATAAAATTAGAGTATTCTGAGACACTATCAGATAAATAAAAGTGCAGTACAGAGAAAGTAGAGTGAGAGTAGAGGGAGAAAACATCTGGATATGGATGTACATTAACGCTCAAAAGTTTGGTGAAATGTTCTTGTTTTCAATGGAGTATCTTCTTCCTTAACACAACAATGGACTGACGGGTCTCTAAAGAAAGTTGTTTCTTTCTGGTCATTTTGAGTCGGTCAGCAAGCCATCAACTGCTGATCTTCAGATACTAAACTAACCTAGAATGTTGTTCCCTTTTATACTCACTTATTAGTAGAATGTTTTTCAGCTGTGCATCACAATTGAGCAAGAGTGTCCTAACAACCAATTAGTCCAATAACATCCTTAACTTGGATTGGCGGCCGTACCAGGAGATTTAGACAGAGGACTGAGAATTACTGATAATAGGACTATATGCACAATAGGCCTTATATACAAAAATAGACTTTAATACAAACATTTTTATTCTTTAAAAATCATCTGATACACTTACATTAATTGAGAAATGGACAATATTGTTTGTGAATTGCATGAAAATTGCATGAAATGAAATTCTAAAGTGATCCTAAACTTTTGAGCGGTAGTGTATGTATGTAGTAGACTGTATCCAGAATGTAGTGTTGTAATGTTAAGCTGTTCATGAGTGTGATGGTGTGTGGGAAGAAGCTTCTCTGTGATCTTGATCCTCAACTGGCTGAAACGCTGACCTGAGGGAAGATACTAGAGAAAGAAACCTTGAGGGGAACCAAGACTCACAAGGGGTGACCCATTCTCCTCTGACCAAACTTCTCAAACAGTACTGATATAATGACTGTAACACCATATACTTCTGTTCAACTGCTCAGACGTGCTTATATAATCAAAATATGATATAACTAAAGTAATTGTAGTACAGATGAATAACAGACTAATGATGACATTTAATGAAGTTAGAAGGCTAGTGGTAACTAGTTAGAGTCCATATTCATTTCAATAGAGTCTGTAGTGAAGGTTAGACAACTAGTCTGAGGCTAGGTAGCTGGTTTGACAGCAGCAGGGCCCAACGATCAGTCTGGTGGGTGACTTGGGTAGCAGGGGAACCTGTGGTCAGTCTTCCATTGGTGTCGGTCCAGAGAGGTGGGCAGTCATAAACCTGGAAAAGATAAAGAGATGGAATCAGTTCTGTTTAAATTTATGGAGATGGGAAGAATGTGCAACATTATCAGAGTGTAGCTAACAGCATAACTACAAGAACCAGAAGGTAACAAAACAACAGGGACACCCTGAAACACTGGCATCCCTCCGCTACATTGTCCACAAAGCCGAGTGATGGCTTGCAAGCGGCGAAACTACAAACTTTATCAATGGAAAACATTAATTACCAAAAGCTAAACTAAACAAGCAAGTTTTCAGCCTAGATCTGAATACTGAGACTGTGTTTGTGTCCAGGACATTATCTGGAAGATCATTCCAGAGGGTTCTTCCCCCTGCTGAGGATCTGTGAATTCTGGGAAGTAATAAAATGTCAGCACCCTGTGATCTAAGTAATCGCGATGGTTCATAATAGGAAATAGGGTCTTGCAGGTACTCAGGAGCGAGACCGTGTAGGGCTTTGAATGTCAATAGAAGAATTTTATAATCAATACAGAGTTTAATTGGAAGCCAGTGCAGTGCTGATAGGACTGGGCTGATATGATCAGATTTTCTGGTTTTAGTAAGGACCCTGGCTGCAGTGTCTGGAACATCCTGACAATAATCAGGAAAATAATCTAGCCTTAAGGTAGTGAAAGCATGTACTAGTTTTTCTGCGTCATTCAGGGATAAAGCACTTGTTTGCTTGGTGATGTCATGAAGACATCATCTTGTGGCTTTTGGTCCCAAAATAAGGACCTCAGTTTTATCATCATTTAGAGAGAGAAAGTTTTGTAACATCCAGCATACCTCGTTTACACAGTCCTCGATTTTCTTCCTCTATTTTTTCTAAATCTAAATTTGTCATTAGCTTTGGCTGATATATACAGCTGAGTGTCATCTGGGTAACAGTGGAAGCTACTGCCATGCTTGCTTATAACTTGGTCGAGTGGAACCGTGTAATATAAACAATCACACACACACACACACACACACACACACACACTCCCTTCTACAGAGGTCAGCACAGCGAGTCAACTCGCACGCTAGATTTAGAAAAGTGTTTTACATCGGATGCCCTTCCTGACACAACCCTCACCACGTACCCGGGCTTGGGACAACACACACTCACGCACACACCTACGGACAATTTAGAGTGATCAATCAACCTAACATGTATGTGTTTGGACTGTGGGAGGAAACCCACTCAAGCACAGAGAGAACATGCACACTCCAATCCAACCCGAATCGTCTTGCTGTGAGGTGACATATATATAGTGTGTATGTATATATCGTATATATGCGTGTGTGTGTGTGTGTATATATATATCTCAAGCTAGACTGGAACTGGACCTTTGCGAGCGCTCAGTTTTTACTTTGTGTTGAGTGAGGCTGTGCTGAGCTTTCTTGTAGGTGCACAATAAGGGTCATGTTACAAGATGACATCACCTTGTAAGAGAGAAAAGGGCTGGAATTCCAATTGAGTGTTTCAGGCAGCTGAGAAAAGAGTGTTTGAAGACTAGTTACATGCACAAAAAGCTACAATGCACGCTAAAGCAAAGACGGAAACCGGAAAAACCTAATAGGAAATTCAGTATGTTCCCTTCAACGTAACAACTTATTTCAAGTAAAAGCTTCTGTTCTTCGCTGCCGGTACTCTTTTGACCATTCTCTGCTTTCCCCACTGCCCACACTGTCGTCAATACCAGCAAGAGAGCCGCACAAGTACAATGACGCTCAGACTCTTGGCCAAACACACCACCGGCACCCACTCAGAATGCTGCTGGAGGGCCGTGGTCAAAGCCTCAGTGTCGGTTCTCTTAGCCGGCCCAATCTATGTGTCCTTGCAAGCCCTCTCTTTCTCTGCCCTCCAGCCGGGCACTCTGTGTAGCAGAATTGAAAAACATGACCAACTTCTCTGTAATGCAAATCCAGGTGAATCTACTTCCAGACACTGGCATCAGCCCACAGTTCCCAGATTGACACGTCCCTTGTTCAGACTCTGCAATCCCATTAACAAACGTGGCTCTTAAAAGAAAGTTATTGTTTTTTTTTGGCACCAGGCGTTTTTTTTATTCTGTATCGATCGGCTAGAACATCACTGGGGTCTTATTTCATAGAAACCGAGAGGAGTGTGCAGCCAACCTTGCTCGGTAGCAGTCCAGGCACGAAACGGGAGGTGACAGTGAGGCGCGGTACAGCATGTTAAACACGCCGGGCCGTGTTTGGAGGGGTTGCGGATCTCTTGCTAAGTATGTGATGTTTAATTGGCTCCAGACGGCTGCGTTGCCCGCTAGGAGAGCTGCCATATGTGCTAATGTGGCCCTCTCTTAACCCCGCCATTATGAGTGTTAATGAAAAATGTTTCTCCTTAGGTGTAATCCCGAAAACACCCCGAGGGGGTTTTTAAATCTGTGCCCTCACAGTTAATACGCCCCCCCTGCCCATTCTCGAATCTCCTGTGTGTTTCGCTGTGTTCGCTTCTGTGGAAATAAAAAAAGCGAGCAGACCTTTGACTCTCCATGTACTTGTGTTTGGGAAGTCATTTGCATGCTGTGCTTTGCTGTTTTTGTGCTTTTCAGGGTTTTTTTCTAATCTTGCGAGGCAGCGGTCATTATCTTGAATGACTATGCTGTGGCACTTACATCAGAGGCTTTTCAAATAGCGATTTACTTTAGCCGTTTATTCTGATTATTTATTTAAAGTACACAATGTCCGGACACTAATTGCTATTTCCTACTAAGCAAAAGTCATTTTCTGTAAAGCTACAAGCCATTTCACCTTTAATCTCCAATTAATTTACCTGCCTCGGCTCGAGTCACTTAAAACATACATTTTATATGAGCATAGCATAGAAACAGGGCTTAATTAGTTTGAACTTCTCTTTAATTGCATTGGACGCATAAAGGAGGCATACAAAGAGCTGCTTTCCAGACAGATTAAACTCTGCTTTTCATTAAACTCACGTATCAGTGGACACTGTAGCTTCTCTGCTGAATAAACCACCATAGACTTCTTGTTTTATTGAACTTCCAGTAGTACAGGGGTTCTTAACCTTAACACAAGACCCACCTGCTCACAGCCACAAAGCATAAAATGCAGTTTTCTTTTCCTTTTTTTTTCTTAAAGCTCAAACTCATACACACACACACTGGGAAAGGAGTGCATTGAGGGTCTTTGGGGGGGTTTAAAAGTGTCTTTTATGAAGTGCTGACACTAAAACCCAGAGAATCTGAGGTGGTAAAAGAGCAGATCATACATTCCGCTTCAGTCACAGAAACCAATATTTTTTTTAATAGAATTTTACAGTTTATAACCAGACATTAATCCGAATTTAACCCATCCATGCAGTGAAACACCCACATATACACACACTAGTGAACATACACACTAGGGGACAGTGTGCACACATGCCCGGAGCAGTGGGCAGCCCTACTCACGACACCCGGGGAGCAGTTGGGGTTAGGTGCCTTGCTCAAGGGCACCTCAGTCGTGACCTGCTGGTCCGGGGATCAAACCAGCGACCTTGTGACTGGATCCCTAATCTTCAGGCCACAACTGCCCTAATAAAGGAAATTGAAATGTAGGAGGCAGATGTGGACGGTGATCTGGAGCTGCAGTCCATCAAGTTCTCACTGAAAATGCTCCACTAGGTTTCCCACTAGAGTAGCAGTTTGGTCTTGAGATGTCTGTTTGGCTTTGAGGGCTTTTGTAATTCATCTCTGGCTCCGCCCACTGCTCTTCATCACAATCAAGCACTGATAAGAAACCTGATATCTGCTGTTTTCTCAGCTAATCAGTTTGCGTTTAATCACTTGAGGCGCTGATGCTCGGTCAAACATATCTAAGAGCTGAAGTCAAACGCAGATCTTCGCTGTTATTTTATGTCTAATTTGTTTTAGAACAGCAGCTGGTGCTGCAGGAACGATGTGAGAGTCTGTAAAGATTCGGACAGTAAAGATTCTGATGACAGTGTGGCGCCGACTTGCTGCTGGAAGATGGAGACAGATCTGCCGATGAATCTCCTTCATATGAGTGGGACTGGAAGTGGGCCGAGATCTCTGGTTAGCTAACTGTCTGTATCAGTACTGACAGTACGCAGTGTTAAGGCTATGTTGATTACAATGGAAAAAATGACATCCAATAATTAAGTTAATCTCATGTATGTTTCAATGATATTTAGAGATGTTACCAGCCCACTATGAGCTACTGCCTCCCCCTGAGTACAGACATCTGAACCAATGCTATTAAGCCTCCTCAGCTTGCTCAGGAGGTCATATTAAACATGCACTCTGATACTCTCTGCAAAAGAAGTTTCTATTACTCGACATTACTATACCACCATGTACAATGGGTACCAATATATACTGTAAAAAGTGCTTCGTTGGTACAACCTAAAAAAAAATTACATCATGTGGTAACTAGTTTTACTCAAAATATTACTTTGATAGAATTTGTTCATTCAAACTAGTTAAACTTAGTCAATAAAAATAGTTCAAAACAGTGGAACTTCCAGAATAGTGGACTATATAGTGAATGGGGCACAGTTTCAGACGCGATGGAAACAGCAGAGGATCGGCGTCCTCTTTTATGCTAGTAAATCGTCAACATAGTGATGGATTAGAGCAGCAGCAGTGAGCCCCCCCAGTTCACATCCTGCTATTATAGTATATTGCAAATGTGGGGAAGTTGAAAAATTAAGAATAAATGAAAAACATTGTTAAGGAGTTGGATTATAATGTACATTCATTTAAGGGGGCTAAATAATATGAATGGCTGTGGTAGTTGTAGTAGTACTAACAATAGTAGAAGTAGTAATAATAGTTGTAGTTGTAGTTCTAGTAGTGGTAGTGGTGCTAACAGTAGTAGTAACAGGTAGTGGATACAAGGAGATAGTTTTAATGCTATGGCTGATTGGTGTACATTTTAGTAGTACTAATAGTAGTAGCAGTAGTAATGGTTGTTGTAAAAGTAGTAGTACTAACAGTAGTAGTTGTTGTAATAGTTGTAGTAGAAGTACTGGTAGTAGTGCTAAAAGTAGTAGTAATATAATAGCAGTATAGGGAGTAGATACAAGGTGGTGGTTTTAATGCTGTGACAGATCGGTGTATATTTTAGTAGTACTAATAGTAGCAGTAGTAGTAGTAATGGTTATAGTAAAAGTACTAGTACTAACAGTAGTAGTAGTAGTAATGGTTGTAGTAAAAGTAGCAATACTAACAGAAGTAGTAGTATTGTAATAGTGGTGGTAATAGTGCTAACAGTAGTAGTAATACAGTAGCAGTATAGGTAGTAGATACAGGGTGGTGGTTTTAATGCCATGGCTGATCAGTGTATATTTTAGCAGTACCAATAGTAGTAGAAGTAGCAATGGTTGTAGTAAAAGTAGTAGTACTTACAGTAATAGTAGTTGTAATAGTTGTAGTAGAAGTACTGGTAGTAGTGCTAACAGCAGTAATAATATAGTAGCAGTATAGGTAGTATATACAGGGTGGTGGTTTTAATGCTATGGCTGATCATTCAAGATTCAAGGATTCAAGGATTCAAGGAGACTTTATTGTCATTCGCATCACATGTGGTACATGGGGTGGAACGAAATTGTGGTACCCAAGGACCCAGTTTTACCCAGACAGCAGTACTTAAATAAATAAAATAAACATAAATATATAAAATATATGAAAATAAAATAAACAGGAATGGAGAAGGTAGCAGCAGAGTGTATTAAAGTGACTGGTGTCGTAAAAGTGTCAGTGCAGTAAAAGTGTCAGTGCAGTGGTTCCACTAAGTGGCGTTTAAAAGTCTTACAGCTTCCGGAATGAAGCTGTTCCTCAGTCTGTTCGTTCTACACTTAACGCTCCGCAGCCTCCTGCCTGAGGGGAGCGGGACAAACAGTGAGTGTGCTGGATGAGTGGGGTCCTTCATGATGCAGGTGGCCCTCTTCCTGCATCTGGAGGTGTATATGTCCGTGGTGGTGGGGAGGCTGACTCCGACAGACCTCTGTGCAGCCTTCACCACCCTCTGCAGAGCTTTCCTGTCTGCAGCAGAGCAGCTTCCGTGCCACACGTTGATGCTGGAGCATAGAACGCTCTCCACCACACATCTGTAGAAGGAGGTGAGGACCGAGCTCCCGAGCCCAGCTCGCCTCAACCGCCTGAGGAAGTAGAGCCGCTGATGTGCCTTCCTGACCAGGCTGGAAGTGTTGTTGCTCCAGGTGAGGTTGTTGCTCAGGTGAACACCCAAGTACCTGTAGCTGGAGACCACTTCCACCGCAGACCCTCCGACATGCAGGGGGAGGTGGGCATGTCTGCCCCTTCTGAAGTCCACAATCATCTCCTTCGTCTTCTTTATGTTGATGCAGAGGTTGTTCTTCCTGCACCAACCCTCCAGGTGTTCTACCTCCCGTCTGTAGCCAGACTCATCACTGTTTGTGATGCATCCGACCACTGCCGTGTCGTCCGCAAACTTCACAATATGACAGCCTGGGTGGATGGGTGAGCAGTCATATGTGAGCAGCGTGAACAAAAGGGGGCTCAACACACAGCCCTGAGGGGAGCCAGTGCTGAGGATTGTGGTGGAGGAGGAGAGGTTGTGGATCCTCACAGACTGCGGCCTGTTGGTCAGGAAGTCCAGGACCCAGTTGCAAAGAGAAGAGCGCAGACCAAGTGAGGAGAGCTTATCTGTCAGTGTCTGGGGTATCATGGTGTTAAAGGCGGAAGTGAAGTCCACAAAGAGCATACGGACATAAGAGTCCTTCTGCTCCAGGTGGGTGAGGGCAGTGTGGACCACAGAGGAAATGGCATCGTCTGTGGATCGGTTCCTCCTGTAGGCGTACTGGTGTGGGTCCACAGTGACGTCGATGGTGGCTTTGATGTGGGTCATAACCAGTCTTTCAAAGCATTTAGTGACTATCGGCGTGAGAGCTATCGGCCGGTAGTCATTCAGACCTGTCACTGTGGAGCTCTTGGGGACCGGGATGATGGTGGCGGTCTTCAGGCAGGTGGGAACAGCTGCCTGGGTGAGGGAGACATTGAAAATGTCTGCCAGGACCTCGGAGATCTGATCAGCGCACTCCCGTAGTACTCGTCCGGGTATATTATCCGGACCAGCACTTTTCCGGGGGTTGATCCTCCTGAGGGTCCTCCTTACCTCTGCTGGTGTCACACAGAGGGGTACTTCTCCAGGTGGAGGGGTGAGTCTTATGCTGGGCGGGGTGTCAGGGTCCTCAAAGCGGGCATAGAATTTGTTGAGAGCCTCGGGCAGGGAGGGGTCTTTGGAACATTGTGCATCTCTGGTTTTATAGTCTGTGATGCACTTAATTCCCCTCCACATGCTCCTAGGATCCTGGGAGGAGAAGTGTCCCTGGATTTTCAGAGCATATGCAGCTTTGGCCCTCTTAACACCTGCGGTCAGCTCTCTTCTAGCCCTCCTGAGTTCCTGTGCGTCGCCAGACCTGAAGGCAGCATCCCTAGCTTTCAGTAGAGAACGCACCTCTCCATTCAGCCAGGGTTTCTGGTTCGGGTAGCAGGTCACTGTCTTTGTGGTGGTGACATCCTCCACACACTTGCTGATGTACCCGAGGACAGCAGATGTGTAATCCTCCAGATCCAGCTCCCCCTCACTCTCAGCAGCCTCCCTAAAGACATGCCAGTCTGTGCAGCCGAAACAGTCCTGCAGCACAGCGTCTGCGTCACCGGGCCACACAGTGATGGTCTTCTGTGTGGGTCTGGAGCGCCGCAGCGGGGGGTGGTATGCAGGGACCAGCATAATGGAGATGTGGTCGGAGAGCCCGAGGTGGGGGTGGGGGACGGCTCTGTACGCGTCTCTGATGTTGGTGTAAACACGATCGAGTGTGTTGTCTCCCCGTGTTGGAATGTCTATGTGTTGGTAAAACCTCGGCAAAATGTTCGTCAGGTTCACGTGGTTAAAATCCCCCGCCACCACGTAAAACGCCTCCGGATGCTTGTTCTGAAGCGAGCTGATGTTGTCATGTAGCTCTTTCAGTGCGTTGTTAGCATTAGCATCCGGTGCTATGTAAACGGCAATGACGAACACAGCTGTAAACTCCCGAGGCAGATAGTGTGGCCGACACTTCACGGTCAGCTGTTCTGTTGCCTCGGAGCATAGGGCGTTTACCATCACACAGTTTGTGCACCAACCTTTGTTTATGTAGACGCATAAGCCGCCCCCTCGTGCTTTTCCGGACAGCTGGTTGCGGTCCGCGCGGAAGAGCTGCCGGCCGGCGAGCTGGAAGGCTGAGTCCGGCATGCTGACGTTTAGCCATGTTTCCGTGAGACAGATCACAGCGCAGTTCCTCATCTCATCAGAAACACTCATCCTCAGCCGCAGAAGGTCCAGCTTGTTGTCCAAAGAGCGAACATTGGACAGGAAGAGAGATGGAATCGGGGGTCTGTCGGCGTTAGCCTTGAGCCTGGCTAGCACGCCGGCCCGCTTCCCTCTCTTCAGTCTTCGCCTGCATCGCTTCCTTTTGCCCTTTGTTCGTACCGCTCTGACCCGCCACGCCGGTGTCCGGAGAAGTTGTAGTCTGCCCAGCTTGGCTCTGAAACTACTGTCCATAGTTGCTACTTTTGTGGCAGAGCTGTCCTTAATCTTAAAAAGTTCGGTTCGGCTGTAACTCACAGGCTTAAGGCGCGTGAAATCGCTATCAGAACCGACGTAAAAATAACTGAAAGCTGGGTTTTCGCTGGGAGCGTGAGAAGCTGCTGCACCACCGCGCGCGGCCATCTTGTCAGATTGAACGCGCGGCCATCTTGTCAGATTGAAGTAGTAGTATTGTAATAGTGGTGGTAATAGTGCTAACAGTAGTAGTAATACAGTAGCAGTATAGGTACATAGCAGTATATAGTATATCAGTGTATATTTTAGTAGTAATACTAGTAGTAGTAATGGTTGTAGTAAAAGTATTAGTACTAACAGTAGTAGTAGTTGTAATAGTTGTAGTAGAAGTACTGGTAGTAGTGCTAACAGCAGTAATAATATAGTAGCAGTATAGGTAGTGGATACAAGGTGGTGGTTTTAATGCTATGGCTGATCGGTGTATATTTTAGTAGTACCAATAGTAGTAGTATTTGTTGTAGTAAAAGTATTAGTACTAACAGTAGTAGTAGTTGTAATAGTTGTAGTAGAAGTACTGGTAGTAGTGCTAACAGCAGTAATAATATAGTAGCAGTATAGGTAGTGGATACAAGGTGGTGGTTTTAATGCTATGGCTGATCGGTGTATATTTTAGTAGTACCAATAGTAGTAGTATTTGTTGTAGTAAAAGTATTAGTACTAACAGTAGTAGTAGTTGTAATAGTTGTAGTAGAAGTACTGGTAGTAGTGCTAACAGCAGTAATAATATAGTAGTAGTATAGGTAGTGGATACAAGGTGGTGGTTTTAATGCTATGGCTAATCGGTGTGTACTTTAGTAGTAATAGTAGTAGTAGTAATGGTTGTAGTAAAAGTAGTCGTACTAACAGTAGTAGTAGTGACAGTGATGGATCAGAGCAGCCATGGCGACACCTCCAGTTCACATACTGCTATCATAGTGTATTGTAAATGTGGGGAGTGGTTGAATAATGAAAAATAAATAAAAAAACATTGTTAGTTAAGGAGTTGGATTATAATGTACATTAATTTGAGGGGGCTAAATAATATTTGCGATGCCCCCCCAAAACTGGTCTGGTAGTGCTCCTCAAAAAGATTTAAAAGACAGGATATTAGTTTTCCCATAATCTTATTATGACCGAATATATAAGTTATATATTATGATTGATATAACTGTTCACCAGCAGGAAGGCAAATATTAGTTTGCGTTTCCGCCACTGCTGACGATGCTGTGAGTCTGTGGGAGGCGTGGCCATACTAAGAGGTTCTCGGAAGGCACCACCCTTTATGTTCTAGTACTGATGTTGTGCACATCACTAGTGCAGTGCAGTGTTATTTGTGTTATTCTGTGTACATTACAGAACACTGGATGTGCACACTGTATAAGACAGTCAGAGCACAGCTCAAAACATTCATTCAGCTTGTCTTCTATCAGGACGCTGCTGTGAATTTCATGCTTTTCATACTTGCTGGACTTTTGTTCTTAAGCTAACTAAGCCATCTTCTTTCCTCTGACTCAATCTTCCCTGCTCTTATGACTGCTCTTATCTTTCTGCATTATAGTCTTTCTAAGGAATACTCATACACACAAACACACACACGGGTGAAGCTGTAGATTGAGGGTCTTGGGGGGGATTAAAAGCTTCAAGGACACATTTCTATTTTTCTGCTCTTTGGCAGCACTGACTCATCTGCCCTTCGCTGACTAACACTTCACACGCTCACCCCTACTTCACCCAGAATCGAATAAGCATCTCACGAATCACGCTCGGAAATATCCGGCAGACTGAAAAACAGCAAGCGTCCCACATAAACACCAGCGTGGTTCTTTATTTACACTGATTACATGCAGTGTTAAAATGTATTATCTGTTATTCACAATCCATCTGCGCTCAGCTCGCACTCAGGAGAGGATCGGTTTAATTATTTGATGATTCTGATATACATACATAACTAATGATGATTCGTTCTGCAGTTTGGGGAGAATTCAGCCCTCAGTCTGTTGTAAATTAGACGTGGGTGGTAATAGTAGTAGGAGTGATAGTAGTAGTATAGTATTACTATTGATTTATATTTGCACACAAGCAAGTGCAGTAAAAAGCAGAATACAAACAAATAGCAAAAAAAGGAAAGAATGTGCAGGGGAAGTAAAAAAGCCCAGAAACTCCTTGAAGTAGTAGTAGAAGTAGTAGTGATAATAGTTGTAGTAGTAGTGATAATATTAGTAGTAATAGTAGTAGTAGTAATAGTAGTAGTAGTAGTAATAGTTGTAGTAGTAATGATAATATTAGTAGTAATAGTAGTAGTAATAGTTCTAGTAGTAGTAATAATAATAGTATTAGTAATAGTAGCATTAATAATTGTAGTAGTAATTGCAGTAGGAATAGTGGTAGTAATAATAGTAGTATTGACAGTAGTAGAGGCTGTGATAGTTATAGTGGTAATAGTAGTAATTGTAATAGTGGTAGTAATAATAGTAGTATTGACAGTAGTAGAGGCTGTGATAGTTATAGTGGTAATAGTAGTAATAGTAATAGTGGTAGTGGTAGTAATAATGATAGTGGTGGTAGTCGTAATAGTCTTAGTAATAATAGTGGTAGTAGTAATAGTGGTAGAAATAGTAATGATAATTGTAGTTGTAGTAGAAGTAGTAATGGTAGTAGTAGTCATATTGTAGTAGTAGTTGTAGTAGTAATGGTAGCGATAGTAAAAGTGCTAACAGTAATAGTAGAGCTAACAGTAGTAGTAATATAATAGTTGTAGAAGTAGTATAGTAATGGTAGTAATGCTAACAGTTGCAGTAGTAATAGTTATACGTGTAGTAGTGGTAGTAGTTATATAGTAGTATCTAGTGCTAACAGTAGTAGTAGTTGTAATACTTATGTAGTAGTACTGGTAGTAGGTATATAGTAGTAGGGCTAACAGTAGTAGTAGTTGTAATACTTATGTGGTAGTAGTGCTAACAGTAGTAGTAGTTGTAATACTTATGTAGTAGCACTGGTAGTAGGTATATAGTAGTAGGGCTAACAGTAGTAGAAGTAGTTTTAATACTTATGTACTAGTAGTGCTAACAGTAGTAGTTGTAGTACTTATGTGGTAGTAGTGCTAACAGTAGTAGTTGTAGTACTTATGTGGTAGTAGTGCTAACAGTAGTAGTTGCAGTACTTATGTGGTAGTAGTGCTAACAGTAGTAGTTGTAGTATTAGTAGTAATTAGTAGTAATAGTAGTATTAGATGATTTTCTGAAACTTGCTGCTTTAGTCATTGTAAAGCACGAATGCTATAAGCTCATTGTATTGGGTGTTTCGCGATCAGAGGCAGTGCCGTGTCTGATCAATAAGTGAACAATCCTCATTTCTGTTAGAAGGAGACCATGAATGACAGAAATGAATGGATGAATGGTGTTGTCATGGTAACAGTACATCCTGCTGCACTGTATCAGTGTGAGGAACTGACAGCTCAGAAGCAGAGAGCCGCTGTGCATTCTGGACATCCAGTCTGAAAGCCTTCTGAGACATGTACACGTAGTTTCAGCTAAATGTATTTTACATTAATGAAATATGTTCTTTCTCCATTAGCTGTGACCACTACAGTGGATCGTTTCTGGTCATCTGCTCTAATGAAGTACAAACTCCAACCTTGACCTTCCAGGCACATCAGTGTGGGGGAGGTGGGAGCCAATGTGTCAATCATTTTCTTCCTGTGGGATTTGCCTGCCTTCTTTCTTTCTGGGCATGTTGCAATTGTCTCTGCAGACAGTCTTTCCAAGCATGGTTGGATCCTACACTGCTTCTTCTTAGTTAAAGAACAACAAACAACTCCAACTATAGCAACAGGAATTACATTATTAGCAGTAATAAGGCCAGTCAAGCCTTGTTAGACTCTACCTATTGCTTGTGCTGTGCTCGTCAATCGACAGATCAGTGTCATATGCCCAAGTCTGCTCTTCAATGTCGCTGAATCATCCCATGTAGCCTCACACAAACCAAAGTAGCACCACAGTTTGTGGACGTTTTCACTTCAACCATTGTGATCAACTAGTGATGGGGAGCTGATTCCAGCCAAAGAGTTTTAGTTTGAGTAAAGAGAGTTGCACAGACTCTGCTCACAAAACTGATTTCTATACGTCCTGCACTGTAATTCTTTATTTTCTTATTGATTTGGGTACAAGATGGTTTAATCCCTCCTGTATCTCTGCTTTATGTTTGGCTCTGATGCTGTTATGCATAAAATTAAGTGGAGTTCAGGAGTCAGTCCCATCGGTTCCAGCAGCAGGAGTCGAGAGTCAATTCCAGAGTCAATTCCAGAAGACATGGATTCGTGCATCACTATGATCAACTACTGGAAGGTACTGTTTTATCAGTGCGTTTAGTTTGTCTGGATAACACCCCGGTCACATAGCCAGTTCGTTGTTTGGCCAGGTCTTTTGCTGTTTCTTGTATCTGTTTGACTATTCGGCGTGAACTCTTACAGAAAGAAGTTCATGGATCTCCTCAGCTTTCCATTTAGTCATTTTTATCTGGTGGGTCTTACCTGCTCTGCAATAACCTGCTCTATTCACACATGGGCTCACATGGGCTGGCAGGATAAAGTCCAGGTAAAGTTCCAGACATTTGAATGGGGCTTGAGTTTTTATAAATGCCTGCAATAAACGAGAAGCTTTTTTGCTGTAAAGAGTGAAGAATTTAAACCCATTTGCCATTCATGTTTGCACACATAGCAATTTGAACTCCAACGTTGAACCCATCCATGCAGCCCACACCCAGCCACTAGACACTCACACTAGGGAGCAGTGAGCACACTTGCTCATAGAGGTGGAACATACAGGAAGCAGTTGGGAGTTAGATGCTCAAGGGCATTTTAGTCGTGCCCTGTCAGTTCAGGGGACCAGACCTTCTGGTCTCAAGTCCAGTTCCCTAACATCATGTAGAGGTCGGACCATGGTCCAGATCTGGACCCAGATGTTGTCCAATGCGGACCCAAACCGATAAACTACTGAGAATGATTTAGACTGTGTTTATTTTAGGTGGTGGAGCTTTTCTCGTCTTTACGGTATACAGGTTTTACGACACAGTGAACTCGGAGACCAAACGCGTGCGCTGTAAGATCACCGAAGGCTCCTCAGCCAATCAGATCTGTGCACATTGGGGCGTGTGGCTCGCGCACATGGGCGAGGTACGAAGCGAGAAGCAGCAGTCGGAGACTAAAGCAAGTCAGAAAGACTAACAAGCTCTAAAAACAGAAAAGTGAAAACTGAGTGTTTAACAGGAACGGTTCTGGAATGAACCTGCTCGTCTAGTTTTGGAGAATACCGCTCTGTACAACCAACATGTCAGTCTGTGAAGCTGAGTTAACAAGAAGAACCACATTTTATTTAATTTCTCTATAAATAAACACTTTAAGATGCTCTCTTTTCAAAAGAAATCTGTTTTTTTAAATGAGGCTCTTGTTCAGTTCAAGATATAAACAGTAAATATACTGAAATATACTGAAAGGTATTTGTAATAAGTTTGTCTTTCAGTTGCTGATGTTATAAGATGCTGATACTAGGTAACTTAAATATACAATATACAACACTGAAACATAACACAAGTTAGAAATGATGATGGTCCGGACCTTGGCCTGAGGAAATCTCCTCTAACTGGACCTTACTGAATTCTAATTATATACCCCTGTCCTATAAGATACTATGCCTATTAGAACCAAACAAAGAACCAGGAATTTTAAGAGGATACCTCCAGCTGCTGTCCCCTCAGTCCGACCTCTAATCCTATGAGCAAATATATCATTTACACACGTCAGCTTTTAATCAAGTTCAGCCAAACACGGAGTGAAAGCTATGAGTGGAAACCCAAGTAGAAGGAAAACAGGGAGCAGTGCTTGGACAGCGCTAAGAAAAGACAGGAGGACGATAGAGACTGTGACTGTGCATGCACAGGACATAATTATGGAAGCCTCTATATAGTCCAGGGCACGAACTAAACCTTTGCTTTAATTGAATTTTAACAGACGTGCAAATTCGTTACAGTGAGCTGTGGAATTATTGGCCTTTTGCTTTTTCAGCTCTGCCTGAAAGGAAGTAGATGAGGAGCCCTACTTCTCCTCCAGCACCTCTGGTTATGTTTATACAGTATGATGATGCATGATGATTCATAATCAATAAAGCTGACATTTAAGCACAAGAAGCACAAGGTGAAGCAGGGACACGGTGACCAGACAGAGCCCTTTTCACGAGGCCCCGGTGGGAGAAGTCCAGTTCTTTTTTATGATTTGTTATGCTCTGTTATTTTACTCTTATTTAAGGTCCCAGGCTCCGAGTGTCCCTGGCTGTCTCTGTGGACAGAGCCTGACCTTTGCTGTGGATAAATCACAAGTCTGTTATTGGAGGGTCAGCGTTCTCTGACTTGGTGGCGGACGGTAGAGGCTGAACTGCGTTTGGCCCTTGTGAGGTCCACAGTCCACACGGGGAGGACGCGATGTGGCACCGAAAGGAAACGGGAATCCCACACAAAACTAATCCCAGCACTGGGAATGCTGGAATGTGGGAGCTGTTGCTGTGGGAAAAAATATGGAGGAAGGGAATGTGTTGAATGACGGAGAGAGAAGAAGCAGAAATATAAGGGATGACAAGAAGAGGGAAAGAAAAGAGAGGGAAGCGGAAGAGAGGAAGAACCAGAGGACGATAGCAACAGGGAGAGAGAGAGAAGAAAGATAAACGTAGCGAAAGTGAAAGAGTGAGAGAGTTTAAGTTTAAGAGTGAAAGAGGAGGAATAGAGGAGAAGAGAGAGAGAAAAGAATTAGATGTGAGGAAGATAAGAGAAGAAAGAGAAGGAGGGAAATGGATAAGAGAAAGGAAAGAAAGAGAAGAAAGACAAGAGATGGGAAGAAGATGAACTGGAAAAGAGGAAGAAAGGAAAAAGAGAAAAGAAAAGACAGCTGGAGACAGAAAAAGAGGTGAGAAGACAGAAGTGAAAGAGGAGACTGAAGAAAGAAAGACAGGTAAGGATAGGAGAAATGGAGAGAGGGAGAGGAAAGATGAGAGAACAAGAGAAGAGGAGGAAAAGAAACAATAGAGAACATGAAGAGAAGAAACAACAAGTAAAAGAGGGAAAGAAAAGTGAGAAAGAAGAGAGAAAGAGGGAGCAAAAGTGAGGAAAGAGGAGAGAAAAACAGAACAAAGAAAGAATAAAGAGAGGAGAAAGAATGACAGAAAGAAAAGCTAGTGAGAGAGAGATGGAGACAAAGAAAAAATAAAGAGAAGAAAGAAAAGACAGAAATAAAAGAACTTGGTAGAAGAAAGAGAAAGAGAAAGAAGAAAGAGAAATCGAGTGGAGGAAGAGAAGAGAATGAGAAAAAAGAGGTAGAGAATAGAGGAGAAAGTACAAAGAGAGATGAAAGACTAAGAGAAAGTAAGGAGGGGGAGAGAGGAGAGAAAAGAGAAAGAAGAAAAACGTGAGAGACAGAAAGAGAAAGAGAAAAGGAAAAGAGAGAGAGAGAGACAGAAAGAAAGAGAGTTAAGTGAAGGGATGAGGAGGGAGATGATGGAGCTGAGTTGAGGCCTGCAGTGTTAGAAACACACACACGCTGCTAACAGGTTTATCTCTGATCATCACGCTGCAGTGAACCGGAAGACTGGACAGGAATGCCAAATGAAAATAATCCCAACTCCTAAAAATTCCCAGGAAAGCTGCTGGGGGGCCTCAGGCTGCCGCTGCTGCCGCTGCTGCCGTGTGGGTGTTGGATTTAGGATGAAATGAAGCCGTAATCACTGTGAAATGTGTGGCTCAGCCTGAGGCTGCACAGGTTCCTACACAACATTCACTGCTATCTCAGCTTCTCATGCTGCAGCTGAACTCAGACTCCGCTCAGACTCTGCTCAGACTCCGCTCAGACTCCGCTCAGACTCCGCTCAGACTCTGCTCAGACAGGACTGTGTTTATTCCAGATACTCATATTCATATTCCTTCAGTACTCAGAGTAATAGAGAGTGATTAGTATTGAGAGATAAACAGGAGCGAGTGTGAGCTGGTCCTCGTGTCACTGCTAAAGTGAGCTGATCTATTTTTTTATGTGATCATACGTTTCATCACATATGAACACACTTTTTCACCTTGATCGTGTGGTTTTATCACAGGAGGTCACAATCATTTATGTGATGTTTCTCACAAGTGATTCTTTTTTTAAGCATTAATGCATTTTTCACACGTGCTTTTACACATGATTACGATAACGTTATGGTGATGTAGTGGTTAGTACGGTGGTGTAGTGGTTAGTATGGTGGTGTAGTGGTTAGTATGGTGATGTAGTGGTTAGTAAGGTGGTGTAGTGGTTAGTATGGTGGTGTAGTGGTTAGTACGGTGGTGTAGTGGTTAGTATGGTGGTGTAGTGTTAGTATGGTGGTGTAGTGGTTAGTACGGTGGTGTAGTGGTTAGTACGGTGGTGTAGTGGTTAGTACGGTGGTGTAGTGGTTAGTATGGTGGTGTAGTGGTTAGTACGGTGGTGTAGTGGTTAGTACGGTGGTGTGGTGGTTAGTATGGTGGTGTGGTGGTTAGTATGGTGGTGTAGTGGTTAGTATGGTGGTGTAGTGGTTAGTACGGTGGTGTAGTGGTTAGTACGGTGGTGTAGTGGTTAGTACGGTGGTGTAGTGGTTAGTATGGTGGTGTAGTGGTTAGTACGGTGGTGTAGTGGTTAGTATTGTGGTGTAGTGGTTAGTATAGTGGTGTAGTGGTTAGTATGGTGGTGTAGTGGTTAGTACGGTGGTGTAGTGGTTAGTATAGTGGTGTAGTGGTTAGTATGGTGGTGTAGTAGTACGGTGATGTAGTGGTTAGTATGGTGGTGTAGTAGTACGGTGGTGTTGTGGTAAGTATGATGGTGTAGTGGTTAGTATGGTGGTGTAGTGGTTAGTACGGTGGTGTAGTGGTTAATAAGGTGGTGTAGTGGTTAGTACGGTGGTGTAATGGTTAGTACGGTGGTGTAATGGTTAGTATGGTAATGTAGTGGTTAGTATGGTGGTGTAGTGGTTAGTACGGTGGTGTAGTGGTTAGTATGGTGGTGTAGTGGTTAGTATGGTGGTGTAGTGGTTAGTACGGTGGTGTAGTGGATTAGTACGGTGGTGTAGTGGTTAGTATGGTGGTGTAGTGGTTAATACGGTGGTGTAGTGGTTAGTATGGTGGTGTAGTGGTTAGTACGATGGTGTAGTGGTTAGTACCATGATGTAGTGGTTAGTATGGTGGTGTAGTGGTTAGTACGGTGGTGTAGTGGTCAGTATGGTGGTGTAGTGGTTAGTATAGTCGTGTAGTGGTTAGTATGGTGGTGTAGTGGTTAGTACGGTGGTGTAGTGGTTAGTATGGTGGTGTAGTGGTTAATATGGTGTTGTAGTGGTTAGTATGGTGGTGTAGTGGTTAGTATGTTGGTGTAGTGGTTAGTACGGTGGTGTAGTGGTTAGTATGTTGGTGTAGTGGTTAGTACGGTGGTGTAGTGTTTAGTATGTTGGTGTAGTGGTTAGTACGGTGGTGTAGTGGTTAGTATGGTGGTGTAGTGGTTAGTATGGTGGTGTAGTGGATTAGTACGGTGGTGTAGTGGTTAGTATGTTGGTGTAGTGGTTAGTACGGTGGTGTAGTGGTTAGTATGTTGGTGTAGTGGTTAGTACGGTGGTGTTGTGGTTAGTACGGTGGTGTAGTGGTTAGTACTGTGGTGTAGTGGTTAGTATGGTGGTGTAGTGGTCAGTATGGTGGTGTAGTAGTTAGTACGGTGGTGTAGTGGTTAGTATGGTGTTGTAGTGGTTAGTATGGTGGTGTAGTGGTTAGTACGGTGGTGTAGTGGTTAGTACTGTGGTGTAGTGGTTAGTATGGTGGTGTAGTGGTCAGTATGGTGGTGTAGTAGTTAGTACGGTGGTGTTGTGGTTAGTACGGTGGTGTAGTGGTTAGTACGGTGGTGTAGTGGTTAGTACGGTGGTGTAGTGGTTAGTATGGTGGTGTAGTGGTTAGTACGGTGGTGTAGTGGTTAGTACGGTGGTGTAGTAGTTAGTACGGTGGTGTAGTGGTTAGTACGGTGGTGTTGTGGTTAGTATGGTGGTGTAGTGTTTAGTAAGGTGGTGTAGTGGTTAGTACGGTGGTGTAGTGGTTAGTACGGTGGTGTAGTGGTTAGTATGGTGGTGTAGTGGTTAGTATGGTGGTGTAGTGGTTAGTATGGTGGTGTAGTGGTTAGTAAGGTGTTGTAGTGGTTAGTACGGTGGTGTAGTGGTTAGTACGGTGGTGTAGTGGTTA
>CM038702.1:8050812-8170812 GCA_021613375.1 Megaleporinus macrocephalus
TTAAGAAAGTAAGTCAGTGTGATGGTGAGTTGAGATGAAGGCTAGTAAAGCGTGTATGTTAGTTATGGTTATATGTAATGACTAGTTAAGAAAGTAAGTCAGTGTGATGGTGAGTTGAGATGAAGGCTAGTAAAGCGTGTATGTTAGTTATGGTTGTATGTAATGACTAGTTAAGAAAGTAAGTCAGTGTGATGGTGAGTTAAGATGAAGGCTAGTAAAGTGTGTATGTTAGTTATGGTTATATGTAATGACTAGTTAAGAAAGTAAGTCAGTGTGACGGAGAGTTGAGATGAAGGCTAGTAAAGCATGTATGTTAGTTGTGGTTATATGTAATGACTAGTTAAGAAAGTAAGTCAGTGTGATGGTGAGTTGAGATGAAGGCTAGTAAAGCGTGTATGTTAGTTGTGGTTATATGTAATGACTAGTTAAGAAAGTAAGTCAGTGTGATGGTGAGTTGAGATGAAGGCTAGTAAAGCGTGTATGTTAGTTATGGTTATATGTAATGACTAGTTAAGAAAGTAAGTCAGTGTGATGGTGAGTTGAGATGAAGGCTAGTAAAGCGTGTATGTTAGTTATGGTTGTATGTAATGACTAGTTAAGAAAGTAAGTCAGTGTGATGGTGAGTTAAGATGAAGGCTAGTAAAGTGTGTATGTTAGTTATGGTTATATGTAATGACTAGTTAAGAAAGTAAGTCAGTGTGACGGAGAGTTGAGATGAAGGCTAGTAAAGCATGTATGTTAGTTGTGGTTATATGTAATGACTAGTTAAGAAAGTAAGTCAGTGTGATGGTGAGTTGAGATGAAGGCTAGTAAAGCGTGTATGTTAGTTGTGGTTATATGTAATGACTAGTTAAGAAAGCGTGTATGTTAGTTATGGTTATATGTAATGACTAGTTAAGAAACTAAGTCAGTGTGATGGTGAGTTGAGATGAAGGCTAGTAAAGCATGTATGTTAGTTGTGGTTATATGTAATGACTAGTTAAGAAAGTAAGTCAGTGTGATGGTGACTTGAGATGAAGGCTAGTAAAGCGTGTATGTTAGTTATGGTTATATGTAATGGCTAGTTAAGAAAGTAAATCAGTGTGATGGTGACTTGAGATGAAGGCTAGTAAAGCGTGTATGTTAGTTATGGTTATATGTAATGACTAGTTAAGAAAGTAAGTCAGTGTGATGGTGAGTTGAGATGAAGGCTAGTAAAGCGTGTATGTTAGTTGTGGTTATATGTAATGACTAGTTAAGAAAGTAAGTCAGTGTGATGGTGAGTTGAGATGAAGGCTAGTAAAGCGTGTATGTTAGTTGTGGTTATATGTAATGACTAGTTAAGAAAGTAAGTCAGTGTGATGGTGAGTTGAGATGAAGGCTAGTAAAGCGTGTATGTTAGTTGTGGTTATATGTAATGACTAGTTAAGAAAGTAAGTCAGTGTGATGGAGAGTTGAGTGTGCATGTTAGTTATGGTTATATGTAATGACTAGTTAAGAAAGTAAGTCAGTGTGATGGTGAGTTAAGATGAAGGCTAGTAAAGCGTGTATGTTAGTTATGGTTATATGTAATGACTAGTTAAGAAAGTAAATCAGTGTGATGGTGAGTTGAGATGAAGGCTAGTAAAGCGTGTATGTTAGTTGTGGTTTATGTAATGACTAGTTGAGAAAGAAAGTCAGTGTGATGGTGAGTTGAGCGTGTATGTTAGTTATGGTTATATGTAATGACTAGTTAAGAAAGTAAGTCAGTGTGATGGGGAGTTGAGCGTGTATGTTAGTTGTGGTTATATGTAATGACTAGTTAAGAAAGTAAGTCAGTGTGATGGTGAGTTGAGATGAAGGCTAGTAAAGTGTGTATGTTAGTTGTGGTTGTATGTAATGACTAGTTAAGAAAGTAAGTCAGTGTGATGGTGAGTTGAGATGAAGGCTAGTAAAGCGTGTATGTTAGTTATGGTTATATGTAATGACTAGTTAAGAAAGTAAGTCAGTGTGATGGTGAGTTGAGATGAAGGCTAGTAAAGTGTGTATGTTAGTTATGGTTATATGTAATGACTAGTTAAGAAAGTAAGTCAGTGTGATGGTGAGTTGAGATGAAGGCTAGTAAAGCGTGTATGTTAGTCGTGGTTATATGTAATGACTAGTTAAGAAAGTATGTCAGTGTGATGGTGAGTTGAGATGAAGGCTAGTAAAGTGTGTATGCTAGTTATGGTTATATGTAATGGCTAGTTAAGAAAGTAAATCAGTGTGATGGTGAGTTGAGATGAAGGCTAGTAAAGCGTGTGTTAGTTATGGTTATATGTAATGGCTAGTTAAGAAAGTAAATTAGTGTGATGGTGAGTTGAGATAAAGGCTAGTAAAGCGTGTATGTTAGTTGTGGTTATATGTAATGACTAGTTAAGAAAGTAAGTCAGTGTGATGGTGAGTTGAGATGAAGGCTAGTAAAGCGTGTATGTTAGTTGTGGTTATATGTAATGACTAGTTAAGAAAGTAAGTCAGTGTGATGGTGAGTTGAGATGAAGGCTAGTAAAGCGTGTATGTTAGTTGTGGTTATATGTAATGACTAGTTAAGAAAGCGTGTATGTTAGTTATGGTTATATGTAATGACTAGTTAAGAAACTAAGTCAGTGTGATGGTGAGTTGAGATGAAGGCTAGTAAAGCATGTATGTTAGTTGTGGTTATATGTAATGACTAGTTAAGAAAGTAAGTCAGTGTGATGGTGAGTTGAGATGAAGGCTAGTAAAGCGTGTATGTTAGTTATGGTTATATGTAATGACTAGTTAAGAAAGTAAGTCAGTGTGATGGTGACTTGAGATGAAGGCTAGTAAAGCGTGTATGTTAGTTATGGTTATATGTAATGACTAGTTAAGAAAGTAAGTCAGTGTGATGGTGAGTTGAGATGAAGGCTAGTAAAGCGTGTATGTTAGTTGTGGTTATATGTAATGACTAGTTAAGAAAGTAAGTCAGTGTGATGGAGAGTTGAGATGAAGGCTAGTAAAGCATGTATGTTAGTTATGGTTATATGTAATGACTAGTTAAGAAAGTAAGTCAGTGTGATGGTGAGTTGAGATGAAGGCTAGTAAAGTGTGTATGTTAGTTATGGTTATATGTAATGACTAGTTAAGAAAGTAAGTCAGTGTGATGGTGAGTTGAGTGTGTATGTTAGTTATGGTTATATGTAATGACTAGTTAAGAAAGTAAATCAGTGTGATGGTGAGTTGAGATGAAGGCTAGTAAAGCGTGTATGTTAGTTGTGGTTATATGTAATGACTAGTTGAGAAAGAAAGTCAGTGTGATGGTGAGTTGAGCGTGTATGTTAGTTATGGTTATATGTAAAGACTAGTTAAGAAAGTAAGTTAGTGTGATGGAGAGTTGAGCGTGTATGTTAGTTATGGTTATATGTAATGACTAGTCAAGAAATTAGGCAGATAGCAAGTTACATCTGTAAATGATCCAAGCTTTTCTTAAGAACCACAGAAAATAAACTAAATATCAGGTGGTGTTTGTAGCAATTTGGAGCCTAAAATGCACCAAATCTAAAACAGTGAGTATATTCAGTTTAGTTTGTTTGCAGTAAGTGGGTCAGCAAGTGTAGGACAAGCTTCAGTATTGTAGCTGAGTGTACAGTAGCCAGTCCTGTGAACGTATAATATGATATATAAAGGTCTAGTAATAAATTTCAATAATAGTAATTATTAAAATGTTTTTTTTTTTTCAAAACTGTACAATATGTCTTATTTTATCTTATATGTTTACTTTTGATCTTTAATTAAAAATATATATATATTTTATCTGATTACTCGATTAATTGATGGAAAAATCGATAGAATACTCAGTTACTAAAAATACTAAAAATTATTTTAAAAAATCGATTGGTGCAGCCCTAGTGTCATGTGAGTGTATTCTCTGAAAGAGCTTCCCGATCTAGCAAGATAAAATATAGAAACCTGCTTTATTCTTGTTCTAGTTGTCTTATTTTAGCTTTGTGAATAGCTTTATCGCTAAACCAATTGTCGAAGGAACGACAGAAGGATGATGTTAATGACATGGCCTACAATGACATTCCAAATAATTTTATGCTTCCAACTTTGTGGCAACAGTTTAGGACCCTTTCCTGTTCCAGCGTGACTGTGGCTCAAAGCCAACTCCATGAAGACACAGCTGGATGAGTTTGGTGTGAAGTAACATCACTGGCCGGCTTAAAGTCCTGACCCCAACACCAGTGAGTACCATTGGAATGTATTGGAAGGTTAGCTGTGAGCTAGGACTTCAAGTCTAATTGATCTTTTGACTGCATGGGCGACTGTTATTGCCACAAAAGGCGGGTCGACTCTAAATTATTGCCCATGGTTTTGAGTGGGATGTCCAACAAGCTAACATACTTTCGGCCATGTAGCCTATCAGCGCAGTATCGCTGGCGGAGCAGCGACTGTCATTTGCTCCAAGCTATTCCGTAGGCAAACAGAGAGCCCTAATTGCTGGGGGAGAGCAGATTTATTGAAGTTTGTTTCTGCTGCATTGTGTTTAGCTCCCGTTGTGGGACGTGGGAGGTGATGTCGCTGTTTATGACCTCTGTGTCTGTCTAATGTCCATAAAGCAGGAAAATGCCCCCATGGCTTATTTTTCAGCTCTAATGATGATCATACACAGCTGCATAGCTTCAGCCCGTAAAGGTCCACAGTGTTCATTCACATTAACACAGTGTGAGAAAGAAGACCTACAGTTCTGTGTGTCTATGTGGGGACCCTTCTATCTTGAGGTAGAAGCGGATTCCCATAATGTAAACCATTACGTTTTCTAAGGAGAAGACATGTTTTAAGGTTGTGATTAAGACAACGCTCTACGATCTGTGAAACCATGATGCAAACATTATGCAACTGAAATGATCCAGAGATCACTACTGAGTAAATTCAGCTCAGCAGTCACATGTTTGCTGGGTACTCCAGCGTTGGTTGGATGAGACTCACACGGCATAGCACCACTGATGCTTCAAAAAGAACACAGTGTTTGGTGTAACGATTCTTTGTCTAGAAATGCTTGTTTCTACCACCCGATTTCCAAAATAGTTCTAAATAGTAGCAAACTGCAGTGATGGGTAATTCATTTACACCCATTTTAATGAAAAAAAAATGAAAAGACATATCAAATGTTGGAATTTTGAGATATCTAGGCCTATTTTGATATACAGTAGAGGCCTATGGCATGTTTGGGTTGGGACAGGGTTAAAAAAAAACCCTCACCATTGGCGTAGGAACTGGGAGGGATGGGGGGACATGTCCCACCCAATATCAGAAACAGGTAGATTTGTCCCACCCAAAAATTAAACCACAGAAAAAGCAGAAACTAAGCGTTTGCAATTTGCGCACTGTGTTTGTTGTTAGCAATTGGCTCTGGTTGTTAGATGGTCTGGGTCTATCAGGTTGTTAAGGCTTGTGTTGAGATGCCTTTTCAGAAATATTCTGCAGTCAGCAGCTTCACTGACCTGAGCTCTCGCCTCGCTGGAACATCGAATAGCTCGCACCAACTTTAAACGTGAGGTCAGTGATGAGAGATATGAACAGCAACGATTACCATATATACTGCAATAAAACAGCTTTAGTATAATGTGTTGTTATGGTAACAGACTAGGGGGTTTGGGTTAGCTAACCTTTATATTAACTTTAGTCAGGAAGCACTCTGAAACGTAAAGTTACATTACTCTCTGACCACGCCCCAAACTGCAGACTGCTACTACACTGCATACCTAAACATAAAATATAATAAATAAAATAAATTAATTAATGAATAAATAAAAGGACTTTATCGTTAGAAGTGCTGTCAGTAGTGCAGTATGTAATGTTCCAGAGGGCGCTGTTTGGGACACAGCCTTACTGTCTAACATTAATGTTAGTCTTGTCTAGTCAGGAAACCTCAACATTCATTGTTTTGTGGTTTAATTTCAGCATTAAACCACAAAAGAAAATAATATATGTTTTTGGTTATATGTGTAGATAATTCACACATTGCATGTATTATTTAAAAGTTTACTGAAAACAATACCATGTAATGTGGAGTATCTAGTTTAGTTTAGTTTAGTTTGTAAAGTGATTGGATTTATCTAATAATAAACAAAAGTACAGGTAATGTTGTATTTTGTTTATTTATTAGTAATTTACTGTAATTCCACAATTATGTTTTATATGTCACTATACATACAGTGATTTACTACCTTACCTACAGTAGAATCAGCTTATAGGTAATATTTTGGGGGATAGGGTGGGCTTTGATTCATATTTTGATTCAAGTTCAAGTTCACGCATATATTCGAATATAACAACACAGTAGTTCATTAATCTAGACAATGCCTTACAAAGGACAGAGGGCTTAAGTAACCAGTGAATGTAATGAATGAAGTGGAGTGAATTTGGATGATGGTGTTAACTGTGGGTTAAATGGTGGTCACATGTTATTCCCCTGTGTTTATTTGCATGGATGTTCTTGGTAGATAACCCGTCAATTTTTGCCAGCCTCTGCACCCAGTGCAAAAAGGGGCTGGTAGATTGTTGGCAGTCAGCGCCTGTCTTAGCAAATCTGCCCCATAGCCCCAAAAACACAAGGAGAGTCACTCTTGATGCCAAATAAAGCTCACTCCTTCCTGACTTCCCTCAAAACCATGCTAATGTGTGATCTTCTTCCCACAGCCTGTGCGTGTGTGCTTCAACAGTGTTCCATATTTTAGTTCAGCTGTTATTTTCGGCTTCAGACGCAGGGGTGTTCACAGGGGGTGGGGTGGCCCCTCAGTGTGCAGTGTGCTCAAGCTCACAGCAGTTTTCATTGCCACTTCCTGTCCCACTGAGAACGAGCAGAGGGGAGTGCAACACTGCTGTGACGCACAAAACGTATCACAACCTTAGGACTCAGTCCTATAACCTCTGAACGCTCATCAGGATTAAAGATTTCATGTTGTAGATTTCCAGTGTGAAGGAATTTCGCTTGGAGTGCTGACCTGCTTTGAGCCGTGTTGAAGTCCCAGGCGTTCAGTTGGCTGCTTCTAAAGCAGCGAATACGTTTCGGGAGAGTCTGCATGTACGGGAACGCTGCATGCTTCTGCATGGGAGGCCTCCTGGGTGCACTGCTGCCAAAGGAGCTGAGGCAACACGTGCAGTTAGCTTTCCTTTGCATCCTGTGACAGCCAAAGCAAAGCGTAGGGTCTCCAGAACACACGGCCTTGAGAGAGGACTGAGGGCGCAGATTATGTTCTAAAAACTTCTGCTGCCGAGAGACTGCAGAGGGGTAAGGATTCGGCATGGACCCGGGACTCTGCCCAAACTCTGTGAGGCCATCAGAATGGCTGAGCGTTGATAAGCTCACTTGGCCATTGATACATCACATTACAAATTTAATGATCAAGGTGAAACATCTGAAACCATAGAAAGAATTAAAAAACTTATTCACACTGTGGTGAGAGGAAGTGAATGAGCACCTCTGGAAAAGCTTTGGAAAAGAATATAAATGTGCTAGAATATAAACAGGGATCCTGGACATTGAATCTAAATGGATTTCAGCTATGATTGCACTTGTAGAAATGATTTTCAGTTCAGTTAAACTCTAGTACAGGAGCTCAGCTCTGCTGGCCATCATATAGTATCAATCTCATGTGCCGGAGGCCCAGTGTAATCTCTCTGAGGAGGTTTGGCTGCGTGGGATCACATGAGTAGTGCACGCAAGGTAGAAGGCTGCCAATCGTTCCCAAGAGCCAAATGCAAATTGGATATGCATGTCTGTCAAATAGCTGGAGAAGAACATATCATTAAATACAATTACACCAGTTATTTTTAAGAACTGCCAATAAAGTATCTCGCCAGTCTGTGCTGTAAAGGACTACATTCCACAGTAGATTAGATTAGATTAAATTAGATTCAATTTTATTGTCATTGTGCAGAGTACAGGTACAAAGCCTATGAAATGCAGTAACCATCCAACCAGAAGTGCAAAATACATTATTATTTACATAAAATGCAAAGCAGAAATTACTAAGAATTTAAGGTTATTGTACATGTGGTGGTATATAAATAAATATATAGAATGTAGGTGTACCCAGAATGTGAGATAAATGACTATAGAATGTGAATATAAATTACTATACATATATACAGTAAGGAGTGAAATGCAAGATTGCAGAGCAGCATATGTTGAACAAGTTGTAACAGTGTAAACAATAGCTACAGATATAAATAGTGCAATATGAACAGAATTGTGAATATAAATAGAACTGTACAGGTATGAAATTACAAAGATAGATGTAGTAGTGCTAATGAGTAGTGCAAATATAATCGTTAGTGCAATAAAGAGGCTAAAGTGAGGGTGTAGAGTTCAGCAGGGTCACAGCCTCAGGGAATAAGCTCTTCCTGAGTCTGTTGGTACGGGAGCAAACGCTCCTGTAACGCCTGCCGGATGGAAGGAGGGTAAAAAGTTTGTGGTTAGGGTGAGCAGGGTCCCTGATGATGCTTCTCGTCCTGCTCAGGCAGCGCTTCTGATAGACAGACTCAATGGTGGGTAATTACAATGGAACCTTATGAGTTCCGGCTCAAGCTAATAACAGAATATAAGAATATGATGGAGCTTATTGAACGATACTGTACATAATATTTGAGGTCAAGATGAAATGAAATGATCTGAGAGGAGCAAAGGAGAAAAAGAAAAGAGACAAGGAAGCATGAAAGCATAAAGCCCGTTGCTGCATTCCCTGATGTATTATTTTGCCAGACTGCTGCACAGCTAACCGTGCCGGCCTGAGCAAGAGGAGCTGCTGATGGTAGTTCCATTAGTGCTGACTAGACAGTTGAGCAGGGAAGCTGAGAGAAAACCAAAGTAAATACTTGGTGTTGAGGGATTCCCAGCCAAAATCATTCAAAGAACAATTTGGTTCTTTATTTTTATGTGGTATGTACACACGGTCTGCCATAACATTAAAGCCATTGCCTTATATCTACATCCATTGTTAAATATATCACCTCCACTTCCCGCATGGGTGCACACTTCATTCTCCCACAGGACCAACACAGAGCAGGTACTATTTGGGTGGTGGGTCATTCTCAGCACTGCAGTGACACTGACATGGTGGTGGGGTGTTATTGTGTGCTGTACTGGTGTGAATGGATCAGACAAAGCAGTGCCTGCTGGAGTATTTAAACACTGTGTCTACCGACTGTCCACTCTAAGAGTTTTATATGACAATAAAACTCTTGAATCTTGAATCTTGAATCTAGACACTCCTACCTTGTTGGTCCACCTTGTAGATATACAGTCTGAGACCGTAGCTCACCTGTTGCTGCATGTGATCCGGGTTCGAATTGCAGTCCGGGCTGTTTCCTCGTGGCTTGAGTGGGTTTCCTCCAGATACGCCGGTTTCCTCCCACAGTCCAAACATATACATGTTAGGTTGATCGCTCACTCTAAATTGCCCATAGGTGTGTGTGTGTGAGTGTTGGCCATGCAATGGACTGGTGACCTGACCATGGTGTACCACTCCTTCGCCCGATAATGCTGGGATTGGCTTCAGCCCCCCCCAAATGACCCCGACTAGCAGGATAAAGCGGAAGATAATGAATGGATGGATGATTGTGCATTAAGAAAGACATTTAGGAATTTTTTTCTGGTGACATGAACCAATCACAGCTGTCTCTGGTGATAATCAAGCTGACAGAGCAGCAACTGGAACTCTTTGATCAACATCAGGAGGATTTGTTTGTATGATTCCTCAGGGATTGTGTTAACATCTCCGAAAGCAGCAGCTCCAGTGTTCCAGCTGCTGAATGATGAGCTGAAACTGTGCTACTGTTACTCCTCCAAGTGCCATGTTTGCTCCTTTAGATCCCAAAAGCAAAGTTGTTAAGTTACTGATCATCTAAATGAATGAAGAACAAAGTTTGGTGCCAATAGGTGCTACGATTCGTAAGCTAAACCAACTATTATTAGGACCCAGTGGCAAAAGCTAAACCAGTGCTTTGAGGATGGGCCAAGGTGCGAAACACAAAATCAAAATTTTGGGTGAGGTGGGTCTGTCTTAGTCCTGCAATACTTCTAAAAGACTTTACAGTATGTCATTGTGGAATTGTAAGCCTCAGAACTTGCCCATGTTCCCCAAAAATTATTGGAAAGAGTGAATTGTTACTCTGTTACTCAGTCCATCCACGTCTTTGTGTTTCAGTTGTCTGGCTTGTCAGTCAGACAAGGGCTGACAAAGATAGCTAGCTAGCTAAAGCTGGGCAGCACAGAAAAAGGGCTGAAAAACCAAAAAACAAAGATGGAGGTTCTCAGCAATAAACACCCAATAAAATTCATAGCCCGTATCTGCAAGGGGGCCAGTTAGAGCCATGACTGACAAGCTGAGAGCCTCAGCCAATGAAGTAAAAGCTTGTGCATAAATTTGATAGGTCATATCTTACCCCAACAAAAAAGAAGTGTGCTAATAGTATGAAATAAAGTACAAATAAGTGAGTACTCTCTCTGTTTACTTGTTATGTATTTATCAGTAAAATACTAAACACAATTGTACTTAAGTATTCTGACAACTCTACTGTAAAGTCTAAGTATACTTGGCTTATACTAACAACTCTACCATGAAGTATAAGTATATTTAGTTTATACTGGCACGGCTACAGTAAAGTCTAAATATACTTAGCTTATACTGGCGCGTCTACCATAAAGTCTAAGTATATTTGGCTTATACTGGCGCGTCTACCATAAAGTCTAAGTATATTTGGCTTATACTGGTGCATCTACTATCAAGTCTAAGTACATTTGGCTTATACTGACAACTCTACCATAAAGTCTAAGTATATTTGGCTTATACTGGCGCATCTACCATCAAGTCTAAGTATACTTGGCTTATACTGACAACTCTACTGTATAGTCTAAGTATATTTGGCTTATACTGGCAATTTTACCATGAAGTATAAGTATATATACACATGTATTTAATATTTTGAGCAAGACATACTTATAAAAAGTGTTTTAAGTAATTATTCAAGTAATTATTCTTGGCTTGTACATAAAGGCATTCAGTACAATATTTGTTTGGAAATTTGATTTATAATAATTTTTTTTTTTTGTTTATTTTTAAGTGTAGTTAATTTATAAGTCTACATTATATTATATATTGTATAAAAAATAATTACAAATCTAAAAATCTTCTTTAGTGAATTAAAAGTATTATGTTAAGTTCACTTAAGGACACTTACAGTTAAACACTCCTGAACTAGTAGTTTTCTGAGAGTATTTAAAAGAGTGTTGGCAATTAACAAAGAAAAGAACAGACAAAAATAAATTTTGTTATGTATAAAGGGCTACACTGATCAACACAGGAAGGTTTATCTGTTTGAGAGGTGCTGCGGTTTAGAAATGTGCTGAATGTTATTTGTACTGATAAATTAGTGGATAGCTTTTCTATTGGACAGACTTTTGGTGAGTTGCTGTAAATGTGGTTCTCCTGCGGACTCTCTCCTGAAGCTGTTGCTCCGCCATATATTTCTCAACCACATTTTCCTGATTTTCCACTAATCTAGAAAACCACTGTGCACTCTACTGACACTCCATTCACCTTACCTGCCACTGCTTACCCCTCCTCCCCGTTACCTTCCTCTTACCTCCTCTCGGTTAATTCTCTTTCTCTTTCCATCTCACTCTTCATTTTGGTTTTAACTCGATTATGTCCCTCATGCACAGGAGGCTTGCTCGCCCACTCTCTCTCTATCATTCTTCCACCTTTTCCATTTGGGTTATGACTCCTTGCGGTTCACCGAGAGGTGCTCGGGCTTGTGCGGACACCCTGAAACCGTAGCTGTGTTTTTAGAGTATGGACTTTAAACCCCCTGTATTTGTGTGTTATGACTACAGCTATGACTACAGAAAGACAATCCTTCATTGGACAGCATAGCTTGTCCCGGTATAGTCAGAGCCTTAGGCCTTTTTAGGAAAACCAGTGCGATTCGATGTAGAACGAAGCTGAAAGATAAAGAAACAATGGGATGAAATACAGGGAAAGGCCACAGAAATAGAAAAAGGAAAACAGAAAGAAAGGGATGGGATGATGGGACTGCATCCAGAGGTGTAAAATTAGAGAAATGACTCAGCAGGGATGAACAGGCATGCTTCACTATGAAAAGAAGGTGTCTCGATTTAGTTTAATTCCTAATCTAGTCCAAGAGGTACCCCAGCATTAACTCCTACCTTGCTTCGTTCTCGGATGCTGGATACCTCTGCTGAAACCTCACATTCAGCTCTGCCACCAGCTCGCCCGTCCACTGCTTGACCACTGGCCTTTTTCTCGTGGTCAGTTTCTCTGGTCAGTTTTCTCATGTTCACAGTAGCTGACAGGCCTTTTCAGAGTCAGGGTTGCCAGTTCCATAATTCTTGGGCTAGTTTAAAAAAAATGCAGTTACAAGAGAAAATGGTAAAGTTTCAGTTTATGACTTGTAGGTAAACTTTAAGCTGGGCCTGGCAACCCTGCACACCATAGAAAACAATGTGTTGAGTAGTGCAATCTATTTAAAGTAAGCAAAACTAAAAATTTTATCTTTAAATTTAAAACAAATAATTATGTTAATATATAAATCCATAAAACATTACTAATAATAAAATATAATAAGGCGGCAGTGCCAGCTGCACCTCCAGAATGAGAGCTAATGCTACGACGATGGGTGTTAATAAAATGTTTATTTGATATATGCTACCAGTCGAAAGTTTGGACACCCATAATTTAATCTGAATCTATATATTTTTTACAATTATATAAGACATTTTGATCTTAATATGTTAAAAGACGAGTTTTCATAGTGAAGTTGGAGCCCATGTACAAAACTATTCCTAAAACAAACATTTTACATTTAAATAGAAAAGAAGACCTACAACACCCACAAAACTGTTTATCGGAACAAGATCTCAACATGTACACTATCCTCTCCAGTCCTGTTAGAGAAGCAGCTCATGTAGCTCCTCATGAAGCTGCTGGTCAGAATGTTCATTTCTAAAAGACTCTAAACATTCTTTAAACACAACCAGATGTTTTATTTAGCTCCAGGAATATATTTCCATGAGTGGAAGTTGTGTAGTTTTGATCTCTTCACACTTATGCACTAATATTATTACTTTTAAAAATATTATAAATAAGAAAAACCTGGGTAGGTGTGTCCAAACTTCTGATTTGTTGCTTTGGAGAAACATTCTTAAGCAGATTTTGCCAGAAACCACAAAACAGACTGAGATTAGATGTAACTGACTCTGATGATATTGACTGACCACAGTAGAGCTGCAGTAACAGCCTCAACTCTTCTCGAAAGCCTTTCATTAGATGTTGGAACATTGCTGTGAGGATTTGATGTTGGACAATCAGGTCTGGATCACTTGGGCTCATCTCAAAGGACAGAGCTCCATCACTCCAGGGACTACTCCATAAAAGCCTGGACCATAGAAAGGTTCCTAAACGGTTCTTTATAGTTTGATGTAATTGTCCTGAAACCTTGACAGAGTTTCTTTGAGCTTTAAAAACACTCTTCACACCTGCACACAAGTGTTTGTGCAAAGAATCCTCCAAGATAAATTCCAAAATCAATGTTCTTTAGGAAACCAACGGTTCTTCTGCGAAACTCCAACCTAGAATCCTTTCTGTTTATTTTTTTTTTAAAGATTGTGGTCCAGTGGCACGGAGCTTCACGCCAGTCTTGCCAGCGCTCTCGGTTGCACAAGCGGGAATTCAGGGTTTCTCAATAACCTGAATACGTTCCCAAAACGTATCTTACCCCTCCTCCAACTGAACGGGTCAGCTGGCTTGAGCTATCCTACTGACTGGGATATTCCACCTTTGCGTCCTTCTCTGGTGCCGCTTCTTGTTTTCAGAGCTTATAAACATTCTGCTATTCTTACACACAACAGGGGAGACGTCCCAACCAGCATAGCCAGCGGACCCAAAGGGATCATCTCTGAAAGTCAGATAAACAAACATTGTGTTTGTGTTTATCCCATGTGGTTGTAATAAACAGCCCCATAAGTCAATTGCACAAAGGTGGGTTGCATAAAGTGTGCAGACACATTTCTGGCACCGGGAGAAAATTCAGAACTGGCACCGGCCAAGCGAGGGAGTCGAGACGACAGTAGAGTCCATGAAATACTTTGATGAGCTCGGGCTTCTGACTTCTGAAATCCCTGCAGGTGTGTATGTGTGTGATAAACGGAGCAGATGCCTCCATGAGTTCACACTTGTGGAAACTTATTCCTTATTTATTTATTTATTTGTGTGTGTGTGTGTATCTGTGGGGGCGGGGGAGAGCTTCATCTCTAGCCAATCATCACTGAATTTTCTGAAGCACGCCCCACGAAAACAAGCTCTCTGCCGTGTACTTGTGGCTGTTTGACAGTAAAAGCTCCAGCTCCCTCCTGCGTCAAGTGCTCAGAGCTTGAAGGGAAACATCACACGGAGGTTCTACAACAGGCTCTTCTACCCTCATGTGGCACATGGTATATATAAATATATATATATATATATATATATATATATATATATATATATATATATATATATATATATATATATATATATATATATATATATATATATATACACTGTGAATGTATTAATGTAATACTGTAATAACATGTTAAAAAGAAGCATGTGGTTTCTGAACAATAAACATATGTCCAGTTTTCTGAATCAGCTCCAACATTAAAACCACCGCCTTGTATCGGCACTCACTCTCCATTCCACCAGCTCCCCTGACCATATAGGAGCAATTTGTAGTTCTACACTTACAGACTGTGGTCCATCTGAATCCCTGTATTCTTTGTTACCATGTTCTTCAGGAGTCAGGACGCCCACAGGACCACCCCAGAGCAGGTATTACTAGGGTGGTGGATCTTTCTCAGCACTGCGGTAACATTGACATGATGGTGATGGTGTGTTAGTGTTTAAATACTGTGTCCACTCACTGTCCAGTCTATTAGACACTCCTACTACTTGCTGATCCAACTTGCATATGTAAAGTCAGAGATGATAGCTCATCTGCTGCTGTACAGTTTGTGTTCCTCTCGTCCTTAATCAGTGGTGACAGGACCTTATTGGGTAGCTATTTGTGGTTGGTGGACTTGTCTCAGTCCAGCAGTGACTTCATTATTATGTTATTTGTGAATGAAGAAAACGTCTTATGAGTAAAGAGTGCAAAAGTCAATGTGCAATTAGTGCTGTGCAACTGAGCAGGAGTCCTGTATTTGATGTGCGTGTGTGAGGTGGTCCTAGTTGCCACCTCACTAGATAGTTAAAAGGCTTATTGTGGGCTGACAAGTCAATCCTTTAAATTAATGAAAATGGTTTATGGATATAAATAAATCACATACATTGTCATACAGGGTACAAGTAGCAGTAAAACGCTTTGACAAATCAATAAATAAATCGTTCTTTGTTACAAAGTAAAAGACCTTCCAGATTCTTACCGGTGTAAAGTTCAAAAGCCAGCCTCTGTCAAGCTAGGAGACCAATGCTGCCTTTTAGATGCCATCTTTTTCGAGGACGTTCATGTTCATATACTCCTAAACCATATTCTATATGTGTTACAACAGCTTGGCTGCGTAATCTGAGAACGCCTGTGCTAGAACCGTCTTCCTGAAAATGTGAGGCACATCATGAAGCACAAAATAGGGCAACAAAGGGGTCATGTGGTTGTGCAATTGAAAGAATGCCAACTGTGTTGTCACAAAGCAGCTTTAAGATTCAAGAGTTTTATTGTCATGTGTACAGCAGAACAGACAGTTACACTGTACAATGAAATTCTTACTTTGCTGCTCCTCCATTCACCAATAGATAAAGATAACAAATAAAATAAATAATAAAAAAATATATATACAAAATATACAAAGTATAGCAATATAAGTTGAAGTAGATAAAAGTATTTTTATAGTTAAAAAATAAAAAATAAAAGTTATGTGTGCTTTTATGTGCAAGTATGAAGAGCAGCAACCATAAAGTGCAAGTTGCAAGTAACAAATGTAAACAATAATGTTTGTGCGAGTAGTGAATGTAAACAGTATTGTACGTAAACAGCAGTACAGTGAGTGTAGGTGCAGTTAAAATCAGACCAGTTAAAACCAGTTCAGATAGGAGAGGTTGGAGAGGGAGTGCGTGAGGTGTTCACAAGCCTGATGGCCTGTGTGTAGAAACTGTTTGTCAGTCTTGTGGTCCTGGACTTCACACTCCTGTCACGTCTGCCTGAAGGTAAACGTGTGAAGAGTGTGTGCTGGGGGTGTGTACTGTCCCTGATTATGTTGTGGGCCCTTCTGGTGACCCTGGTGTGGTAGATGTTTACAGAAGTTTAAAAAAACATTTACAATATGTATCCCCCCAGCAAGAAAGCCAGAGGTGACGGTGGCAAAGGAAAAACTCCCTCAGACTGGAGGAAGAAACCTTGGGAGGAACCAAGACTCACAAGGGGAGACCCGTCCTCCTCTGGTAAAACAGTATTTACAGTTTAAGAACAGTTTAGAATAAAAGCTGAGAGAACTGCTGGCAAAGGTCTGGAGGGTAAAAGCTTTAGAAACTGCACAGGTAGAGGCAGTCTTTGACTGAGGCAGTCTCTGAGTCTGTGTAAAAAGTGGGAGTAAACTGAAACAGTCTCATCGTATCTCAATGCTCTTACATCTGGATGACACAGCGATGCAGTCGAGGGTGTAGCAGGTGGCATGAATGAAGAGGAGAGCTGGTTGGTGTGAGGTAAGGAGGAGGCCCTGAGGGTCAGTCTTCCACCAACATTCGGCAGGACAAGAGGGCAGTCTCAGGCAGTATCTCCAGTTTCAAAGTATGACCAATTTGTCTGTTCAGTCCTCAAACGATTAATAAGTGCTGTTCAAGGAAAGATAATGGAAAACAGTGGTACACGGGTTACTGTCCCAACATTTTTGGAACATGTTTCAAGAATCCAGTTTGAAATTATCACATGTATTTACAGAAAAAAGAATATTCAAATACAGTGTTTTTAAAGGTTAAATTAAGGTTAAGTTTATAAAATGTCAAATTTGACCTCTTAATGCTGAGAAAACGCATCACGCTGTAGGACCACCGTTCTCTAGGCCTCGAGTCACGCATGCCTGCTTGGTGTGGATGTGTGTCCACAGTTTGCTATGGCATTCAGCCACTGACTCTGATTTTCCAGCTCATTTATCACTGTCACTAACTGTCATGTGTCTTGTTTCAGACTCTCTTTAATAAGGGGATGTGGTGGCCAATGATCTGCCTCAGTGGGAAGACACAATGATGGGCCTTCCAGAGAGCAGAAGATATGGACAACCGCGTATGTAAATGTGTGTATATATAGGTGTTGGTTGGGGGAGTGATGGTAATTGCATGTGCTCTGAAAACAATAGAGCAGCCTATGAAGTCTGGGAAGTGTTTCTGTCAGCATCTATCATGTGTCTGCGTTTGAACGTGTGTGCATGTGAGTGTGTGTGTGTACTGTGAATTATTAGGTCTCGGCTTGACAACTGGATTAATCGCTGCTTTCTTTCCTCTGAGGGACTTTGTGCCTTTGTTTTTTTTTGGGCAGAGAAATGAAACTCCTGCTCCATCAGTCACCGTGTCAGGAGGAGAGACTGCAACGTGCTCTCATAATCATAAACTCTTCAGAATCACACCATAGACTGTAATGCTGTTCTTTCACCAGGCAGTATGGGTACATATACCGACACATAATAATATTGGTGCATGATCTGTCTGCATTTGCCTTTCTGTCATATATGCATTCTGCCTTTACTCTCATATATTACTCTCATATTTTACTGCACTGACAATATCACATTTACATTTACAGCAGTTGGCAGGCACTCTTATCCAGAGCAACTCTCAGTTTATGGGGAAGGTGGTGTTAGGAGTCTTGCCCATGGACTCTTATTGGTATAGTGTAGGCTGGTCACCCAGATGAGAACTCAAACACCAGTCTGCAGTATGTAGGGCAGCAGTGTAACTCACGACACTATACTAACCAGATATCAGAGTAGTATACTATAGCACTCCTCACCAAAATCCACGAAATACAACAGGCTAAGCACCACTTATGGTCACCCCTTGTGATTTCACATTGTTTTAGATCCTGAAAATACATAAACATGACTTAAAATGAAATTCACTGCTTAATTTGCTTTAAAATAGATGATTTTAATCAAATTAATGGAAAAACCTGAGCTCGCTACGGAAACTCCTGAACGCTAACGTGTGATGTCACTGGTAAAAAACATTGAACCTGCTTCTTCAGAATTTGAAAGAGCTGTAAAGTAGAAACCACCGTATCACTTAGTCCTGAGACTTTTAGTCAAACCATACATACAACAGCAGCTCATCCTGAGTGTAAACAATACCTAGCTAAATATCCAACATTATTCATGACAACAGCCTAGCAACCAGCTACACTCAGATATAGAGGTACAGTTATTGTAGTAAAATATGATCAAAGTAGAGCTCGCTCTCATACGACTCTATAAATCTTTCTAATTCAACTATGTTAGCTTAGCATAACTTGAGCCACTGAACTTAGTAAGTGAAGCTAATGTTAGCTAACATTAGCTAAAACAGGTGAAGAAACTCGGCTTACCTCCACGTACATGGAGGCTCTTGAACACCTCTTGCTAGTTTCCTTACACGCCCATATTGTTGGAACAGCGCCAGTTTTAAGATCCAGTCGTCATGTAAGCCTACGTCCCATAGTTGTGATAATCTTCAGGCGTGAAATGATCTCTACAGATGACGGAGTAAGAGGACGGTCCTTTCCAATGTGCCGGTTTAAAGTTTACTAATTTTGTCCACTTTCTGGATATTTGGGGGTCTTTGGGCTGTTTGTGCTTGGGGGTCCCACTGTACATCCAATTACTGCAGCCAAAAACAACACCTTTCTGTCATTGAACATTACTGTAAGTGAATCTTCTAACATGGTGTCCACCATATACATCACACGCATAACACTTACGACAGTTTCTGAACAGCGAGTGGGGCTAAACAGTCTTTCAAGCCGTATTTCTAGACTTTGTAAGGCGTAAAACATTTTCTTACTTTTAATAATCACAAGTTAGAATCTCAAATTTCTCTATATCACTTTCATATTAGCTGGTGCTTAGCATTTCATTTTACACTGAGGCAGCTAAAGTCAAACACTAATCCACTGATATCTCAGCTATCCTAAATAACAGCACAGATCATTAGACTGGTATATACTGGTTTATGTAGGTGTGGTGCTATTTTAGCTGGTCACCTAGCATGGTCATCACACCACTATATATATATCATTGCTGTCCAAAGAAAAACATTGTGTGAACAGTTCATGATGAATGGACCAATAGAAATGCTTCAAAGTAGCTTGGAAGGAATTCTGGTTCCATTGACTTGCATTAAAAGTAAAACGTTTTTGGCCTGTGCTATAAAGTTGGCATTTTGGAGATGACGATATGCTGGTCTTGCTGGTGACCAGCTATATGCTGATACATGCTGTAGCAGGGAACTTGAGCCACCTCGTACTTCTCAACTGAAAAAGAGTTTTTAAAGGTAAAAGATTTCTTAGTCACTACTGATGTCATTAAGCCATTCCTCAACACAAGCCAAGATACGCTTCTTATTGGTCAGCTTCTTCTTACAGTTTTCCGTTCCACCTTAAAGGGTGCCGCTGTTACATTCTGGTGTCGATGAGACATTTAGCAAACTCTAAACATGATAAATGTTGGAAGTTATTAAACGTATACAAACTTCACTCATCTGTTCTGAACAGGCCCAGCCTGACTAACCCTGCCACAGTAACAAATCACCCATAAGACACTGGGTCATCACATCAGATTGTAATCTTCAACTGACCTTTTGTATTTTATGTGAGAGTCACACACAGCAGTTCTGGCTGTTTGTTGTTTTTTATAATGGTGTCCATCTTGCTGCATTTTCTGGGGTACCCACCCATTCTCAATGAGGGTCTTAAAGAAAATGCCACTTTATATCACTCATTATTCACTTACAGTCCAATTTATCCATTTCTGTTTCTTTCAGTATCTGTTGTAAATTAGTTTAGTAGACAATTTTCATCTAACACATTTTCAACAATGCCTATTTAATATCTAGCTGCGTCATTATTCTCCTTTTCACAGTTGTTAGTAATATATGCATTAGTTTATTTAAAAATATAAAACAGCGGTCGCTAGTAGGCGGACCGCGATCCGGGTCCGGACCCAGACATTGTCCATTGCAGACCCAAACTGTTTCTACAGTGTCTATTTTAAGCGGAGGAATGTTTCTTGTCTTTACGGTATACAGGCTTTGCGGTGCAGTAAACTCGCAGACCAATCGCGTGTGTTGTAAGATCACCAAATACGCTCCTCAGCCAATCAGATCTGTGCAGATTCGGGCGCGGTGCGCACACAGGCGAGGTACGAAGCGGGAAGCAGCAGTCAGAGAAAGGCTCATTCAGACGGCGTGTGCTATAGAAAAGGAAACTCGGCAGCGAAAAACGACTTTTCTACCAGGAATGGACCAAGACATGTTTATTCTTCCCACAGATACCTCCACACCAACATCTCATATGTTCTGAGAGCGTGGCACTAATTAAAAATAGCCACGTATCTCTCTTATGTGTGTGAGAACAGCCCTGACACCATCAGCCCAGGTTTAAAGCTGGACAACCAAGAGCTCACTTCTCTAACTAAACAAGAGAACGTCTGAGAGAAGAATACAAGAGATACTAAATTGAGTTAACAAGAAGACGCATATTTTATTTACTTTTTTCACTTTTTTTAAAAAAGCATTCTGGTTTTTTTTTAATACAGCCCTTGTGTTTACTTCAAGAGAAAAACATTTATTTGAAGTTTTACAAATAATTATTCAGTTCAGCATTTAAACAGTAAATATACTGAACGGTATGTGTGATGTGTTGGTATTTCAGTAGCTGATGGTATAAGATTCTGATACTAGACTACTTCAGTAAACAGGATACACCACTGAATCACAACACACGTTAGAAATGATGAGGGTCTGGACCTTGGCCTAAAGACATTTCCACCAACTGGACCTTACTGAATTTTACTTAAACACGCCTGATATATCTCTGTATCTCTGCATTCTAGTTAAATCTTATACGCAGGACAATAGTCTGGGTGGTCCGAGGAAATGTACAGTGTGTGAGGTTTGGATTATGGATCTAGCTGACTGGTCAAATGCATATTGACAACAATGATCATCATCTTGTAAATAAGGAGGTATATATCAGCATATATCAGGTCATAGCTGTGCAAACAGCAAGAGAGTTAAGCACACTATGCAATTCTATGCTATAATGCTACCGAGTGACTCAAAGTGCAAAAAGAGGAGGTGGGGGGTTACGGGGGAAGGGGGCACCATAACATACCTGGAGAACAGGGCTTGTTTGAGATTAGGGGTCACGTTTCCCATACACCCTTTAACACAAAGGGCTCCTAAAAGCTTCTAACTGATTTACAAAAATGTTTTCTTTAAAGAACCATCTAACAAGACAAGTGCTTCTTCTACATTGTGTTGACCTTTCTTTAACCCTTTAAAGCCTGAATCATGAAACAATTACCTGAAAAATTCAAATTCTTTGAAAATGTAGTGTTTATTAGACCCTACTACTATTACTACTGTTACAACCTGGTGTAGGGTCAGGCCGTAACTGAAATTGAGAGGGGGTTCTCTCCCCTGACCTCTGCCAGACCACCACACACTGTTCAAACCAGGAAACTGCAAGTTTATTGTCAACAAATGAGTGATGGATGGGACACTGGCTTCAGGGACGGGCAAACGCCAAAATAACAAACAAAACAACTGATGAAAGAAATCTAACTAAACCTGAAAACAAAGCAAACAAAAATACACAAAACTACCCCTAACTCCCCTAACTACCCCTAACTCCCTACCACAAAACAGGAGAAAAGGGTAGATAAACAAAAGATTTTACAGAATCTAACAAAGCTGTAGCTAAATGTACAAATGTAGTGGAGAGTGCCAGGCTGGTCTGGACAGGAGTTGTTCCAGGTCAGGTCAAAGGCAGGAACCCTGAACATCTCTCAATTTCAGTTCACATTAATAATAAAAATAAGAATTAATTAATTAATTAATTACCAACAATACTTGATTATTATGTAATTGATAATAACAAACAATATTAATGAAATTAAATAACACTGCATATGTGAGTTTTGTTTTGTATCATATTTGGTATGTCAGCAGGTTTTTGCTGACAAATAAAAGCATTCAGAACACAATGTTTAACCCTTTACACTCTGAGATTATTGAAAATTCTTAAGAAAATAACATTCGTCCGTATTGTTCAACAGTGTTTTACACATCCTGTATCTACCACAGTCTTTGGTTCTCCACTAAAGCTTAGAACAAAGGGTGGGTTTAAGCAAAGTTTAGGTAAACATCAGGTTTTTTAGGAAAACAATGATAACAGTGACGATTTAGAGCTCTCAAAGACTTGTGTTTCAAATATGATTCTCTTGGCCTTAAAGGGTTAAGTGTGAACCCCCGCTATCTTCATTCTTGTCTTTTCAGGATTTTTCCTCAGCAATAAAGCGCCTCAGCCTTTATAGCATTATAGCACAACTAACACAGTCCATTAGTAACAGAATCGATTATAGTTAGACGTTGAATAACGGCATCATTATGTGCTGCCATGTGAAGTGTACAGTAATCCAGTGCTTCATCCATCAATACACGGCCCTCGTTAGAAATGATGTTGTATGTAAAGGCTTGAACACGCCTGGTTACATTATCCTCTGTTAAGGATGTCTGTGTTAACTGATTTTCACTTAGGAAATCAACTAACATGTCATTTGACCAGAGACACCCAAAGGTTTGCATACAACAGTATGTAAATACTTTAAGTAGCTTAAATAAAGCACCAGGCCATCAAGGTGGGCTGACTTCCTGGCCTATGACCTGACCTCCGGAGGTTATTTCTCCATTGCCTCAACTCTCTAACGCTACAAATCACTCTTAAAAGAAGACCAACACACACCGCACAGCTAGATGAGCGTGCCAGACACGTACCCAACAGACCAGGCTTCCAAATGTGAATTGCAGAGCTGAAAAGACATTCAGATACACTTAACCTGCTTTGGCAGGAGACATCTCCCTCACACCCTCATCCATTCAAGACGTATGTTAGAAGAACAGCCCAGATCATTACGCTGGTGTGTCCTGGTTTATGCAGGTGTGGTGCTATTGTAGCTGGTCACCTAGCATGGCCATCATACAACTGCATACATTTCAATAGGTCGTCGCTGTCCAATGAAAAACAAGTATCTCAAAAATTGCAACTTTACTGGAGAGACCAAAAACATATCTTACTTTCAATGTCAGTCAATGGATGAGCACTTTGAGCACTTCTATTGGTCCATTTATCACGAAGATTTCACACAATGTAAACGGCCATTTGTGTGTTCAAATGATGTAGAGAACTCAAAATCTACAAAAATGGTGATACATGTTTTTCTGGTTTTGATGGTGACCAGCTAGATGCTGACCTTAACTGGTTTTTCTAGCAGGGAACTTTTCTCACCTCCTGTTTCTTAACTGGAAAACAGTGTGTTTTGAAAGGTCAAAGAGTTCTTGATCAGTCTTTTTCTCTGCCATCTACACACTATCTATACCTACAGCCAGTGCTTAATTTGTGCCTCTCGTATTTCGAGTACCTGCGTTTCGGAACTTATTCATATGGATCCAGCACCTCTGTGAGGTTTTTTGTTTTTGAACATGGGGAATTATTTATTAAGTAAATTAAAATAAATCGCAAATGCAGAGTGCGAGTAGGTTTTTCCAAATGAACTGCCACAGACAAGCAGAGCAAATCGCTCGAGTGGAGACTGTAGATGCAATTACTGCGTTGTGAAGTAATTTGAATAATTAGAAGCTTAGGCAGTCTTCGTGTATGAATTGTTGTTTTTGTGCAACATGAAATATTTTTTTTTGTTTTGTTTTGTTTTTTATTTGTAGGACACTATGTTCTAGCAAAAACTGTTCCTCCAGTGGCATCTCTGAGATTTCATGGTTGCAGCTCCTTACTGCATTCATTAAAGCTAGTTCTATCTTATTGCATAGAATGCTACTATGTTATGTTGACACATGAAGCAATGTTGTGTCTGTGTTTCAGGACCTTTGGCATCACTGCCCACTTTCTGAATCACCCCACCTTTAGTGTTCCATTACCTGATGTTTTACAAATTAAGCACTGCTTACAGCTATAGCTACAACATCAGTAGGGGTCTACATCAGTTCAAGTAATTCATTAATTAATACAAAATAAACTACATTAATCTGAAGTAAAACCTTATATTCATATTTACCATAATCATCAAAGTATTAACAATGTCTTACCCTAGTGAAGTGCAGGGCGGCGCCCACACTGCCTTAAATGCTCTTGAATAATCTCTCCTGAGTGACAGTGTTTTTCATGCAGGTTTGAAATGGACACGAGAAAGAATGATGCACTGCCCATTTGGTGTGGTCAGGAAGACTAATCCACATTTACTAGGCTGTCTTCTGGATCTGATGCTTTAAACATTGTTAACCACTGATCGAATCTGATTTCTTCTGATGGCATAGCATGAAACAGGTCTAGCTGTGCACTTATCTCCTCTTTGGTAAATCCATAGCAAACAAAGGCCAGGTTCTCTTGAGTATGTGTTCTAGAGTGGGATCAGACTTTCCCAGATCTCATGGATGCTTTTGTCCAGTACACCAAAATACAATTCTTTGTAGTAGCCCATAGCAGAGTCAGCATCTAACCCAGTCACTGCCACTTTGCCAGATCTTGGACAGTGTGGGCCTCAGCAGTGTTTTGAGTAGATGAGTCTACTCCAGGGTTTTTGAAAGCTCCAACAGCTTGCTATTGGTGTTTCAGTCCTACTTGAACACAATATACATTTGACAGCAGATCTATTTTTACTGAGCATTTCTTTAAACATAGTAGAGAAATCCACTGTTAGCTGCTTATACATCTGCAAAACTTTTACTAGCTAAACGTTGGAGCCTCACATGTTTGGTGAGACTGTCTTTGGGCCCTAAAGGCTCCTTTATACTCCCTCTAGGTGCGGAAATGTCTGCGTGCATTTCAAGTTATGTAACTGTCACTGCCCACATACTTGTCTGCGTCAGCTCCATTGGCATTGTTGAGCAACACTTCCAGTAGAGGGCAGTTCGGAGTAAATCAAACATGGCGTGGTGAATGAGCTTGTCTGTTCTGTATTTAAAACAACAAAAAACAACAGGTTGTCTCTGCACCGCGGTGAACCAACTCGCCCAACCAGTCTTCAAATAGAACCGCCATTTCTTCTTCATCGTGTTCGTATGGAAGTGGTGGTATTGCTCCATGCCGTTTATAACCGTAAGCTTTCTGAAAACATGCAAATTACACATAAAATGAACACAGAGGGCAGACAGAAAGCTCAATGCGTATCTGTATCTGTATTTTATGTTAATTATAAATGTGTTTTAACCCTACTGGATATTATTTCTGCAGCCTTTACCAGCTTAAATACTTGGGGCCCAAGACTAGAACACTGGGAGGGTGGAATACCTATATAAAGCATTATTACCCAGTTCAGATGTAGTGTTTTACTTTATTTAACAAGTCTGATAGGATTTTTCCCTGCCCACCCACTGGGCTGTTGAGTAAAGGGTGTGGGACGTGAGGTTTGAGGTGGGGATCATAGCACTGAGCTCTAGAGGTTCTAGATATCAAGCTCAAGATCCACCAGAACATACCTTGAGAGCTAAACCAACAATACCCTGCCTAGTCAGTCAGCCCCACTAAATTCAACCAATGTTTCTTGTGCAACAGGATCAAGAACACCACTGTGACCTGCTCATGTCTGCTAATGTCTTGTGTTTCCTCAGCAACAGGTCAAAAACTTCTGTGGGCACTAACGAAGGACTCCAGGATGACCAACACAAACTGTGCAGCATCAGATGAGCTACCGACCCTGACTTTACATCTACATGGTGGACCGGTAAGGTAGGAGTGTCTAATAGAGGTCACAGTGAGTGTGTCTGATCCACTTGTACCAGCACAACACACACTAACACACCACCACTACATGTCAGTGTCACTGCAGTCACTCTGTGGTGGTCCTGTGGGGGTCCTGATGATTAAAGAACAGGGTAATAAAGTATACAGAGAATCAGATGAACTACAGCCTGTAAGTGTAGCTCCTATATGGTATGTGGAGCTGATAATATGGCCCATGTGTGATACAAGGAGGTGTTTCTAATAAAGAGGCCAGTTGGTGTATAGTATATGGTATAGACACAGATCTAATCCTAATTAGGGCAATTGGACTCTAATAATCTGACCGTGTGATTGTATTCAAATGTCCAGATCAGGTTTTTTTAACATCATACTTCAGTGTGCAGGCAGCAGATCTGCAGCTCTGTGTGCATGTGGGTTGTAGCCTGTGTGAACATAGCTTATGCTGTGTGCAGCCTCATCTGAGTGAAAACCCAGCCCCTATTTTTTTAGGATCCTGCCCAGCAGCGCTGACCCTTAACCCACTACTTATCCCTCTGCTCCACTTTAATTTCCTGTCAGGTCGGGCTTACATAAGGCACGATCTCCCTCATTAAGCCCAGGCTAGCGTTCATTTTCTCACCTTTTCAAGACAAGAGCCTCACCTTGCCAGCAGGGAACATCACAAGATGAAAGGAGAGGAGGAAAGAGACAAAGAAGAACAAACAACATTAAAAGTAGGGGAGTGGAAAGCATCACTATTTCCAGCTTCTGGTTTCGTAATAGCTTTCATACTTTATTGTTAATAAATACATGAAGACGTTCATGCCTACTCCCAAAGGGGACCTCCAGCAAGTTTCTACATAAGTATTTCATTTAGATGTAAATGTCCTTCAGAGTGGTTTGATGTGAGATGCTCAGTTCTAGAGAAACTCAGTGAGTCAGAGTTGTCTGAAGCATTTGCATTTAGTGCCTCCTTCATAGGTTATGAATATGTTCCTTACTGACTGAGACATTGTTTGGAGGACGAGTACATACAGAGTGCTCTAAGGCAAAGTAGACCCCAGTTTTCATTTTAACATCATCAACATTACATATTTGAACTGGTGATTCACTGGTGGCTTTGGAAAGTCAATAAAGTTGTTGATATGGGGACTTCTGTTTCCCATCATTATCACTGTAAAGATATTAAAGTCTGTCAGAGCCGGTTTACACCTAATCAGTGCCTTGAGATTCCTCCCAGTACAACCCAAACTCTTGTCAGAACCACACAAATTCCTCCCAGTACAACCAAAACCTCTTTCAGTACAACCCAAACTCCTCCCAGTACAACCCAAACCCCACAAAGTACAAGCAAAAACCCTTCCGGTTCAACACATACTCTTCCCAGTACAAGCCAGACTTCTCCCACTGCAATCCAAAGCCCCTGCCAGTACAACCTAAACCAAACGGAGTACAACCCAAAGCCCTCCCAGTACAAGCCAAACTCTTCTCAGAACCACACAAACTCCTCCCAGTACAACCAAAACTTCCCCTGGTACAGCTCAAACTCCTCCAAGAACAATCCAAACCCCTCCCAGTACAACCCTAACCCCACAAAGTACAACCAAAACCCCTTCCAGTACAACCCAAACTTCTCCAAGTACAACCCAATCTCCTCCCAGACAACCCAAACTTCTCTCCAGACAACCAAAATGTTCCCCATTACAACCCAAACCCCTCCCAGTACAACCCTAACCCCACAAAGTACAACCAAAACCCCTTCCAGTACAACCCAAACTTCTCCAAGTACAACCCAATCTCCTCCCAGACAATCCAAAATTCTCTCTGTACAACCAAAATGTTCCCCATTACAACCCAAACCCCTCCCAGTACAACCCTAACCCCACAAAGTACAACCAAAACCCCTTCCAGTACAACCTTAAGTGCAATCAAAACTGCTCCCAGAATAATCCAAACTCCAAAAAATCTGTCTAATTATTCTTTTGTGGGTTTGTATTCTATTCATTCGGAAGGACATAATTGTTACCATCCTTTAGGGTTCTTCTCGGTTTTCTTTGATCCTGGAAAAAAGTTACAGCACCCCCTACTGGCTAATAACTTCCTCCTGCTTTGTTCTAATGTGTTTCTGTTCTTGATAACAGAGCTATTCAACCTCTGCCCTGCATTTAATGCTAATGAATTAATTTGACTGCTAATGCTAAATAGCATTGTACTGTGAGAGGTTTGGGTTGTTCTGGGAGGAGTTGCTGTGGCGTTCCACATGCTAGTCGGGTGAACTCTGCACTAGCGGTTCCTCATTTTCCCCCACTGTTCTGCGCTAATGCTACTCTGTACTGTTTAGTGGCTGAAAAAGTCGCTAAAAAACACCCCCTGTGTAAGTGCTATGAGTCAAACCCACCGCCAGCCCCCTGTCGCGCTGAGACAACCTGCTTCCTGCTAAGCCATGAGGCATTTCCTGTGCCGTTGCTACGAGGCCGCTAATCCTGGTTCGCTCATCAGAAAGCAGGCCATTAATGAGGTTACCCAGCAGGAAATGGCCGCACGGGCGTGAGACGGGTGGGTGGGAGTCTGTTCTTTACATATAGCTCAGCTGGAGGGCGCCGCAGCATCCCAGAGAGCCGGAGAGGGCTGTTTTTCCAAAGACATGACCTGCCGCAGCTTTTCATAGCCACCCGCAGACCAGGAGACGGCCTGGGGCAAAGAGTGGCTGCCGGATAACCGTAGTGTTCTTACCTCAGACCCCTGCTGAGAGGATACACACAGGTTAGACAAATAAAGGAGCTCACAAATATGTAATTACAGTGTCTTTTGTGGCCTGTTCAGTTCTGGCTCCGCTGCACAGCGGCTGACCGCTCGGCTCTAATCCAATGGATGACCTCAAAAAGGAATTGGATGAGTTTTACCTGGGTAGGTGCCATAATGTCAAAGATTACTGACAAGATACACGATTTGAATCCAGTATGAGTCTGTACTTTATCCGATTCTGGAGTGAATGACCTGTAATTCACTAAACCACTCAGAGTACAGACTGTCCCCACACTGTTACCGCATTGAAGAGGGGAAAGCAGATCATGTGAAGGGTGGTTGGTGTATATGAGCATGTGGGCTGCCTTACTGGGGCACCATAAATGTCCTGCATTGTGGGAATGGGGCATGATTTCGTAACCAGTCCTGCACCACCATGTGCTAAAGATGGACCCCACTGTCTTGCGTTCCTGCCTTTGTGTTTGCACTACTGCTTATTTAAATCGTTTCAACTTTTTTAAACATCTGAATACTGAAGAAGAACAGTGTTTCTTCATACTGTACAGCTTTCTACTGATGTGATGACAGTTGAACGTAATTCAATTCAATTGGTACGACCACTTAGCTAAGGAAGAAAGATGTTCACAAGCATTCATAACTCTGATTAAGGTGTGCTGCAATCATGTAAAAAGGATTTCCACACTTTTCTGCCTTTCCATGTAGTTAAGTGGTTGAGAAGTGGTTTAAGTGGTGAACATAGTGATTCAGAGTGGTTTGGTGAGAAGTGTTCATTTTAATTCATAAAGTCTGAGTCATTTACAGTGGTGGTGAATGGAACCAGGCATCCACCTCTGAAAACTCACTTACATGATATTATTAGATTAAATGGTTATAAATACGCTATTTGGACACACCCACCCTGGTTTTTCTTATGTGTACTATATTAATATTAATAATATTAAGATATCAGAACTATAATATAACCCATATGGTATTATTCCTGGAGCAGAATAAAACATCTGGTTGTGTTTAAAGAATGTTTAGAGGGTCTTTTAGAAATGGGCTCATTTGCTTTGATGCAGGTTTACATACCTAGAACATTCTGACCAGCAGCTTCATGAGGAGCCACATGAGCTGCTTCTCTAACAGGACTGAAGAAGATAGTGTAGATGCTGAGATCTTGTTTTGATAAACAGGTTTGGGGGTTTTATAGCTCTTATAAAAAAATATTTATTCTCATTTTTTTATTTAAATACAGTCAAATGTTTGTTTTAGAAATATTTTGTACATGGGCCCCATCCTCTCTATTAAAACTCATCCTTTAACACATTCAGAATATAAGTAGACATGTGCCAAAGCAATATGTACAAATATATGCACAAACAAACATACATACACTTAATGGCGTAGTATTGGCATTGGGACGGGGCACATTTGCTAATATGAATCAAAGCCCACCCTATTCCCTAAATATTACCTATAATATTAGCTATAATATTACCTATATTCCACTGTAGGTAAGGTAGTAAATCACTGTATGTATAGTCAGGTAGAACAACATTTGTGGAGTTACAGTAAATTACAAATAAATAAACAAAATACAACATCATCTGTACATCTGTTTATTATTAGATCAATCAAATTAAAGATCACTTTATAAACTAAACAAAATACTACACATTACATGGTACTGTTGTCAGAAAACTTTTAAATTATACATGCAATGTCTGGATTATATACATATATAACCAAAAGTATTACTTTCTTTGGTGGTATAGTGCTGACATGAAGTAACAGCAATGTAAATCAAGGTTTCCTGACTAGACAAGACTAAGATTACTGTTAGACAGTAAGGCTGTGTCCCAAACAGCACCCTCTGGAACATTACATTATTATTTTTACATATTTAGTGTAGTAGTAGTCTGCAGTTTGGGACGTGGCCCGAGAGTAATGTAACTTTACGTTTCAGAGTACTTTCTGACTAAAGTTAAAATAAACGTTAACTAACCCAAACCCTCCCAGTCTGTTACCATAACAACACCTTATACAAAAGCCGTTTTTATTGCAGTATATTCTGCTGTTCATTGCTCTCATCACTGACCTCGTGAACTACCCGACGTGCCAATGAGGCGAGAGCTTGGGTCAGTGAAGCTGCTGACTGCAGGATATTAAGAAAGTGAAAGACCACCTAACAACCAGAGCCAGTTGTTAACAACAAACACAGCGTTTGAATTGCTAAACAGTACAAAACACACGTTTTAGTGTTTTTAAACAGTTTCCACTTTTTCTGTGGTTAATTTTTTGGGAATCTACCTGTTTCTAATATTGGGTGGGACACGCACATCCACCCCCCAAGTCCAGAAAAGGCAGAATGTTAATGTTAAGCATGTTAACCTGCATCAGAGCAAATGTGCTCATTTCTAAAAGACCCTCTAAACATTCTTTAAACACAACCAGGAGTTTTTTTCTGCTCCAGGAATAATTCCATACGGGTTATATTATAGTCCTGATCTTATCACAATTATTCACTAATATTATTACTGTTAATATAGCACAAGCAGGAAACCCCTGGGTAGGTGTGTCCCAACTTTTGACTCACAGTGCACATATTCACATGTACATCCTGTTACCATCCAGGAAACAACTCTGACTTTTTCATTTGTTAACTTCTTTAAAGCGAGAAAGAAGATTAACTAGACTCATTGTCCTTTGTTATCATCATAATCAAAATGCTAAATGATCTTGCTGATTGAGCTGGAGTGAGTGAGCTGATGAGAAGCTAATGAATGGTGGAAAGAATGTTAAGTAGAGCAGTGCTCTGTACAGTATGTACTGTACCCCCTGTCCTGCCCCCCGCCCCCCCGGCCTCTGTGTTTGTCTGTTGTCTGGACTGTCCGTCCTGCATCGTAACACACTGGCTGTAATTACTGGCTGAGTGCTGCTGATGTTTTTCCCAGGCTTAATGTGCCCGATGGAATGCAGCTCTGGCCCTGTTTGGGTCAGTTTGGTCTTGTTGGCCACAACTGATAAAAACAAGCAGGAAACTATAAGACAAACCGCAATCTCTCTGTCTGATCTCATCAAAGCCTGGCGTGCATGGTGGGGGTCACTCTCCCTCCATACATCTGCTTGATATAGGCCGGAGGCCACAGTCTCTGTGTGTGTATAATTCCAGGCCCCAGTGAGTGGCCTTTACATCACAGCCATCCCTACTGACCTTTACCAGTATTGTAAAAATGTCACTGTAGTTTTTATTTTACCACTTATATATATATACTCTACCGTTCAAAAGTTTAGGATCACTTTAGAATTTCATTTTATGCAATTTTCATGCAATTCACAAATAATATTGCCCATTTCACAATTAATGTAAGTGTATCAGATGATTCTTAAAGAATAAAAATGTTTGTATGAAAGCCTATTTTTGTATAGAGGCTTATTTTGCATATAGTCTAACATTCTAGGTTAGTTTAGTATGATGGCTCGCTGACCGGCTCAACATGACCAGAAAGAAACAACTTTCTTTAGAGACCCGTCAGTCCATTGTTGTGTTAAGGAAGAAGATACTCCATTGAAAACAAGAACATTTCACTGTGATCCCAAACTTTTGAGCGGTAGTGTGTATATATATATATATATATATATATATATATATATGTGTGTGTGTGTGTCTGTGTGTCCTGTGTCTTATATGTAGTGTTGATAAAGGGAAAATAGTTAAATATTCATGAATATAACTTTTCTTTTGGGGACTATTTTGTCCTTATAACACCCACATGTATCCCTCCAGCATGAACGACTTTTAAATCATACATAACCTAAGTTGTAGACCAAAGTCTAAGGAGCAGCATTCAGGCATTATATTTATAACTATTTTACATCATTTTTTTCCATCTTTTAATGACAGGCTCCTCAGATGTCTGGTTCCCATCGCCACCACTGTGCACAATTCAGTCTCGGGCATTTTAATGATTTATTATGCGGAATAAAAACTCTCCTGGAATTAAATTACATTCAGTTTACATGCAGTAAGCTGTGGACAGCAGATTCCCAACTGATTACTGTTTCAAATACGGCAAATACAGCACTGTCCAATTAAACTGCATCATAAGTGACCTTTATACCAAGAGGCCAGTGTGGTAATGAACTTCTTTTGAGACCCCTAAGCAGCAATGATTAAAAAAAAAAAAAAAAAAAAAAATATATATATATATATATATATATATATATATATATATATATATACTTATATAACTCTGCTATTGATGTGCAGAGGTGGGCACACGCTACTTGCAATGCAATGTGTTGATGGTTCATTAGCTGTGCAGCAGTTCACATTAAATGGGACCTTTTATGCTCATTTTCAGTGTTTGTAATTGTACGTTTGGGTTCTACTAGAATAAAATACAGGCTTCATTTTTCTCATATTGTACATCTCCAATTCCAAAAAAAGTTGAGATGCTGTGTAAAATGTAAATAAATGTAAATTAAAACGGAATGCTGTCATTTGCAGATCTCATAGACTCACATTTTATTTATTATAGAACATAGAACACATATCAGATGTTGAAAGTGAGACGTTTCATGAAAATTATTCACTCATTTAGAACTTGATGGCAGCAAAACATCTCAAACATATTGGGACAGGGTACTGTTTGCCATTGTATATCATCTTCTCTTGTTTAAGCAACAGTCTGGGAGGTGAGGAGCCCAGCTGGTGGAGTTTTGAAGAGTGATGTTGCCTCATTCTTGTCAGATGTAGGATTCTAGCTGCTCAACAGTCCTAAGTCTTCTTTGCCGGATTTGTTGTTTCATGATGCAACTGTTTTATTGGTGGTCTGGACTGCAGGCAGGTCAGTTCAGCACCCGGTCTCTTCTACTGTGAAGCCATGGATGCAGTGTGTGGTTTAACATTGTCTTCTCTTAAAGACACGCGGTCTAAGCAAAGCATGTGTTGTTCTAAAACCTCTTTGTACTGTTCAGCATTGATGGAGCCTTTCCAGGTGTGGAAGCTGCTCACGTCATAGACACTAATGTAACCCCAGACCATCAGAGATGCTGATGCTGATTAGAGATGCTGGATGGTCTCTCTCTCTCCTCTTGAGTCCACAGGAAATGGCATCTGTGGTTTCCAAAAACAATATAAAAATTTGATTTATCTGACCACGGAACAGTTTTCCACTTTGGCTCAGTCTGTTTTAAATGAGCTTTGGTCCAGAGAACATGGCAGCGTTTCTATATTATGGTTTCTTCTGTGCATGATACAGCTTTAACTTGCATTTGTGGATGGCACAGTGAACTGTGATTTTTTAAAGTGTTTTTGAGTCCATGCAGTGATTTCCAGAACAAAATCAGGCTGCTTATAATGCAGCACCGCCTGGGGGCGTGAAGATCACCAGCATCCAATATTGACTGTCGGCCTTGTCCCTTGCGCACAGGGATTTCACCAGATCTCTGAATCTTTTGATGATATTATGTACTGTAGATGGTGGGATATCCAAAGTCTTCACAATTCTATGTTGAGGGGCAGATTTTTAAACACAGTTTTTTGCAGATTGGTGAACCTCTGCCCTTCTTTGCTTCTAAAAGACTCTGACTCTCTAGAACACTCTTTTTATACCGTCATGTGATATAAAAAGCTGTTTTTTTTGTTAGTACCACTTACTTTAGTGCTACGGCCTTTTGTTGGCCCTGTTCAACTTTTCTGAGATACGTTGCTGCCGTCAAGTTCTGAATGAGTTTATGATTCTCATTCTTTTGAATAAAATATGGGTCTGTGAGATTGGCAAATTATTGCATTCTGTTTTTATTTACATTAATTTACACAAACGTTTTTGGAATTGGGGTTGTACATCCAGATTCATTCTCCGTCTGAAAGACTCCTGTATCTTTAAGCTCTGCCTCCCAATGAGCCCAGTGTGAAAGAAGTCACTGGGGTTGCATCCGAAATCGGCTACTTGCCTACTACTCAATAGGTGAAATCAGTAGGCTAGCATGACTGGTATGTCCAAATACTTACTAAACATGGAGTAGTATGTTAATGTTACCCGGATGATCACTGAATCAGGGGACATTTTTAAGTAGGCGGCCGCAGCACACTGTGCTATATGTAGCTACTGCTGGTGAGCTGCTGCTACAGAAGTTAGCACACCTCTGAAATGGCCTACTAAGTCAGTAGGTAGTAGATTGGAGCCGGTACACACTGCTTGAAGACAAATCAGGAGAAACGTAACCATTTTAAGTAGCTCTAGTAACTTATGTAGCAGCAGCAGTGGCTACATACACATCCCCTCCACCTCAAATTCGTCAGCAGCTCTAGTTGAATCATGGGATAGCACAGTGTGCTGTGTTCGCCTACTTTAAAATGGCTTCCGATTCAGTAGGTCATCCAGGTAACTTTTGCATAACTTAAGTATTCCATAACTACTGAGTAGTCAGACATACTAGCCACACTAGCTTACTGATTGTGCCTACTGAGTAGTAGACAAGTAGATGATACAAAGAAAGAACGACCGAGCAAGAGTGTAACTGTAAGGAGTAGAAGGTACTCATAATGGAGTGTAAATGTAAGGAGTAGGAAGTACTGATAATGGAGTGTAAATGTAAGGAGTAGAAAGTGCAGATAATGGAGTGTAAATGTAAGGAGTAGAAAGTACTGATAATGGAGTGTAAATGTAAGGAGTAGAAAGTACTGATAATGGAGTGTAAATGTAAGGAGTAGAAAGTACAGATAATGGAGTGTAAATGTAAGGAGTAGAAAGTACTGATAATGGAGTGTAAATGTAAGGAGTAGAAAGTACAGATAATGGAGTGTAAATGTAAGGAGTAGAAAGTACTGATAATGGAGTGCAAATGTAAGGAGTAGAAAGTACAGATAAGGGAGTGTTAATGTAAGGAGTAGAAAGTACTGATAATGGAGTGTAAATGTAAGGAGTAGAAAGTACTGATAATGGAGTGTAAATGTAAGGAGTAGAAATAAAAAGTCAGCTGATAAATAATTACTCCAGTAAAGTATAAATAACCAACATTTCTACTTAAGTAAGGTAAAAAAGTATTTGTACTTAGTTACTTGACACCACTGCACAAAAGTATATCTCAGACTAGCTTTTACTCTAACAGACATAAAAGAATGCAAGACGGTCAGTGGACACGATTCTTTTACCTCTGATGTTGTCTTTACAGGTTCTGTATCATCTAGAAAACAAATGCATGTATACAGCAGTCAGTGAGGGAGTTCAACGTAAGCAACGTATAAGCAACCCCAAAAGCAAAAAATACAAATTCTTGCAAAAGGCTATAGGGCTCTTGTCGTAACACAAACAGACACACACTAACCAACTGTACACTGTGTTAGGTATTGTATTGGGACATATTGGGAGTGAGCGTGTTTAAACCTTTGTATGCAACTGCAGTGCACTGTGTAGTTCTACAATTACAGACTATAGTCCATCTGATTCCCTGTATACTTTGTTACTCTGTTCTTTAAAGATCAGAACCCCCACAGGACCACCACAGAGTAGGCATTATGTGGTTGATGGACCATGCTCAGCACTGCAGTGATACTAACATGGTGGTGGTGGGTTTGTGCGTGTTGTGCTGGTGTGAGTGGATCAGACACAGCAGCGCTACTCCTACCTTGCTTGTCCACTTTATATGGTTCTGTGCAAAGAACCCACCCTTCATTCATTTAACTCCTTTTGGCTTTATATGTCGCTGCTGTGTGTCAGAGAGAGAGAGAGAGAGAGAGAGAGAGGGAGAGAGAGAGAGAGAAAGAAAGATTGAGAGAGCGAGAGTTCCTAGCCAGAGTGTATCTTATCGCTGTTATGTAAACTGGACTGTTTAACATAATGCCCCATGGAAAAGGTCATCATAGCTGTTAGTGAAAGATGTAAGGGCTAATGATGCACTAGGGTCCTTACTATCAGACCGTACCATCTTCTGGCTGCTAAATATACCTTAAATACCCTTAACGGCCCCTCTTGGGAGAGTGGAGGGGCTACAAACTACACAGCCATGGGTTGTGTATGTGTGTGTGTGTGTGAGAGAGAGTGAGAGATAGATAGATAGATAGAGAGAGAGAGAGAGAGAGAGAGAGAGAGACCTGAAAAAAAAGACCTGAGTTGTCACACAAACTGTTAAAAGGAGCTACATTGATTGAATGCGACTGAAGGTACAGACAGTGCGCTGTTTGTTTCCAGGGGGAAGATCAGATCACTTACACAAGATGACCATGGAATGCATAGTTACAATCCAAGATAAGTTCTCAGGAACTACAGCCGAATACCTTTAATGTTATTGTACAATTATATAAATACATAATGTTTATTTTTACTCTCTGACCTTTCGTCATACTGTTGGAGGACGTTCACAGCGACACAGGAGCAGCTTCTTACATCAACACTCACCTTCTCTAACTATAAATGTAGAGTCCAGTGGAGTCCAGTGCATTAAACACACATACTGTGTACATACTGTGAACCTTAAACACTGCTGTTCCTCCTTCAAATGCGAATCCTGCTTTTACAAAAGAGAGATGATAAAACAGGCCGAGCTCAAAATCCTAAACTGTTACGTAACAGACTCATTAATATTTACACCCCCAACGTTTACATACAACCTCAACAGCAACCAAACTGGTGGACTATGTAGAGAAATCCACATAGGATGTAACGAGGATGTCAGCACTTTTCATTCACTGTCAGCACTACATGGCTGATGGTCAAGTTTAAACTAGGCTAAAGTTCCTATTCGCCAGCTTCTTAATCTAATGTTCTACCTTAAATACTGCAGCTTGCACAGGAGCCAGGAAGTAACTTTGGTACAATTTAAGGTGGACTTAAAAAATCATAAAACTATCTGGTGAACAGTAACCTCAGCTCACACAACTTTAACAGGATTCTGGACAGCTTTAATTCAAAGTTAACATTTCACGAGTAGCTTCAGCTCAGGGTTTAACACTGAAGAGACTGAAGAGACAAGAAGCTCCACCTTTATTAGCATCACAACCCCAACAGTGAGCTATAAGTATCAGCCATGCTGTGTGAGTGGATCACTGTGTGCTGGTTGAAGCAGATCATCTTAAACTGAATGTTTCACAGAGACACTTTTAATCTTCTTTGTGTTTGATGTCCAGATGAAAGTGAGTAGCTAGTATAGGTAACATTAGATACTAGCAGCTCCAAGTAACTAACACAGCTAACTAGATAGCATAAGGACTGAGTTTATTTACACAGAGGTTCTTTTTATTGTGTCTATTTCAGCATGTTGCGTCTGTGTGATCATTACAGTGTCTCACAGTAAACCAGCCAATCAGAGCAGAGCTCATTAAACTGTTCATGAGCTCAGCAGAAAAGGGAAGCTCCTTTTATTTTTGGACCAAGTTACTGGGTGGAAATGGGTATAAATCTCCATCTCTGCATGTTTTATTCCAAATAAAGTCACATACCTTCCTTGTAGAACATCAGAAAAAATTTAACATACTGAATAAATACATTCTGTGATTTTTTATGTCAAACCTTTAGGAAGAAACCAACATTAAGTGTATTAGTGAGGTCACCACTAGCCAACAGGACGGTCAAAGATTCCACAACTCACGCTGGAAGGACGGAACGCTGGTCTTCCGAAAGATTTGCCTGCACTTGATGTTTTGATGATGATGGGCCACAAGTCACAAGCCACAAGTCAGTCCAACATTTCCCATCAAGGTTCAACTGGTTTGAGATCTGGTGACCTTCATTAACTTCACGACACCCAAGGACATTGTACAATAAATGGAGACTCACGAGGTATAAGAGTAAAAAGAAATAAATTGAAAATTAAATTAAAATAAAAAGTGAAACATAAAATCATCTAATCTACACTACCGCCCAAAAGTTTGGGATCAGAGTGAAATGTTCTTGTTTTAATGGAGTATCTTCTTCCTTAACACAACAATGGACTGACGGGTCTCTAAAGAAAGTTGTTTCTTTCTGGTCATTTTGAGTCGGTCAGCAAGCCATCAACTGCTGATGCTTTAGATACTAAACTAACCTAGAATGTTGTTCTCCCTTTTATACTCATTTATTAGTAGAATGTTTTTCAGCTGTGCATCACAATTGAGCAAGAGTGTCCTAACAACCAATTAGTCCAATAACATCCTTAACTTGGATTGGCGGCCGTACCAGGAGATTTAGACTAGGACTGAGAATTACTGATAATAGGACTATATGCAAAATAAGCCTAAAGCGGGGGAACCACAAGCAAGTGTTGGCTTGAAGATCGAAGAGTACGTACTAGTAGTCTACTTAGATAGGAAGGAGCGAGGTCATGCAGGGATTTAACAATTTGTACTGGATATAATAATGCACTGGAAGCCTGGGAATGTGTTATAGGGCCATAATATGCTCCCAAGATCTTTTATGGGTCAGCACCCTCGCAGCAGAACTGCCTGTTCAAGGCCCGAGCAGGGAAGCCATACAACAGAGCATTGCAGACGTCGAGTCTGGATGTAACAAAAGCATTAATTATGGTCTCAGCAGCAGTAAAAGAAAGGAAGGGGTGAATCTTAGCAATACCTTTATGGTGGTAGAAGGCTGTCCTACAGGATTTGATGATGATTTACATTGTTTACATACTCATCCAACCAGTAAAGCAATGCTGTGGATGAGGACATCGTCATCCTGGAAGAAACCGCTCCCATTAGGAGCGTTTCATCATGGGTGGTCAGTTGGAATAACTCTGTGTTGACTTGCAGTGACTCTTCCCTCTAAGGGAACAAGTGAACTCAAACCATGCCAGCAGAATGACTCATCTGACCACAACGCATACGGTTTCTCCGCCAGTGAAGGCTCGAATGTAACTCCTGGCATCTGCATCCTAATCAAGAAGCTTCTTTCAAAGTCGCTCTGATCTTTTCTTCTTGCCGTCTTCATCCAAATCAAGGTCAACTGGGCCTGCTGAGCGTTTCTGTATATGCCACACAGCATTGTAGGATGTTAATTTTCTGAAACTCATGTGTTTTAGGTAGGGGGTCACCTGGCCAGGGCTTCAATATTTATAAGATGAACACATTTCAAACCAGCTCCATGGTTTTCCTCCAGAACGTTCATCTTACAAAGATGGAAAGTTTAGTTTTACTGAATAATTTAAAGTATCAGTAAAATATGTAAACTAATTGTAAACATGTATCTCAATTTTTCTCCATTTTTATTTTTCCATATCACTTGTACGCTTTAGCTGCTGTTAACATTGTGTGATGTATGGACCAATAACAATGCTCCAAAGTAGCTTGGAAAAAAGCTGGTTCCATTGATTTACATTGAAACTTACATTTTCAGGATGTTTGTTGTTCTTTGGACATGAAATACTACAGTGACCTTAACCCTGGATCTTTACATACCCCTTGCTGTACACTACTCTAGAAGCATCTGCAGACATTATATTTCTCCACTCGTTCATTCAGGGTCTTCCTTCGTCTGTATGTCTGCTCACTGAAATGGCTCAATTAATCAAGTGCTATATTTATTACAAGTAATGCAGTGAGTTTATTTATCAGCCTGGTGTTGCAGATATACTAGAGATGAAGCATAAGCACTGTTGCAAATTTGGGTCAGCGCAGAGGGACAGTGATGGGAGACTGACTTGTGGGTCGTTGGATGGTTGTTAAAAACAGGCATGGTGCAAAAGAGCTGTGAGATAACAGTTATTATATAGCTGTACATGGTGGTTTAAAACTGTATTTAAACTATGAATAAATATATAGCTGCTCTTTATGTCCTGAAATGATGGATGGACCAATAGAAATACCAAAATCACTTGGAAAATAAATCTGGTTCCATTGACTGTTTTTGGCCTCTCCTGTAAAGTTGCCAATTTTTCTATATATATAAATTATGGTTCCATTGACTTACATTAAAGGTACAGACTGTTTTTGGCCTCTCCTGTAAAGTTGCCAGTTTTTCTATATATCAAATTCTAGTTTCATTGACTTACATTAAAGGTGAAGACTGTTTTTGGCCTCTCCTGTAAAGTTGCCAGTTTTTCTATAGATCAAATTCTAGTTTCATTGACTTACATTAAAGGTGAAGACTGTTTTTGGCCTCTCCTGTAAAGTTGCCAATTTTTCTATATGTATAAATTCTGGTTCCATTGACTTACATTAAAGGTACAGACTGTTTTTGGCATCTCCTGTAAAGTTGCCAATTTTTCTATATATATAAATTCTGGTTCCATTGACTTACATTAAAGGTACAGACTGTTTTTGGCCTCTCCTGTAAAGTTGCCAGTTTTTCTATATATCAAATTCTGGTTCCATTGACTTACATTAAAGGTGAAGACTGTTTTGGTCTCTCCTGTAAAGTTGCCAGTTTTTCTATATATCTAATTCTGGTTCCATTGACTTACATTAATGATAAAGACTGTTTTTGGTCTCTCCTGTAAAGTTTCCAATTTTTGTATATATCAAATTCTGATTCCTTTGACTTACATTAAAGGTGAAGACTGTTTTGGTCTCTCATGTAAAGTTGCCATTTTTTTCCATATGTATAAATTCTGGTTCACACAGACAAACCCACTCACACTTACACTCACAACTAGCGGTAATTTAGCATCTCCAGTCCCCCTGACTACAGGTCTTCGGGCTGTAGGAGGAAGCCCCCCTGGACATGGACAATCTCCACCCAGATAGGACCCAAGATATCCCAGCCAGGATTCAAACCCAGGCTGTGCACAAGCTATAACAGATGCAGGAAGTTTACTACCCCATAAAACTGGACTGGACTCTGGACTGGACTCTGGACTGGACTCTGGACTGGACTCTGGACTGGACTTTGGACTGGACTCTGGTCAGGCCTGCTGAGTTTTACTGTCTGAAATGAAAATCCTCACTAATCCGGGAACAACATCACCCAATAAGCAGAGGCTAATGTCACCCCCAAGTGTAGGTTAATTACAGAACCACTAGACGCACAGCAAACAAGCCAGGGTGAGTAACACTCTGCACACATATCCACTGTGTTTACTTTAGCCTCATGTTCTCATGTTCCTGCATAATCAGGATTGATTAATGATCCCCCCAATGACTCTAAACTCCATACTCCCCTCGCTCTTACACTTAAACTAATACCCATAAAGGTGACTTTGTTTGTACCTTTGAGTTTCTATTACACCAGCTCTGCAGTCTCTGGCTCCCCCTGGTGTCTGTTCACTAATACTGTCTGTATATTTGTGTTCATTGAGTTCCTTCATAAACTCTTCAGCCACTATGTTACTTTTAACGTTTGTTATGGTTATTTTTTATGGCCGGGCTTAGTCAGAGGTAGCAGGAGAAGTCTTACTAAGCTTAAAGGGGAATTCTACCTATCTTACAAAATGTCAGAGTTGTTTGATGTGAAATGGTTAAAATCAAATCAAATTTATTTGTATAGTGCTTTTCACAACTGATGTCGTCACAAAGCAGCTTTACAGGAATTTAGTGATCAGAAAAGTTCAATAAAGCATAAATAAGCCTAAGAAGTAAATAACAACACAGAAGAAAATCATAGAAATCATAAAACAAACACCCCGGTGAGCTTATATAATCATAATATGATATAACTAAGATGAATTGTAGTACAGATGAGGAACAGTCAGAGTGATGATGAGATGATGACAGTTAATGAGGTAGAAGGTTAGTGGAAACTAGTTAGAGTCCATGTTCATTTCAATAGAGTCTGTAGTGAAGGATAGGCCCAATGATCAGTCTGGTGGTTTGGGTGGCAGTGAAACCTGGCAGTCAGTCTTCCATGGTTTATTATAGAGACAAAACTTACAGGGGTCACCATGTTTACACAAATATAGCCATTTTATTTCATTTATCAAAACCACCAGTGAACCTACACGTGTCTTTTGAGTTTGTATATGTAACAGTGATTATGGTTAAATACTCTACCACTGTGCAAAAGTCTGAGGCAACTAATTTGATTGTTTAAAAGCTTTTATCTTATCAATAAGTGTATTTACACCTACACATATGATTAGAACAGATGTAAATAATCATACATACAATACAAAGTAACATGAATATCTTATTGTGAGAGAAGCAGATCAGATCTTGAGCTCCAGTTTGAAGAACAAAGTGTAGTTTCCAGATTTCTCCTGGACGCCCCAGACATTGTATGAATGTATTCAGTTCCTTCAGCAGCAATCTTGATTTAGCTTAATGAAGTACTGAGCAGTCAAAGCAGGTATTAGATGAGAACTGATAATAATACTGGGTTGTTTCCACATTGCTGCTGAAGTGTTTAAACACCGTGTCCACTCACTGTCCACTCTATTAGACACTCCTACCACTTGCTGGTCCACCTTGTAAATGTAGAGTCAGAGACAGTAGCTCATCTGCTGCTGCACAGTTTGTGGTCTCTAGTTCTTCATCAGTGCTCACAGGACGCCGCCCATAGGACACTGTTGGCTGGATGTTGCTGTTGGTGGACGATTCTCAGTCCAGCAGTGACACTGAGGAAGTTTAAACACTCCAGCAGCAGCACAACACACACTAACACACCACCACCACATCAGTGTGACTGCAGTGCTGAGAATGACCCACACACCAGGCCACTATCTTAATGACTTTGTTCAAGCATTTAATTAAGAGACACACAAAGTGATGCAGCATCCAAAAGCTGCAGAAATAGCACACCTTCAGTAAAAGTCCATTCATTAGTATAGTATGAGGCTTATCAATCTTTGAATCAGATGTGTTGGGAATAGGATGTGCAATGCAGATGGGATTTCAGGACCAGGACTGGGAACCACTGTCCTAAGACAAAATAAAAAAAACCCACATATTTTATTGTAGTTAGTGTATTTCACCAAGAGAGGACACTCAAGCTCTATCCTGTGGCCGCCTGGGTGTTTCCTTTGGCCTGAAAATCCATGGCAGGTGATGACCATAACCATTATAACTACCATTAAAACACATACCTATACTTTTACACTACGTTTTTGATTTGTGCAATCATAAACACCTTTCACTTGTAAATAAGCCTGCATCCTACATAATCCTTTACTGAGGTCCACTTAAAACATCAGCAAGAATCATCATAATTAGTTTTAACATGACAGTTTTAAAACCTGTGTTCTGATTGGGCCTCTGAAACAGAGCCTCCAGTGTTGGAGCTTCAAACAACACTACTTATAACTTTAGCCTGAATGGGTGTGGCCAAACGGTTGAACTGAATACACAGAGCTTCTATGTAAATGTGTTGCTTTTTGTGATGTTACAAAAACAATTACACCCCAGTCACCACTAGGGGCATCCTATTTTTATTTATTTATTGTTTTATTTAAAAAAACAAATTTAAATGCCTGTTTTTTCCACATTCTCATGTTGAAATATACCTTAAAAATAGTCTATATGTGCACAGATACTTTAATCTAGCACACGCCTTGCATTAAAACCATATACCTAGCTACCTATAGCAGGCTAGTTAGCTTAGTATCAGTTATTCCTACATTTAAACTGAGCTCACTAAGCACATGAACCACTAACAGTATTATGACGTATGTGTACAAGAAGATGCAGGAAACATAGAAAATGCTCTTTTATTCAACACGCCACTGAACGTTACCACCTCTCCATTGTAGAGTATCCCCCCACAAGCTATGTGGTCATGGATCCAGCGGATGCCACATTTGCTGCAGAAGTTGGCAAAGTTGCAGTTGGGAAACACTCTCTCTCTGATTGAAATTAGCCAAAGAATTTTGGCTAATTTCGTGGAGTTCCCCTTTCATTTCCACGTGGACGTTTAAAAAACCTGAACAGCATCTACATCAAACTCTCACATGAGCCCTTTAACTCCATGCGTAAAGCAGCTCTCCACAGCTCGGGTGTCCCAACGCCCCTCCACTTCCGCCGCCTCGCCTCTGTTGTGACTGCGCGCAGCTAATGACACCAATTAACCAATCAAGGCGTAATTGGGAGCGGCGTGCCAATCGCCGGTCTCCTCGAGGAGTCTGAGCACGTGACACCGCCATTGGATTGGGTGGCTGTCAATTCTGCCCGGTTACCACAGGCCACGCCCCCCACCGCCACACGCCCATCTCCATTGACCGTGAGTCTGTGAGGCAGCCGGGCTGGGAGGCGTGTACGCGGCGCACCACGGCTTCCCTTCGCGAGCGGTGCTTTTTCTCCCCCCTGCCCGGTGCGGCGTGTGAATGCAGACGACGGTGACGAGCGCCCCGGCAGCCGTCGCCCACCTTTAATTTCAGTTTTCAGGCGTGAGCAGCACTGAGACAGCTCTACCTGGGGGTCTTTTCGGGGGGAGGGCGGGGGTTTCATGCCATTTCCCAGCATTCGGGACTCCAGTTCTCCGCTGTCGCCGCTGGAGGCGAGCCTGAGAGGGGGGGCCATGCCGGCTCGGTACCAGTAAGGGAGGGAGACAGACGACCTGGTGGTTGGGAGCAGCTCGAGGAGGTTCAGACAGTCAGAGAAGGAGGAGCAGAGGGAGCAGCATGGCGAACACGGCCAAGTTCAAGAAGGAGAAGGAGATCCTCACGGAGTACGAGAGCCAAGTGAAAGGTGAGTGAGCGCCTCCAGCGCGCGCGCGCACGTACGTACGTTCGTTCACCTGGCTTCTACCTGCTGAGCCGAGCGCGAGAGCCTCCCTCCTCGCGCTGGGCTCGTGCTCGGGACTTTTTAATCATGCCACCTAAAGTTGGCCTCCTGGTTTCGCGCTCCACCTTAAAGGGTGCAGCAGGCGCCAGAAGGTAACTGCTGCAGCATTTAAGGTGGAGCGGGAACGTTCCCGTAAGCACGCGTTTTGTGCGCTCTGGGCGGCGCGAGAGAAGGAGGGCGGCGGCGGCGGCGCGCGCGCCTCACCCACCCATCCGTAAAAGAAGGATCCATAGCAACCCCGTTCACTTCTTAGTGTAGGCAGGCAGGCAGGTGTGTAAAAGTATACGTACGCACGCACACACGCACGCGTGCGCGCGCGCAGGGGACCGAGGAGCTCCCAGGGTCTTTGTGAAGGTGTGCGCGTGCCTGCGTGTGTTTGTGTGATGAGCACGTGCGCGTGTGCTGGCTGAGGTTGACGCAGTAACCCGAGCCGTCCCAAGCCCGTGCCATAGTGGCACGCGCGCTGTCGTAGTTTGCATGGATACTGAGGCGCGCATATGTATTCATGCAGGGAATGTGGAGGCCTTATACCTGCTGTGTCAGCAGCTACTCTGTGAGGGTGGTCTCGGACACAGCCACAGCACTGGGGTTTGGAGGGTCTCTCTTTTTACGTTACAGTAAAACAGGCTGTTTTTGGTACTGTGCCTGTCAGCCTTGGATATGCATACATAGGTGTGTGTGTGTGTGTCTGTGTGTGTATATATATATATATATATATATATATATATATATATATATATATATATATATATATATATATATATATATATGTATATGTGCATGCATGAATGTACACACACACACAATATAAAATATACACACACAGTCACATTATTATGACCACTTCCTACTTTGGATGGCATGTAGGTGGCAGCATTATGGTCTCGGGAATGTTTTTGTGACATTCTCTGGACCCCCTCATCCGTGTGGAAGACACTCCATCACTGCAGGTCACGTACGCCATACCTGCTGATTGTCTTCCCTGGGGTGGATGGGGTCTTCCAGCAAGACTGGTTGGAAGAGCAAAACCAAAACTTCCATGTACTACCCTGGACCCCTAATTCCCCAGACTTGATTTCAATTGAGTATCTGTGGGACCACCTGGATCATTGCGTTGGCGCTATGGATTGTCCTCCATGCGCCCTCCAGCAGCTGCCGGATGCACTGCAGTCAGCATGACTCCAGATACCTGTGACAACCTAACATAACCATATTGAGTCTCCCAGTCCATCTGCTGTCCGTAGTCCATTGCTGTGGTTACTCTTAGCTGGTGGTCATAATAGTAATAGTGTATATATACATACAAACACACACACACACATTCCTTATAGCTTCAGTATGAATATCAGGGGCTAAACTGTAGGTTTGAATGTATGGTTGCATGTAAATACGTTCTCACAACAGACTGTTTTAGCAGTTTAGTGCAGTAACCCAGCACACAGAGCAGTGGTCAGCGTGCCTGGAGCGGTGGTCAGCCCTATTTGCCCAGGGAGCAGATGGGGGTTAGGTGTCTTGCTTAAGGGCACTTGAGTCATGTTCCATTGGTTCAGGGACCTTCTGGTCATAAGGCTGGTTTCCTTACCTCCAGCATACGACTGCCAGTAACATTGCAAGTGCGATGACCATGTGGTAGAGCTTTGGTTGGGCTTTACTTGTTGGTCAGAATTCAAACACAGCCCAAGAATCTTCAGCCTGAACTAAAGCACTAGAAGAGTTTGGTTCTTACCCTGATTTTGTTGTTGTTGTTGTTGTTTTGAAAAGGTCTGTGTGTTATTAATCGGCAACAAGTTGGAGCAGTAACAGAAAGAACATTAAAGAAGATGGTAGATTTACTTGACTTCATATAAATTAGCATAAAAGGTTTAACAGGCTGCACCGGCAGCGATGGCAACATAATTCTGTGGAAAAATGACCCAAACCAAAAAGGTTCAAATCTCATATTCCAGTTCTTTAGAGCCACTCAGATATCTCAAGCCCTTTCGTGGTGCTTCCTCCTGTCGTTCTGGTCCACCTCAATGTTATTTAATGTAGGCTATTCTGGGCTGCTAGCCAATATTTTCCATGCACAAATCAATCGATGGCCATACATGAAGATCTATGAGATATATTAATTATATATCGTTGCTGTCCAATGAAAAACAAGTATCTGCAAAATTGCAACTTTGCAGGAGAGACCAAAAACATACTTTACTTTTAATGTAAGTCAATGGAACCATAATTTTTTCCAAGCTATTTTGGAGCATTTCTATTGGTCTGTTCGTCCTGAAATATACAATATAAAGGACCACTGGCGTGCTCAAACTATGTAGAAAATTCAAAATCCACCAAAATGGAGACGTGTTTTTCATTGGACAGCGATGATATATTAATTGGGTCTAGATCTTCCTGGAATAGAGTTACAGAGAAATACAGCATTTATGTCTTTATAAATGTATAAATGTAGTAAATGCAGGTATTTAGGGAACCGAGCATCACCTGAACATTGTACAGGAAGAGCAGAATGTTTATTCAGGTGCTAGGACATCCAGGTCAGCCAATCAATCAATCAATAAAGAAGGTCACTGACAGGAGGTTATTAGAAAGCTAGTTTTAAGAATATGTGGTTAAAAATAAGCTTTTTCCTTTGCTATTTGTACTGTCTTATTATTATTTATAATAAAAATAATATATATTTTTTTATTCTTATAGAATATATATATATATATATATATATATATATATATATATATATATATATATATATATATATATATATTATTCAGAAATGAAAAATATTCCATAATAGCTGGTTTACAGCATCTTTAGTGGCTTATATGTGAAACGCTGTGGTTGGGGGGGTGGCGGGGTGCGGCGGGCAGTGGAGCAACGTCCACCCCCTGCGTGAGGATGTATAGCGTGTAGAGCGGCGATTGTCGGCGCGTTCCTTTCTTCCCAAACACTGGCAACAGGCTTTTGCTGCACTGTATCCGTTTCCATGGATACCTGGCCACCAGCCAGACTGTGTGTCTGTCCATAGGGGGACGGAGGGGCTTCTGACAGCACTGTGTATATGAATGTGAGTGTGTTTGAGGGAGCACATAGAGAGAGAGAGAGAGCGCAGGTTGAGGGAATCCTCTGCTGCAGCGGCAGTGCTGTTTAGTATGGTGCACACGTACTGGAGTGCGCGTGTGGGTGTGTGTGTGTGTGTGGGTGGGTGTGTGAGCTCCGGTCCAGGCAGTGGTTTAAGTACGAGCAGGTCTGCGAGATGAGTGATTTATGGTCATAAGGGCAAGTTCTGCTATTTTCAGAAACAGCACACATTCTTACTCACGCGCTGGAGGTACTTACTCAGCCCCAATTACACCATCGCATGAGGCTCCGCACTACGCTCCCATTTCCAGCTCGCTGCCGACGCCGTCTGTCTAGTAGATGGCATTTTGACCAGTCACGGAGCATGCTCGGTTGACGATTGGTTAGTTAACCAGCAAGCCTAGAATCAAAGATGCGCCCCATTGAATTATTGCGACGATTTGGCGGAGAAGAAGATGCAGAAGCATTATCAGCAGCACAGCAGCAGTGGAACATCTGCCAGCACACCTGAGCGGCTGGGATGCAGTGAGGTCACCTCCAACAATACAACCATATAATAAACCCAATCTAACTGCCCCACCCAGGACTGTATAGCAAATGCATACATCTCTGCATGTCTTTAACCAACAGAGTCTCTCCCACTGGGAGTCTGGCGCTTCCCATGAGCCCCTGCACGCCCACAGCCATGCAAGGCAACAGCAGGAGGCTAGAATATCAGTTTTAAAACAAATAATTCTGAAGTCTAGTAGCACACACTGAGTTCCAAGCTCAAATACTTACTAGTTATGGGTGCCCACATTAATAGGTTCCATCCATGTGATATGAAAGCTGTTCCTTTAAAGCTGTTAGGGCCCGATGACTATAAGATCATGTGACCACAGACTAAAAGGACAAGAGAATGACTATAATATACTGTAACATGAGCTATTTTAGAATAATGAGCATTAAGAATTAAAGAAAAAAATCAATATTGCAATGTTTTTACACCTGGATGAGTCACCTTTTTACTCCTGGATGAGTCACCTTTTTACTCCTGGATGGATTTTGTCTGACTGTATTGTACCGAGTGTGAAATTTGGTGGAGGGGGGATTATGGTGAGGGGTTGTTTTTCAGGTTTGGGCTCAGCCCCTTAGTTCCTTCAGCAGACTAAGAGATTTTGGACGATTGCATTCTCCCAACTTTGTGGGGACAGTGTGGACGTCCTCTTCCTGTTCCAACATGACAACGAAGACATGGAGGAGCGAGTTTGGTGGCCTTGACTGGCCTGACCTCAACCTGATAGAACACCTTTGGAATGATGTTCTCGTCCAACGTCAGTGTCTGACCTCACCAATGTGCTTCAAACATTCCCATAAACACACTCCTAAACCGTGTAGAGAGCCTTCCCAGAAGAGCTGAAGCTGTTATAGCTGCAAAGGTTGGGTCTTCTCAGGGTTACGGTGGGTGATGGAAAAGATGCCAGGCCGCTCTAAACAGTTATGTAGCATTTACATTACAGCAAAGCGAGAGCAGCAGTTGGGGACTGAGGAAAGATAAGAACTAAATGGGAATTACAGGCCTGCCAACATTGAGGATTTTGTTGAAGGGAGATTCAGTGTTGAGCCATGTCATGGCAATTGCTGGAATTTCTGAACTGGGCTTCCAACTTTCCATTACAAAATTCCTAGTTGGGGTCAGAAATTTCTGAGTTCCAAGTCTGGATCACAGCCTTTTAATACATAATTAAGTTGCCACGTATCTGCTACCTCTTCATTGCCTCATCTGAGGTATTTGGGTTCTGGGCAGCCGAGAAACTCCCAATAACAAGTGCAGCCTTCATTTCAGTAGAGCCTCAGCTTTACACACCATTTGCTATCATCCAGTCAGCAACATGCACACTGTGTGTTTGGAGACTTGGATCCAGCAATGAGCTTAATGTACTTGAATTGAATTGTGTGTGGAAATAAACTGACTTGCAGGCGTCTCCCCACCAATGTGGGACAGTTGGCAGCCCTGGAGTTGAGTTTCGCCAAGAGGTAGCCAATCAGAATGTTAGTTTTATGGTGTGCTACGTCATGCTTTACGTTCATGTTCAAGCTACACCATGAAATCAGTGCTGATGAAAGCTGGAGGACAAATCAGCAAGAGAGGGTTATTAGTTCACATTGCTTATTAGAGTGTTAGACCTTTTCTTACCTGTAGTTCATCAGAGTCTAGAACACACCTGTCGCATCACCCGAAACGGCTGCTTGCTGACTCAGAGCAAAGTTCAGTTCCACAGTGCCTCTCAGCAGACCACTTAACGTCTTGTCATTACTACATTACAGTAAGGCCAGACTGAGAGAATGAGAACTACAGGAGAGACAGTCATTAATTATCATCATCATTATCATTAATGAGCTTGTGACTTTGAGTCACTACTGTATTCGGTACCTGGGGCAGGGCTACATTGTAAGGACAACTAGGTTTAGTGTAACGTGGCTCAAGATGTTTAAGGGGGATGCATTTCCAGAGAGCGTTGTTAAACAACAATAGTTAAATGATAGAGAGACTATCATTCTGAATACTGTCTCGCCACAGTTACCTCAGTACTTTAGGTAACACAGTACAGAGAGATACTCAATCACCTTCTCTGTAATAGTTGTAGCTATGGGGCGGTTGTTGGCTTTAATTTCTAGAAAAGGTCAAAGGAACCAGCTGTTGATGAACAGTTGATGTTGATGAACAGACCTACTGAGTAGCTTAGTAGGTTGTGGTGGCATGGGGACAAGTATCTCCAAAATGGCGACTTCACAGGAGTGAACAACAAACTACTGTACTTGGAACCTGATTGGTCCATTCACCATGAAATGTTCACACAGCTGCCGTGTTGTAGTGATGTAGAAAAATAAAAATCAACAAAAATGGAGATGGGTGTTTTTCTTTGGACAATATAGAAAATCTGTCACCAGATTTAATCGAATTCAGTGCCGGTATCTGCCGATACCAAAATGATTCCAATATCATTGTCCATCCCTAGTTCCGATCATTCCAAGACTCTTGGTTAAGCATGTCTTGTCATTTGCAGCAATCAGCCTTTTTGTCTGGTGGACGGTTTTTGGTTTGGCGGTTGCCAGAAGAACTGTACTTGTCTGACTGTATTGTACCGAGTGTGAAATTTGGTGGAGGGGGGATTATGGTGAGGGGTTGTTTTTCAGGTTTGGGCTCAGCCCCTTAGTTCCTTCAGCAGACTAAGAGATTTTGGACGATTTCATTCTCCCAACTTTGTGGGGACAATCTGGGGACGGCCTCTTCCTGTTCCAACATGACAACGAAGACATGGAGGAGCGAGTTTGGTGGCCTTGACTGGCCTGCACAGAGTCCTGACCTCAACCTGATAGAACACCTTTGGGATGATGTTCTTGTCCAATGTCAGTGTCTGACCTCACCAATGTGCTTCAAACATTCCCATAAACACACTCCTAAACCGTGTGGAGAGCCTTCCCAGAAGAGCTGAAGCTGTTATAGCTGCAAAGGTTGGGCCGACTTCATATTAAGGCCTATGGATTAAGAATGAGAACGCCCTCAAGTTCATAAGCGTGTGAAGGCAGACGAGCGAATACTTTTGGCAATATAGTGTACATGCGATGACCACGACCAGCTTTGGGCTACCTCAGGAGAACTTTGCAGACAACTCTTAGAAACCATGGAAGAAATGTGTGCCCATCGATGACTTGCGAAGGTTTGCTATTGATGTTCTACACTGTTCGCCGTAGTGCTGTCGGCTTCTTTTAGAGTGCTCCCAAGCACAAGCGTTTCTATTTGCACACTTGTTTTTTTTAGTTAGCTTATCAACCAGAGCCAGTTGCCTGTTGCACCTTCAGTGATAAGCCTGCCCATTCTGATAGGAACTGTAGTTTGTTTGAAATGAAATGAACATTGTAAACAGAGAGAGTCGGTGAAACAGTTGCTGAGCAGGTAATTGGTTAATGGCGTCCCTCCCTGCGTGTACATATTTTAATATTGCTGTTCTGCTAGGTAAGGAAGCTGCTGCGCCGGTGACCTTTTCCTTTGTGCGTTTGCCTCCTTCTGTCTGAAAGCGGATTTGTGTGCGAGTGTGAGGTGAATCCTGCTGGGAGCTGTGAGGTGTCTCCGTAAAAGGGAGCTGTCTGTGTGTGGATTTCCCAAAAGCTTTCCAGCCTGAAAAGCATCAGAACACACACACACACACACACACACACAGCCATTTGCTCACTGTTTTTCAGCCCATCCGTGTCCGAACAGGAAAGAGGTTTTATACAAGGACGAGGTGGAGAGGAAAGCAAGGAGCATGACCTCGGCACCACCTACACACACACACACATATACACACACACACACACATATATATATATATATATATATATATATATATACACACACATATTTTCGCTTTTATCAAAACCCTGTAAAGCCATTTTACTGTTTGTTAACTCCAGCTGCCTTTTCCATTGTGCGAACATGGATCGATTGAAATGGTCTGGAATTGCTTCCATTACTCAAGGCTTTGATGGTAAACGTGCTGCGGGCTTGATTGTGTGTATTAATAAAGATTTGTGACTCTTTAACCCAAGTCAGATTTGAATATTCTTCAACAGTCTTGGTCCTGGAGGTGTACCACCCCTGTGGGGGGTAATGAAGGCCTTCATGAGCATCTCAACAGTAGGACCAGGCACCTTGAGCTGAGGCTGGTGGATCTCCCTGCGATAACTCAAAAACAACTAAACAGCAGCTTCCATAACATCTACCCTAATCCTGATTGGTTGGAGGGACCTTCTGCCTGACATGAAATGTGTGCTAATTCTGAATACTGTGGACATACTTGACTTCATCATCTTCCAACCTACAGTAGTCCAGCCTACACTCAAATCCAGACACTGAAGAGCTAAAGTCTCTTAACCAAAACGACCAATATTGTTCTATATTTGGCATTTAATAGTACATTCATGCAGAAGCCTAGCTTAGCTTGAAGCAGGACCAATCGAGATAGTCCTGGATAAAATCTTGATATCCCAAGATTTGATGGTAAAGGCACTAGCAACGTTGAAGACTTAAATATTAAGATTTGTGACTTTACAGTCATTAGCCATAGTCAGCTTTGGTTCTTCTGTGGTAGGCGGTCCAGAAGATACGTGGTCCAGAAGATAGACCACTGTGATTAGCTGAGTTTATCTCCAGCCCAAGTCTAGCACACCTGTTCCAGGAAGTAAAGGCCTCCAGCATTGGATTCAGAATCCAGAATTGAGCACCTTCTTTCTTTCTTTGCCCTAATTGATTGATCAGTTAGAAAGATACAGTCATCTTGTCTGCACTCATATCCTAATCTCTTAATCTAAATGACCAACGTTGTCATTCAGTAGTCAATAAGCGGGAGCCTGTAGCTAAAAGCACATGTTGACGACCCCTTAATTCGTTTTGATTGGTTACAACTGTAGAACCAGGTTTGCAGTAGATCACTCAGTCAGGTAAATCACCCTGATCTTCTGTGATAAATCAAAGACACAAAAAGCAGCTGCCATGAAATCCCTTATCCTGATTGGTTGGAGGGACCTCCTGTCTTTTATATCTTCCAGGGTGCAGGAAACCTGTCTAAACTCTCAAACAAACTCTGAACATTTTTTATTATTTGGCAGTCGATACTACACAGATGCACTAGCTGTCACTATCCCACCCTGATACGCCCCCTCAGTCGGACTAAGTGGCAAAACATTCAGCAGCGAGGCTTATTTGGGGAAACGGCGCAAGCGGGAATGAAACAAGCGATTATCTGTAAATGAAAGACAGCTGGACAGCCAAATAGAAATTCTTGCGGTCATTGTGATCTTCCACATCTACAGATCTCTGGCTAAACCTGCTGTGTGGAGTTCCACATTTAGTTATAGGACACAAGATCATCATAATGGATGTTGTTTTTTTAATGAAAGCTCATAAAATCTTTTACTGGTACACAGAAGATAAATGAAACTGAAAGATGGTAGATATTTAATTGATGAGTCAGTACTGTTTATAACTTGTGGTATGGTTTTAGCCTGAAACCCAGTGTTCTGACACAAACTGGAAACTGGAAATCCATGGGTGCGTCCGAAATTGCCTACTTGCCTACTACTCAGTAGGCGAGCGCGGCTAGTATGTCTAAATACATAATAGGCATCAAGTAGTAGGCGAACGATACCCGGATGACCTACTGAATCAGCAGCTATTTTCATGTAGGCGAACACAGCACACTGCGCTATCCCATGATTCACCTGGAGCCGCGGATGAATTCAAAGTGGAGTAAATAAACGGTGTAAAGCTGAACGTCGGCTGTGTGTATGTAGCTACGGCTAGTGAACTGCCGCTATAGAAGTTAGCGCTACTGCTGAGGTAAACGATTACATTCCTCCCGTTTCATCTTCTCAGATCTACAGCTCGACGCTGTCTGAGTACCTATTCAGACAAAAACACAGATCAGTGTCACAAAAAGCATCTAAATCTGTCAGTAAACGGAGCTTTTAAACGAATAGCAGGACTTTTACGCTGGCAATATGGTGGATGTAGTACGTCTGAGCTTGTGTGGCTACAAAAACTCTCCTACTGAAACTACCTACCAGTCTGCTGCTCAAGCAGTACGTACTGACTCTAGTCTAGTACCTACTGACTAGTAGGCGATTTCGGACGCACCTCATGTTTTGGTGTCTGGATTCCAGCTGGTTAGGCTGGTTATCTCAAAATGTGATGGTAAAGACACTAGCAACGTTGTAAATATTAAGATCTGGGACTTCACATTCATTCAAGACCACTCAGGGACCGAAGGCTTCCAGCATTGGTTTCAGGATCCAGGATTTGGCCCCAGTCTGCACTCAAATCCAAATCTGTCAATCCAAATGACCAACATTGTCATTTAGTAGTCAATAAGCAGGAGCCTATAGCTAAAAGCATAATACGTTGACGGCCCCTTAATTCGTTTTGATTGGTTACAAATGTGGAACCAGGTGTGCAGTAGATCACTCAGGCTGGTAAATCACCCTCAATCCAAATGACCAACATTGTCATTTAGCAGTCAATAGACAGAAGGCTATAGCTAACAGCATAAACAGGTTAGCGTAATGCGTCAATGGCCCTTTAAAATTCTACATATACATACGCATATACATAAAACATACATAAACATGCTGATTCAGGACCAGTCTGGATTACATACCAAAAACCATACGTGTGCGTGTGCTCTGGGTATTAATTATAAAGACACATTTTTGCCCCATCAGCTAGAAGCCGCAGAACAGTGAGAAGTGCATTCAGTAAAAGTGGGGACACATGGGAGCTGCTCCCACCCTCATTCTGTCCAAGGAAAGCGAGAGGGAGCCGTTGGGAATGTGTGAGCGTTTTCCCAGCTTGTTTGCCGGAGACTGGGCACGAGAATCGGGCGGACAGAAAGCGGTGCAGCAGCGCTCCTAATGCTCTGTTTTCTCGTGTTTGGTTGTAATGAGATTTGATGTCGGGTTGCAGCGCTGGCCACAGTCCAACCACAAAGCTCGAGCTCTGGTCGGACGCGCACATGCAGCACACGTTCTCATGTATAGCCGAGGCTCACAGAGATGCATAGAACGAAGGATATTATTGAAGGATGGAAGGTGTTTAGAATGAAAGATCAGTCATTCTGTGAATTGTTGGTTGACTTAAAGCATTGAAGAAGCCAACAGGGCTGTGAAATACACGTTTGCTATTTGTTTTTGAAAGATGATGTCATTTATTAATATTGTGGCATCAATGCAGTATCGGTATTGGCAGCGTGGATACCAATATTTATGCTCAATCAACGTCCCCTCTGTACATGCAAAGGCACTGAAAGTACTAGGGGGCAAGAAAATATTGAGTATCACAATTAGGGGTGTAAGAAAATATCGAAAATATTGAATATTGGGATATTATGTTTGGTGATACTGTATCGATTCTCAAAAACAAAGTATCGATACACAGATTCCTGGCAGACAGTGACTCTGTGTGTTGTGTTTAAACCTCTGACCACTAGATGGCAGTGTTCCAATCGATTTTCAGCTCCACTCCAACATTAACAAGCAGCACAAGGGCGCAATGCTATTGGAAGCATTAACAAGCATTGACCTACTGTTCATATAGTAGGGCTGTGTTTTGGCAGGAACCTGGTGATACAATACGTATTGTGATACAGTGGTCACGATTCAATATGTCGCGATATTGTAAGCAAAGTGATATACTGCGATTTTTCAAATCCTACTATTAAATCACACCACTGTATGAACAGGTTTGTTAATGCTTACAATAGCATTGCGCCCTTGTGCTGCTTGTTAATGTTGGAGTGGAGCTGAAAATAGATTACAGCACTGCCAGCTAGTGGTCAGAGGTTTAAACACAACACACAATGATTCACTGTCTGTCAGGAATCTGTGTATTGATACTGTGTTTTTGAGAATCGATACAGTATCACCAAACATAATATCCTGATATTCGATATTTCGATATTTTCTTACACCTCTAATTGTGATACTCAATATTTTCTTGCCTCCTAGTACTTTCAGTGTCTTTGCACGTACAGAGAGGACGTTGCTCGATCATAAATATTGGTATCCGCGCTGCCAATACCGATACTGCATTGATGCCTCAATATTAATAAATTACATAATCTTTAAGAACAAATACCAAACCTGCATTTCACAGCCCTGTTGGCTTCTTCAGTGCTTTAAGTCAACCAACAATTCACAGAATTTTCTTAATTTTAAACACCTCCCTATCATATAGTGGTGTGTTTTAACAGTAGGATTTAAAAAATTGCAGTATATCACTTTGCTTGCAGTATCGCAATATATCATGATATATTGAATCGTGACCGGTGTATCATGATACGTATTGTATCGCCAGGTTCTTGCCAATACACAACACGATCCATTGGGTTAAAATAAGAGCAAACACTCTTTCAAAGCGTCAGCCTCCTCCAGAGTAGCTCTTTGGTCTGGCGTGCGTGTATTAAGTGAGCCCTACAAAGACCCATTAATCAAGTATAAATATCGATCCATTAATCTATTTATGGCGGTGTGGCCCGCAGTGGACTGGCCTGCGTACCACCGCTGTTCTTGGAATGACAAAGATAGGGCTGGGTACTAATGCATGTAAGCCTGTTCGGCTTAATGTGGACTACAGGCCAGCAATCTGTTTCTGAGCTCAGCTGGACACTGCGGGGCCCTCAACTGTAGACAGCAACGAATAAATAATATGTGGTTAGTCTATCACGGACAGATTATTAGATCCTTAACCAGCAGAACAGAGAAAGATAGAAGTGTTTTTTTATTTATGTCTGAAGCTTTTGTTGATGTTCAGTAATGATTAAAAAAGTTTGCTCGAATGGTCTTGAGAACAATGTCTGAGTCTACCTCGAGACCGAGATGACAGATAGCCTTATTTATGCTTTCGAAACCAAAACTGGACTCCTGCACTCATTCTCCAGGCCAAGGAATGATAATCAGCCTTGATTTGCAGGTAAAAGCAGGGACTGGATATATTTCACCACCTGACTTGGGGCCTGCTTAAGTATAGTGATGTTTTAGTGTTTTAGTGATGAGAGATTTGCTTTCAGCACCATTAAACTCAGCTGCCTCTCAGACATCAGAGCCCGAATGCGTCTCGTAGTGTAAAGTGAAGAGAGCGTGCCGGTATTAAATCGTCTCCACGTCAGGCTGATATCAGCAGCAGAACACGTTAGATTCAGATGTGGGGGGGAAATAAAGTAATAAATGTGGTGTGCGACAGCTCTCACTCTCACTGAGTGATGTGATGCTGTTAGCTGTGGGATAGGAGAGTGATTTAAGTGTTTCAATTAAAAAATAGCTCATTTTAAGGTCTTTTCATTTATAAAGATATTGGAATATTGGATCAGTGCTTGCTGATACTCAAGGATTGAAGATTGTTATGATTGTTATGGGAAAAGAACATAGAGTTATTGTTCTATCTTTGGTGTAAAGCAGTGCTGTGAAGTAGTGCTGGGTTATAGTGGCATCTATAGTGATTAGGGCTGTGTATTGGCAAAAACCTGGTGATACAATACATATTGTGATACAGCGGTCACGATTCAATATTGTGATGTATTGCGATACTGCAAGTAAGGTGATACACTGCGATTTTTCAAATCCTACTATTAAAACACACCACTATATGAACAGGTTTGTCAATACTTATAATAGCACTGCGTCCTTGTGCTGCTTATTAATATTGGAGTGGAGCTGAAAATGGATTACAACACTGACATCTAGTGGTCAGAGGTTTAAGCACAACACACACTGATTCACTGTCTGCCAGAAATCTGTGCAGCGATACAATATCACGAAACATAATATCCCAATGTTTCTTACACCTGTAATAGTGATGTGCTGGTGTTACTGGTGGTACTTGTAGGTATTCCATGAAAGCAGGATTTCTTAGTTTTTGCCCTAATGAACAATCCTTGATTTTCAATGTGTAGTAGGGCCTAGCGATATGGACCAAAACCATATCCCTGTATTTTTAGCCTTAATGGTGATATATTAAGTTTACTATAGTACAAACGTCTTATTCACGGGTATTTACACCACTAAGAACACCAATAATCATAAATAATCATAAATACAATACAAAGTAACATGAATATCTTATTGTGAAAGAAGTAGATCAGATCTTGAGCTCCAGTTTGAAGAACAAAATGTAGTTCCAGATTTCTCCTGGACGCCCCAGACATTGTATGAATGTATTCAGTCCCTTCAGCAGCAATCTTGATTGAGCTTAATGAAGTACTGAGCAGTCAAAGCAGGTATTAGATGAGAACTGTAAATAATACTGGGTTGTTTCCACAAGGAGAAGCTTGGAAAGGGTTAAATAAACACACTGATGTATGTAAAAGCACTACTTACTGTATTAATATGAGTTGGAATATTTAATAATAAAGTGTTTTGCTGAGTAAATAAAAGTGTCCTGTCTGGAAGAAACAGCTTTTAATTATAACAATGTCTCTGAGTGCCTTAAACTCAAACAGTTCTGCATCTCATCTAAAAATATATCAACATGCCTTAAAAACAAGGAGATCTTGCCCAGCTTCAGTCTGTTACGTAGCTGTTTGTGCATGTAAACGGTCTGCAGCGTTGTTAAGCCCAAAATACACGCCAGAGAAACCACTTTGTCTGAAACGTCTTCAGTGTTACAAGTAACATCATCTTGTAACATAGTTCTTATTGCCCACCCACTGGCTAGCTTGGCACCGAATCACACAATGATGATTCTGTCTGGTTACCCTTTAAAATTCTATGTAAGATCTGTTTACTGCAGGGTAGCAGTACTGAGGAAGCTTGTTATTAATGCAAACGTAAATATATCCTGATTCTACAATAAATACAGTATATCATGGGGTGTTTAATGAATTTCCTGATACGGAACTGATACGCAGCACTAGCTCAGATCAGGCCTGTTTCAGAGGCAGATTCAGACATGGCATCCGTAAACAAGAGTCCCACAGTCAAGCCATTTCACAGTGTTTACAGTGAGTGGCACTCCTCCTGGTCTCTGCGTTCAGCTCCTCGATGACATGGTGCCAGTTCCTGTCACTTTTCCCACACAGTGGCAGCAGGTGAGCTTCTCTGCAGGGATCTCCAGCAGAGAACATAGGAGCACATGCACATATCCACCATACCACCTCAGCTAAACGAAGAGTTTATTTTTGTCCACTTGGTCCCGATAGAATAAAGAAGCACAGAATCAGTAACTCAGACCATGGTCTCACATTCCTTTCCCTCTTTTTTTATTGTGATTTTGACTCCTCAGCTGCAGGAGGTGGTGAGGACACAAGTATGCAAAGCATTCACTGGAGTTAAAAGTTTGGAGTTACAAGGCTACAGTTGCTAACAAACATTGGAGGTCAGTAGTCACCCAAACCAGGGGACGTGCCCAAAACCTCTCTCAACCCACCCAAACAGTTTCCTGGTGTTAAAGTGTAATTTTTCTAAATGTCTGCACAATTAAATGGTAAACATGCCAAATGGTGTGAAATGCTTCATTCTCAAGTCAAAATAGTCCATAGTGATCGTGATATGAACATCTAAGGCCTCCGAAAGCTTCCTCACATGAAATGGTTCTAATTACTGTGACTGATGTTTTTGATATTCTATTAAAAGGATGTGTGGGCTCACTGCTGGTCTTAGGTTGATGGTAGGTGGCTGGATGGATGGATGGATAGATAGATAAATACCTTAAGTAGGTGGGTCTGCCTAATGTCTGACATATTGTTTATAATAGTTTTGTGATAACATTTATTTATTTTTAATCTGTTCATGGTGGAAGGATACATGGTGAAAGGGTGTTCTAAGGCAAAAACGGGCCCAAAGAAGTTTTTGATATTCTACCAAAAGGACGTGTGGGCTCACTGCTGGTGTTAGGTTGAAGGGTAGGTAGGTGGGTGGATGGACGGATGGATACATGTTAGATAGATAGATAGATATCGTAAGTAGGTGAGTCTGCCTGATGTCTGAGATATTGTTTTCTTATAGTTTTGTGATCACGTTTTTTTAACCTATTAGTGGTGGAGAATACATGGTGAAAGGGTGTTCTAAGGCAAAAAAAGTGCCCAAAGAACATTTTCATTGGGTTCACTGCTGGTTATAGATAGATAGAGAGATAGATAGATTGATAGATATGGTTGCACAAGGTCTATATAGAACATGAATACAGAAAATAAAATGTATATACAGATGCTCACAAAGTTCCTGCAGCCCCAACTGCTGTTAAACACCAATCCAGACATAAGATAATAGCGAAGATCTGCATTGGATTTCAGGATCTCTGAGTGTATATTTGGCGGAGCATCAGTGACCCACCTGATAAAGAAGCAGACATCAGGTTTATTATTATTGCCCAACATTTTCATATTCTACCAAAAGGATGTGTGGGTTCACTGCTGGTTTTAGTTAGTTAGATAGATAGATTGTCAGCAGTACTATTTACATTTATAGACTATATACATTGAGTATAATAGGTATAGTATAATACCAGTATAGTCATTTTATATGTATATATATATATATGTATGTGTGTGTGTGTGTATAAGTTAACACTATAGTTATATACAGATAAATCTGCAAAGCAAATATGATGCATACGAATGTCACAGGACTATTTTCTGCTGTGCTGAGAGGAATTCCGTATGAAAGTGGTCACGTCTTGCCCTGCCCCCACAGTCTCCAGCGGTACGGACAGAAGGCTCCATGCGTATCCGTATTTAACGTTGAGCGTAAATGAGCCTTTAAACCTGTTTCTTTCAGTAGAGTCTTGACTACACATTGCTAACCGTTTCTTTATCCTCCAGTGTAGATACCTGAGGCTCAATACTGCGGGAGCTTTAAAACACACATAGGTTCACACGCTGGTTCTCAAACGACTCTTTGCCAAAATATATAGTCCACAAACTGTCCAATTTCTTGTGCGTGAGGCGTGTAGGCTACGTGTCAATTGTGCCTCTATAAGTCGAGTCACAACGTAGACTAATCGAAAAAATAATTGTTAGATTAATCAGTTATAAAATAAATCGTTAGGTGCTGCCCTACACACCAGCTCCTGATTGTGTGTATCTGATCAGTATCTGATTGGCTTTGTAACTTTGTAGGACAGTAGATCTCCAGAAGGAGGGGTCCATTGCTGGTGGATTCTATGATCATACGAGGGAGATCCATCAGCAGATCTCACTTCTTCTTCTTCTAGCAGCACTTTGGCACCGCACCATCAGCCTAATCTGCCTGTTTTATTATCCAGACCTAAAATAATAGTGAAGATCTGCACTGGATTCCAGGATCTCTGAGGGCGTTTTCACACCAGCACTAGTTACTCCTGTTAAACAGACTCTGGTTTGTTTGGTGTGGTTCGTTTTGGCAGGTGTGAAAACAGTAATCGCACTCGGGTGTGGACCAAAACCACCGCACAGAGACCCTCGAGAGGAGGTGGTCTCGGTCCAGTTCCAAACGAACTCCGGAGCGGTTCATTTGTGGTGAGAACGTGATCTGACCTCGATCTGACCCAAGTATTAGGTGTGCTCCACAAGTTTGATCTAAACATCTCCTGCAGCCAGCTGTGCTTTGCATTATGGGATGCGGCAGATGGCGTAAACAGAGAACTGGAGAACTGTAGCAGCTAACAGGGCGAGGACAATAAAGCGAGGTCTCTCTTGGACTAGCAGTGAGGGACGTTGTCTACTTGATGTTTGGAGTGAGCTGGGTGGTCTGCAGGTGGACTGTAGTTTGGTATATTATCAGATTATTATTACAGCTATGAACAGATGCTGTCTCTGCCGCTGCTCCGTGATACGCTCTACAAGAAATGTGCAGTAGTTTGGGAAAACCGGATCTTCTCCCTGTGTTTACTTTCTTGCTTACACGCCAGATAGCTCTGACCAATCAGAGGAGACAACGTGCTCACGTGGTTTGTCGGGGCGCATTTTGATGAAGCACAGTGGGTGGAGACCTCCAAGAGGAAGGTTGGGGACCACTGCTTTACAGTATTTAGAGGTTCACATTTACAGAAATGGTCCCTCAGAGAAGCGTTAATTGAAAGGTTCTTCAGGGAACCAGAAGCGGTTCCTTTGTGTGCTGCGTATGGAGAACCAAAGCTTTGGATGAACAAAGTTGCTCCTCCAGCATTTTCCAGCGAGAGAGATTTAACAAAACGTCCACTGATTAGAAACTGCCACCCGGAGCCGGAAGCAAGACCGACGGCCCACTGAAACGGACTGACTTTAAAGAAGCCTTTTCTTCTCTTTCCTTCGTTTCTTTCATTTTTCCCTCGTTTGAGTCTTTTCTGTCTCACTTAATGAGCAGAATGTGATTTCCTGCAGTTAACAGCATTTGTGTGATGAGCAGCAGTCCGTCTTGTAGACTCGCCCGCGCACACCCACCCGCACACACTCGCACGCTGTAAATGAGGGTATTGAGCTGGACCGCTCTGACATATGATAATGATTCTCAGGACACGGGCAGAGATGCCAAAACTCCAGTGACGAGTCCAATTTTCAGACGAGTGAGAGGGAGGGGGGTGGGTGGGGAAGTAGTTAGATGAAGGGAGAGAGGGAAGAGGAAACAGAGCTTAAGGATTTAATTCACTTAGGAGGAATTGGGAGAGGGAACAGAGGACAAGGCAAAACAGGGCCTGGCTTAGGCTGCAGGGTAACCAGGCCGAGTGGGCGGCTGATTTGTCCCTCCTGACGGTCAGTAAAGGTGTCCCAGTTTTGGGAATGGTCTTAAATGGTCATCTTCCAGGACTATCCAGTGTTTTTTTACCCTTCTGACCTACTGATGGTCCAGTCAGCTGACTAGATTCAAACATGCTCAGTATTCAGGACTCGGCCTCATGCCAGTAATCTCATATACAGCACCGAGTTGATGTAATGACGGAAGGACTGCGAGCCAATGAGAGTTGAGCTAATTGGAAGAACACACTTCAGCTATATATTAATTGGCAAAAAAAATACAACCCAAAAAATACATACTGCTAATCACAGTAGGGGTGTTTGAAAATATTGAAATATCACAATATTATGTCTAGTGATACTAGGGCTGCACCTAATGATTAATTACAATAATCGATTAATCTAACGATTATTTTTTTCCGATTAGTCGATTAATCTAACGACTAATTTTTAGATTACTATACGTGTGTTAGGATTTTTTTTTTTTAATTTTGTTATGGATTTGTAACCAATGGATGATTTTGTGTGTGTAAATATATATATATATATATATATATATATATATATATATATATATATATATATATATATATATATATATATGTATGTGTGTATTAAAGGGTACCTTAAATGCTCCTGATCTATAAATGGTTAAAGACTAAGAGTCTACTCTCTGACTCGACTTTTAGAGACACAAATGATACGTAGCCTACACGCCTCACACATAAGAACTCGGACAGTTTGTGGACTATATATTTTGGCAGAGAGTCATTTGAGAAGCAGCTACGTGTGTTTTAAAGCGCCCGCGGTATCTAGAACAGTCTTAGGTTCTACACTGGACGATTAAGAAACGATTAGCGCTGCGTAGTCTAGTGACTCTACTGAAAGAAAGATGTTTTAAGGCTCAATGTTAAAAACGGATACGCACGAAGCCTTCTGTCCGTACTCTGCGTTCATTTCATACATACATTACGGAAAGCTTATAGATACAGACGAGATGGAACAACACCGCTGGAGACCGTGGGGTCAGTGGAAGAGGCGACCACTTCCATACAAACACGGCGAAGAAGAGACGGCGGGACTTGTTGAAGAGAGGTTCTGCACGTTGATTAGAAATTCCCTGAAATACCTTCTTCACGTTGCCGTCGTTGTTCCTGGTATTTGAACTAAATGAAAAACTATGAGCTCATTCACTGTCGCCATGTTTGATTTACTCCAAACTGCCCTCTACTGGACGTGTTGCACAGCAACCCTGTAAATGGAGCTTGACGGCTATATCGCTTCAAACGCACGCAGACGGAGAAACACTCCCACATCTTTAGATGCACATGGATAAATCCATGCTTTCAGTAGGCGGGGCCTTCTTTGCGACGCATCGACGCACGTTATGCTATTTGATGTGATTTAACGTTGATGCGTCACCCCAGCACTAAGTGATACTGTATCGATTCTCAAAAACAGTTTAACAGTTCAAAAACAGTAACGGTGCAAAGATTCCTGGCAGACAGTGAATCATTGTGTGTTGTGTTTAAACCTCTGACCACTAGATGGCAGTGTTGTAATCTATTTTCAGCTCCACTCCAACATTAACAAGCAGCACAAGGACGCAGTTCTATTGTCAGCACTGGCAAATCAGTTCATGTAGTGGTGTGTTTTAACAGTAGAATTTTAAAAATCGAATTTTTAAAAACTTGGCTTCCAATATCGCAATATATCGCAATACATTGAATCGTGAGCCCTATATCATGATACATATCGTATTGCCAGGTACTTGCCAACACAAACCCCTAAATCACAGGCAGAAATAATGCAAATAAATAAATAAAGAAATATTGCAGGAAGCTCGTTGTCTTGATCTGAAGTCACATCTGTTCACCAGTAATTCTGCCAGATCTCAGGTTCTAAGAGACGGCAGCGTCAGCATAACCTGTGTGGCGTTTTCATTCTGTGGAAATGATGTAGAGTGGGGGGAGTCTTTTATTCTGGGCACATCTTCAAGGTGTGTGTGTGAGTGGGGGGTGGGTTAATTGCGGGGATGACTGAAATACATCTAAAGCCCCCCAAAAAATGAGCGGCAAATAAGCGGGCAGTATAATAAACTGTATTGTTATTGTGTAATCTTTTGTTATCGTGATATCCAGGATCTGCTCAGGGAAGTATATCGTCATCGCTGTCCAAAGAAAAACATGTATCTGTTATTTTCTTCTTGACTTCTGCACATCGTTTGAGCTCGGCAGCTGTCCCTTACAGCGTGTAGGAATTTAATGATGAGCGGACCAATAGAAATGTTTACATTAATATTGAATGTTAATAATGTTACTGCCTTTTACTGTGAAGTGACTATTTTGAAGATGCTTTGTTTTTCGATGTGGTCTCTCTTCAGGACATCAGAATACTGACCAAATGCATGTTCCACTGAAAGTTATAGAATAAGCTCTAGCAGGTTTTAGACAATGCTTAGTAAAAAGCTTTGCGATGGTTGTTTTTAAATGTGGCACCACCAGCGCACTGTGTCTGTGTGTCAGTGTACTGTGATATTTGTATAGCGTATATATAGTATATATAAAATCATCTTTAAAGATCCAGGGAACCTAAATCTGTGTTTTCTTTCTAATGAGTAGAATCTTGTTTCCTGCATGTAAACAGTATTATATTAAAAAACAATATTAATTAAACCCTCTGTATAAAATTTCACTGACTAATAACTGATCGATAAATGTCATCATATGTCTCTCCTCACCATGTAAACTGAGCAGTCCTAATCTTGGGTAACCTTTATATAAGCATTCCCCCGACCAATCACAGAGCTGATATCTCTCTGGACCTGCCCACATTTCTCTTCAGAGTCAGAGAAACTAAGAGAGTTAAAACTAACCAGCATCACCAACACTGTTCCTTCATCCCTTCATTCCTTTATCATCACCAACACTGTTCCTTCATCCCTTCATTCCTTTATCATCACCAACACTGTTCCTTCATCCATTCATTCCTTTATCATCACCAACACTGTTCCTTCATCCCTTCATTCCTTTATCATCACCAACACTGTTCCTTCATCTCTTCATTCCTTTATCATCACCAACACTGTTCCTTCATCCCTTCATTCCTTTATCATCACCAACACTGTTCCTTCATCTCTTCATTCCTTTATCATCACCAACACTGTTCCTTCATCCCTTCATTCCTTTATCATCACCAACACTGTTCCTTCATCCCTTCATTCCTTTATCATCACCAACACTGTTCCTTCATCCCTTCATTCCTTTATCATCACCAACACTGTTCCTTCATCCCTTCATTCCTTTATCATCACCAACACTGTTCCTTCATCTCTTCATTCCTTTATCATCACCAACACTGTTCCTTCATCTCTTCATTCCTTTATCATCACAAACACTGTTCCTTCATCCCTTCATTCCTTTATCATCACCAACACTGTTCCTTCATCTCTTCATTCCTTTATCATCACCAACACTGTTCCTTCATCCCTTCATTCCTTTATCATCACCAACACTGTTCCTTCATTCCTTCATTCCTTTATCATCACCAACACTGTTCCTTCATCTCTTCATTCCTTTATCATCACCAACACTGTTCCTTCATCCCTTCATTCCTTTATCATCACCAACACTGTTCCTTCATCTCTTCATTCCTTTATCATCACCAACACTGTTCCTTCATCCCTTCATTCCTTTATCATCACCAACACTGTTCCTTCATCTCTTCATTCCTTTATCATCACCAACACTGTTCCTTCATCTCTTCATTCCTTTATCATCACCAACACTGTTCCTTCATCTCTTCATTCCTTTATCATCACAAACACTGTTCCTTCATCCCTTCATTCCTTTATCATCACCAACACTGTTCCTTCATCTCTACATTCCTTTATCACCAACACTGTTCCTTCATCTCTTTATTCCTTTATCATCACCAACACTGTTCCTTCATCTCTTCATTCCTTTATCATCACCAACACTGTTCCTTCATTTCTTCTTTCCTTTATCATCACCAACACTGTTCCTTCATCCCTTCATTCCTTTATCATCACCAACACTGTTCCTTCATCTCTTCATTCCTTTATCATCACCAACACTGTTCCTTCATCCCTTCATTCCTTTATCATCACCAACACTGTTCCTTCATTCCTTCATTCCTTTATCATCACCAACACTGTTCCTTCATCTCTTCATTCCTTTATCATCACCAACACTGTTCCTTCATCCCTTCATTCCTTTATCATCACCAACACTGTTCCTTCATCTCTTCATTCCTTTATCATCACCAGCACTGTTCCTTCATCCCTTCATTCCTTTATCATCACCAACACTGTTCCTTCATCTCTTCATTCCTTTATCATCACCAACACTGTTCCTTCATCTCTTCATTCCTTTATCATCACCAACACTGTTCCTTCATCCCTTCATTCCTTTATCATCACCAACACTGTTCCTTCATCTCTTCATTCCTTTATCATCACCAACACTGTTCCTTCATCCCTTCATTCCTTTATCATCACCAACACTGTTCCTTCATCTCTTCATTCCTTTATCATCACCAGCACTGTTCCTTCATCCCTTCATTCCTTTATCATCACCAACACTGTTCCTTCATCTCTTCATTCCTTTATCATCACCAACACTGTTCCTTCATCTCTTCATTCCTTTATCATCACCAACACTGTTCCTTCATCCCTTCATTCCTTTATCATCACCAACACTGTTCCTTCATCTCTTCATTCCTTTATCATCACCAACACTGTTCCTTCATCCCTTCATTCCTTTATCATCACCAACACTGTTCCTTCATCTCTTCATTCCTTTATCATCACCAACACTGTTCCTTCATCTCTTCATTCCTTTATCATCACCAACACTGTTCCTTCATTCCTTTATCATCACCAACACTGTTCCTTCATCTCTTCATTCCTTTATCATCACCAACACTGTTCCTTCATTTCTTCTTTCCTTTATCATCACCAACTCTGTTCCTTCATCCCTTCATTCCTTTATCATCACTAACACTGTTCCTTCATCCCTTCATTCCTTTATCATCACCAACACTGTTCCTTCATCCCTTCATTCCTTTATCATCACCAACACTGTTCCTTCATCCCTTCATTCCTTTATCATCACCAACACTGTTCCTTCATCCCTTCATTCCTTTATCATCACCAACACTGTTCCTTCATCTCTTCATTCCTTTATCATCACCAACATTGTTCCTTCATCTCTTCATTCCTTTATCATCACCAACACTGTTCCTTCATCTCTTCATTCCTTTATCACCACCAACACTGTTCCTTCATCTCTTCATTCCTTTATCATCACAAACACTGTTCCTTTATCCCTTCATTCCTTTATCATCACCAACACTGTTCCTTCATCCCTTCATTCCTTTATCATCACCAACACTGTTCCTTCATCTCTTCATTCCTTTATCATCACCAACACTGTTCCTTCATCCCTTCATTCCTTTATCATCACCAACACTGTTCCTTCATCCCTTCATTCCTTTATCATCACCAACACTGTTCCTTCATCCCTTCATTCCTTTATCATCACCAACACTGTTCCTTCATCCCTTCATTCCTTTATCATCACCAACACTGTTCCTTCATCTCTTCATTCCTTTATCATCACCAACACTGTTCCTTCATCTCTTCATTCCTTTATCATCACAAACACTGTTCCTTCATCTCTTCATTCCTTTATCATCACCAACACTGTTCTTTCATCCCTTCATTCCTTTATCATCACCAACACTGTTCCTTCATCCCTTCATTCCTTTATCATCACCAACACTGTTCCTTCATCCCTTCATTCCTTTATCCTCACCAACACTGTTCCTTCATCCCTTTATCATCACTTACACTGTTCCTTTACCCCTTAATTCCTTTATCATCACCAACACTTTTCCTTCATCCCTTTATCATCACTTACACTGTTCCTTCATCCCTTCATTCCTTTATCATCACCAACACTGTTCCTTCATCCCTTCATTCCTTTATCATCACCAACACTGTTCCTTCATTTCTTCTTTCCTTTATTATCACCAACACTGTTCCTTCATCCCTTCATTCCTTTATCTTCACCAACACTCCTCTTTCATTTCTTCATTCCTTTATCCATTTTTAACAGTACTGTGTTTATGATTCAGCACTGGTGCCATGTTTTGAACAGAATTAGTACAAAGAAAGAGGCTGAGTATAAACACGCTGTTGCACAGCTTACTGTCGACCCCAGAGAGCTGGAGGGAGGTGTTAATTTGATGATAATCGTTTGCAAACTTCGCTAAAACTTGCATAAGACTTGCATAATTGTTAGATATGTTCACTGTGAAGCATCATCACTGACTCATATGATAGACTGATGAGTGTAAGAGTGGTAGTGTTGGGTGAAGCTGTATGGGTTCAGGGTGTGTGGACTGTGCACTGTTGGTTCAGAAAGCACGTTTGCTTGTTTGTATGCAGATGTTCAGGGAGCGTGTTTGTGTGTGTGCGTGTGTGTGTGTGTGTGTGTGTGTGTGTGTGTATGCGTGTGTGGATCGTTAGCGGCACTGTACTGCATGCCCACATTCTTTCGCTCTCAGGTTGAGGAGCAGATGCCTTGTTGCCATGGCGACAGCCTGGGTCGGCCTCATGCTCACGTCTCGGGGTAGCAGACAAGCTTCCACGGGTCACAAGTTCAAAGGTCAAATACGAGCAACTTGACGGTGATTGCAGAAAAAAAGAGACGTGTAAATTTGATTTGTGACCAAAAAAATCAAATAAATAAATAAAAAGCAGTAAAACAAACAGAGACCTCATCTTCAGGAGTTCCTGTGTCAGTGTGCTCGCCCCCCGTAGTCCCTCCGCCTTTCAAGTAGCCAAATCCTTATTTGGAATTCTACCAGAAAGACTCCGGACGCAGGAGTAAAGGAAAACGCCCTGAAATGATTTTATAGTGTGAAGTGTAACCAATTCAGGTCTTGGAGCATACAAGAGTGCAGCCAATGACATTTTCCTGAAATGTTTATTAGAACCCAGATCAAAGCTACAGGGCTGCTAACTCTCCTGCATTGGCCCGCAATTTAGTCCGACCTGCGCAATTCTGAATCCAAGTGGCGGCACAGTGGTAGTTAGTATGGTAGTGTAGTGGTTAGTATGGTGGTGTAGTGGTTAGTACGGTGGTGTAGTGGTTAGTACGGTGGTGTAGTGGTTAGTATGGTGGTGTAGTGGTTAGTACGGTGGTGTAGTGGTTAGTACGGTGGTGTAGTGGTTAGTACGGTGGTGTAGTGGTCAGTATGGTGGTGTAATGGTTAGTACGGTGGTGTAGTGGTTAGTATGGTGGTGTAGTGGTTAGTATGGTGGTGTAGTGGTTAGTACGGTGGTGTAGTGGTTAGTATGGTTGTGTAGTGGTTAGTACGGTGGTGTAGTGGTTAGTATGGTGGTGTAGTGGTTAGTATGGTGGTGTAGTGGTTAGTACGGTGGTGTAGTGGTTAGTATGGTGGTGTAGTGGTTAGTACGGTGGTGTAGTGGTTAGTACGGTGGTGTAGAGGTTAGTACGGTGGTGTAGTGGTTAGTATGGTGGTGTAGTGGTTAGTATGGTGGTGTAGTGGTTAGTACGGTGGTGTAGTGGTTAGTACGGTGGTGTAGTGGTTAGTTTGGTGGTGTAGTGGTTAGTATGGTGGTGTAGTGGTTAATATGTTGGTGTAGTGGTTAGGAAGGTGGTGTAGTGGTTAGTATGGTGGTGTAGTGGTTAGTTTGGTGGTGTAGTGGTTAGTATGGTGGTGTAGTGGTTAGTTTGGTGGTGTAGTGGTTAATATGTTGGTGTAGTGGTTAGTACGGTGGTGTAGTGGTTAGTAAGGTGGTGTAGTGGTTAGTATGGTGGTGTAGTGGTTAATATGTTGGTGTAGTGGTTAGTACGGTGGTGTAGTGGTTAGTACGGTGGTGTAGTGGTTAGTACGGTGGTGTAGTGGTTAGTATGGTGGTGTAGTGGTTAGTACGGTGGTGTAGTGGTTAGTACGGTGGTGTAGTGGTTAGTACGGTGGTGTAGTGGTTAGTATGGTGGTGTAGTAGTTAGTATGGTGGTGTAGTGGTTAATATGTTGGTGTAGTGGTTAGTACGGTGGTGTAGTGGTTAGTACGGTGGTGTAGTGGTTAGTATGGTGATGTAGTGGTTAGTTTGGTGGTGTAGTGGTTAGTACGGTGGTGTAGTGGTTAGTACGGTGGTGTAGTGGTTAGTACGGTGGTGTAGTGGTTAGTATGGTGGTGCAGTGGTTAGTATGGTGGTGTAGTGGTTAGTTTGGTGGTGTAGTGGTTAGTATGGTGGTGTAGTGGTTAGTTTGGTGGTGTAGTGGTTAGTACGGTGGTGTATTGGTCAGTATGGTGGTGTAGTGGTCAGTATGGTGGTGTAGTGGTCAGTATGGTGGTGTAGTGGTCAGTACGGTGGTGTAGTGGTCAGTACGGTGGTGTATTGGTTAGTATGGTGGTGTAGTGGTTAGTATGGTGGTGTAGTGGTTAGTATGGTGGTGTATTGGTTAGTATGGTGGTGTATTGGTTAGTATGGTGGTGTAGTGGTTAGTACGGTGGTGTATTGGTCAGTATGGTGGTGTAGTGGTTAGTATGGTGGTGTATTGGTTAGTACAGTGGTGTATTGGTCAGTATGGTGGTGTAGTGGTTAGTATGGTGGTGTAGTGGTCAGTATGGTGGTGTATTGGTTAGTACAGTGGTGTATTGGTCAGTATGGTGGTGTAGTGGTTAGTATGGTGGTGTAGTGGTTAGTATGGTGGTGTATTGGTTAGTACAGTGGTGTATTGGTCAGTATGGTGGTGTAGTGGTTAGTATGGTGGTGTAGTGGTTAGTATGGTGATGTAGTGGTCAGTATGGTGGTGTAGTGGTCAGCACTGTCTCCTCACAGTAAGATGATCTGGGTTGGATTCCCGGTCCGGGTGGTTCTGTGTGGAGTGTGTATGTTCTCTCCGTGCTTGAGTGGGTTCCTCCGGGTACTCCGGTTTCCTCCCACAGTCCAAACACATGCATGTTAGGTTGATCCTCACTCTAAACTGCCCGTATGTGTGAGTGTGTGTTGGTTATGCGATGGACCAGCGACCTGTCCATGACGTACTCGCCTTCGTCTGATTACGCTGGGATTGGCTCCAGCCCCACACATGACCCCAACTAGTAGGATAAAGCCTAAGATGATGGATGGATAGATGGAATTCTGTATCCAAGTATCTAAACATACAGTGGTTGTTGGTTGCTGATTGGAGGATAGCAGGTGGTTTGTATAGCTGATTGGTTGTCCATAGGAAAAGTACATTGAATGAAGGCTGCACTTGTTTCGAGCGCTGCATGTGTGAGTGACTGGACTCACTTTGTTGTTGCGAGTTTCTCGACCACCTGGAACCGAATGCCATGGATGAGGAGATGAGGAGGCTGCAGTCATGTGACGCCACCTAGTTCTGCAGCTTAACTGTGTATTAAAATGCTGTGATCCATATATCTATAGAAATGGGAATTCCAGCTCTGCACCCATGAAGCACAGCTAAATGCTAGATTCTCTTCTAAATCATGGTTTGTTGTTTCTTTGTTGAAGGGTGTGGGGGACATCTGCAGTTGTGTGTCTGATTTCCATCTGCGGTGTAAATGGAGTGCTTTATGCTGGACAGGTAGATAGAAGTCTAACTCTGTCACTCCAAATCTCCCACCAACAAACATTGGCAGCCCTGCCTACATATCTCATGCTCAGCAAAAATGGAGCTCATGCAGGAAGAAAGCAGCCACTAAGCATGTTAAAAGTAGCGAGTGGCCGTCAATACACCGCCAAGCAGTTTGATGGCCGTGCAGCCGTGCATGCAGCCGTGCATGCAGCCTCAACAGTGAAACTTGCTGGCTTGGCAGTAACACGAGGCTCTGTTTCTTCCTGGCTTTACCAGCACCGTGTAGTCATCGATGGTCCTTCCCTTTTTCTTGGGTTTTCTTTTTTAGGCACGGTCATCTGCCCGCCTGTATTTAAGGCTCGTAGTGGAAATGAGTCACTGGGTAGACTAGAGGAGTGCGTGGGAACTCTTTCATACTGTGGTCTATTACTCTAATTCCAATCTCCTTACTTGTGTGTACGTCTCCTCCTGTTAGGTGCTCCTACACGGTATCAGCTCCACTGACCACATACGAGCACTCTGTAGTTCTACACTTACAGACTGTAGTCCATCTGATTCTCTGTACACTTTATTACCCTGTTCTTTAATGATCAGGACCACCACAGGACCACCACAGAGCAGGTACTATTAGGGAAGTGGATCATTCTCAGCACTTCAGTGACACTAACGTGGTGGTGGTGTGTTAGTGTTGTGCTGGTGTGTGTGGATCAGACACAGCAGTGCTGCTGCTGCAGAGTTTAAACATCAGTGTCACTGCTAGACTGAGAACAGACCACCAACTAGGGGTGGGCGATATGGCCCTACAATAATATCACGATATTTCATGGTGTTTTTGCGATAGCGATACTCTTGGCGATATGACAAGACATTGAATTTAAAAAATATGTTTCAAGAATACACAACTGCAACAAAATGAAAATTAAATTTTATTATTGCATATGATATGATATGGCACACCCATAACTGAGATATTAAAAAATACAAGAATTTTCATCAGATTGTAACAGAAGTCAATGATCCAGAATGTAACGATACTAAATAAAGCACTCCAAATATCTCCATATATCCAGAACTGAAGTAAAGTGAATGATACTGGAGAGATATACTCTGTCTCTAGTAGATATATAATGGGAAATGAGGAAAGTGTGAATTTTTATTTAGCTAAAAACAGTAAAAAAGAAAAAAAAGAAAAAAAAGTAGTACCCTGATGTAATAATTATAGATGGATGATATGGCACGATATTTCAGGGTATAATATTGTTCACAATATTTAAAAATGTTGGCGATGTTATTGTGTACGATACGATATGGCACACCCCTACCACCAACCAAAACTATCCAGACAACATAGTTTTAGTGAGCACTGATGAAGGACTAGAGAACTCAAACTGTGCAGCAGCAGATGAGCTACTGTCTCTGACTTTACACCTACAAGGTGGACCAGCAAGTAGTAGGAGTGTCTAAAAGAGTGGACAGTGAGTGGACACAGTGTTTAAACACTCCAGCAGCACTGCTGTGTCTGATCCACTCACCCCAGCACCACACACAACCACCACATCAGCGTCACTGCCATGCTGAGAATGATCCACCACCCAATAGTACTCTCTGCTCTGTGGTGGTCCTGTGGGGGTGCTGATCATTGAAGAACAGAGTGAAGGATAGACACAAACAGGTGTAGCGAGCTGAGTGAGTGTGTACAGCCACCTGCTAATGAAACACTGATCACACGAAATCAGGAAATGTGTTTTTCTTCAAATACACTCAAATTGTTTTAGTGGAATTAGAGCACAGACGCCTGAACCTTTACATTCCAGATGCATTCTGTGATATTTCCTCTCTACGAACAGAGGAAGACGTGATTTTTCTCTCTCGCACAATTTTTATTTATTTATTTTTTTTAATTTTTCACGCTCCTTCCTCTCGTTCTCTTCATTTGTCTCTCTTGCATTGCCAGAAGAGTCACCTTGGTCGGAATCCAATCCTCCAGCGAGAAACGCAGACACGCACTCGCTCACGCACACATTCCGATTAACATGATCGCTCTCCAATACTCGCCCTCCCACCCGCGCACGCACACCCACCCACACGGAGCGAGCAGGCTGCCAGCCATCTCATCTGAGATTCAGCTCTGGTGGAGAGAGGGAGCCAGTGTGACATTAAACAGTTGGTCTGATGGAGAGCGAGCGAACGAGCGAGCAAGCGAGTGAGAGAGAGAGAGAGGGAGAGAGGGAGGAAGAAATGTGGGGAAGAGAAGGAGAGGAAAGCAGAATCATGGAAAAGGAGGGCTGCAGCAAAAGAGGAGAGAGGAAGAATCCTGAAAGCACACATGCTCACACACACACAGACGCACTCTAATCCCCACGGGATACTCCACTACCTGTTGTCTTGGCAACGCCAGCGAGTTGTGATGGCGGTGTGTTGTGGAGGATGAATGTCGGCAGAGTGGGAGAGGCAGAAAATCTGCCCTCTGCTTCCGACATCACAGCTGAGCGTGGGCTTTACGTCCACTACTGTATGTCCTCCACTGTCCAGTTCAGTGTGTCACCCGAGCTTAAAGAGTAGATGTCGCCGGAGCGGCTGTGTTCACTGTGTGTATGACCACTTTATAAATTGGTGTTCACTATGGATGGGCGATATGACAGTATATATATCATATCTGAGCAAATACTTATGACTGATAACCGGCAGTTGACTGTTAAGCCTGAAATCAATGGTGCCACCACATATCAGACACCTCTGGTTGACTAAAGTTGGCTTTGTATATGACTTTTCTTATTATTCGACTTTTCCAGTCCACCTTAAGCAATGCAGCAGTCGCGTGAATTGTGCATCGGCACCGGAATGTTACTGCATCGCCATTTAAGGTGGAACATATAGTAACCAGCAGTTAACCGGTAACCAGCAAACCTGAAATCAAGATACCACCAGATATCAAATAATTAATCTTGTCTGGATTCTCAGACTCAGATTCTCAACTCCTGCCGCTGGAATCAGTGGAATCGGTGATAAAGGGAAACAACAGAGCTGAAACCACTTTGACCCACGTTTCAGTATCTAGATTTTTCACATAACGAAGGGCGACGCGATGCACTGAGAACATAGTCACTGCAGTCAGATTCCTTTTCAGGTTTTAGAGAAAGAAGAAGGTTGGATGTGATCCTGTTTTTAAGAGGCAGAAGTTGGTATTGCAGTCAGCTTTTCTCATTATTTCATTTTTCTAATCCACCTTAAGTGATGCAGCGGTTGCCTGTTACTGCATCACCATTTAAGGTGGAACGGTAATCTGAATACATTTGACTGATAACTGGCAAGCCTGAAATCAAGGATGCCACCACATATCAAGTACTTCTGGTAAGTTGTGATGATTCGACTCCTGCTGACCACTGCACCACCATACTAACCACTACACCACCGTACTAACCACTACACCACCATGCTAACCAGTACACCACCATACTAACCACTACACCACCATGCTAACCACTACACCACCATACTAACCACTACACCACCGTACTAACCACTACACCACCATGCTAACCAGTACACCACCATACTAACCACTACACCACCATACTAACCACTACACCACCGTACTAACCACTACACCACCATGCTAACCACTACACCACCATACTAACCACTACACCACCGTACTAACCACTACACCACCGTACTAACCACTACACCACCATGCTAACCACTACACCACCATACTAACCACTACACCACCATGCTAACCAGTACACCACCATACTAACCACTACACCACCATACTAACCACTACACCAACATACTAACCACTACACCACCATACTAACCACTACACCAACATACTAACCAGTACACCACCATACTAACCACTACACCACCATACTAACCACTACACCAACATACTAACCACTACACCACCGTACTAACCACTACACCACCATGCTAACCACTACACCACCATACTAACCACTACACCACCATACTAACCACTACACCACCATGCTAACCAGTACACCACTGTACTGACCACTGATTTTTATGATTCTCGACTACAAAACAATGGATTCACTCCTCGAGTCCACTTAATTTTAACCTAGACAGTCGTTGGGCCAGTGATGAAGGTTTACAGCAAAGGTTAAACCATCGTAAACATAAGTTCCCCATGTATGAGTAGTTAGATGGAGGTGATAAGAATCTGACTACAGTCATGACTTCCTCAGTACATTGTTCTGCCCCTGTGAAAGAAGCTGAATTTTCAGGTGTTGGAAAAAGATGGGATGGATGTAATCAAGGCTGAAGATGGCAGATGGAGTTTTCTGGTCCACCTTAATGATGCTGAATAGTGCACCTGAATAGTGCCTGAATGGTGCATCGGAACCAGAATGTTACTGAAGCATCATTTAAGGTGGAACGGAAACCAAAACACTTTCGACTGATTAACTCTTTACCAGCAAGCCTGAAATCAAGGTTGGCACCAAATATCAAGTAGTTCTGGTAAGCAGTGGTGATGAACGAGCCGGGCTTTCTGGATTCAGCTCGACTCTTGAATGTTTTTTGCATCCCAAATCATGAAGAAGGTGAAGATCTGCACTGCTTACAGCGGCGATGGTGTTGTTTAAAGCTGGTAACTAATGCTGGCCTCACACCAAGCGATTTTACTGTCGCAGACAAATTTCCAATGTCGGAATAGAATCTTGAGAGTCTTTCTAGAGTTGAGTTGCACTCGCATCATCTCGATCGTTTAGTGTGAGGTGGTCTAGACTGCCGGTTTAATTCAGTCGTGTTTTATGTCTTAGCATTCTGATAAAATCAACCGTGTTTAATGTTATCGTTAGTCTTAAATCTTGGTTCACGCAAATAGTCACGTGAATATTGTCGACAACCAATAGGAGAGCTCTGTTCACCACCAAACGGCAAGGAGGAATCTAGTTGCAGTCTTGTAATGCTGACCATACACTAGAACTAGACTTTTAAAAGACTCTGGAAAGAGGTTCAATAGATTAATGTCTGACTCCCTCTTACATATAAACACTAGTCACAGACTTTTAGTCCCAGACTAGTCACAGGCTATGATTTTCCAAAGACTGGGGGTCTTTCAGAGTCACTATTTACAGACTGCTACTAGATTCCTTTTGAAATTATTTCCTATTTATATGATTGAAGTTAGCATATTCAGCTAAAGTGTACTGTTAGCTGCTAGGCTAATTGTAAACACTGTAGCCCTGTTCAGCAGTGTTTTAGCATAGCATACTCAGCGGGGATTCCGAGGGTTTTAGTGATTTCTGTCAACCTTTTTTACTTTTCCACTCTGTCATGGTAGAAATGGGAAGACACGTAAAAGAGGCACTCTTTCTCACTCCACAGCTCACTCCAGAGCTCCCTCCACAGCTCACTCCACAGCTCCACCAGTTTCTCCTGCTTTTGTACAGTCCAGGTAAACCACAGTGTCCGAACCCTCGCCAGACTCCCCTCCATGTCTAACTTCTTTACCCTCCAGACATTCCTGAACTCGCCTTATGGCTTCCCGAAAAAAGAAAAGAGCTCCTCCTATTGGTTGTCGACGATGTTTACGCCACTTCAGACTTATGATAATATTAAACATGGTTTATTTTATCAGAATGCTAGGACAAGAAAAAGATTTAAACCTGCAGTCTAGACCACCTTACACTAAACGATCGAGATGACGTGAGCGCGACTCAACTCTAGCAAGACTCAAGATTTTTGGAAAGACATTGGAAATTTGTCTGCAACAGTAAAATCGCTAGGTGTAAGGCCAGCATTAGCTGAATATGCTAGCTTCAATCATATGAATGGGAAATAATCTCAAAAGGATTCTAGTTCAGTTTTGTAAATAGTGACTCTGAAAGACCCCCAGTCTTTGCACAATCATAGCCAGTAACTATTCTGTGACTAAAAGTCTGTGACTAGTCTTTATATGTAAGAGGGAGTTAGACTTTAATCTATTAAACCTCTTTCCAGAGTCTTTTAAAAGTCTTCTGCTGTATAGTCAAGCAAACTCATGCTACTCAGACTTCTTTGAGCTGATAACTGTGGAAACAGAGTCGACCAATAGTTTCCACCGACTCGCAGATGTGCTGGAGTCTGAGAATGGACTCCTTAGGAATTGGCTCCCCATCACTCGTTAGCAGGGTGATGTAACAGCCCAGTGGTGATGTGCTTTACGCCACTCAGGCTAATGCTTGACATGGCGAGCGTGCTTGTGTGTAGCTGGTAGGTCATGAAGCTGCTGACGTGCATCTCATGTGCTGAAGTTGCTGGAACTCTGTAGTGATGCAACAGAGGATATCAGCACTTGACTTCAGCACTTGGTAGCCCCCCTTGTGTGGTCTGCCACTTGGTGACTCAGCTGTTGTTGCTCATAGACACTTCCATTTCACGACAATAGCACTTAAAACTGACCAGCGGGGCAGAAATCTCCTGAACTGACTTGTGGCGGAGCTGGTTACATATACTAGAGTAGGGAGCAGTATACTGGTTCTGAGAGTAGTAGTTGTTTGTACTGGTGTACCAGTAAGCCACAAATAAACACAACATGTATACAGAACAGGCTCACATAGTCATACTCACATGAGCACTTTATTAGAAACATCTCCTTGTAGCTCCACTCCATATAGGAGCACTTTGTAGTTCTACACTTACAGACTGTAGTTCATCTGATTCTCTATATACTCTGTTACCTTGTTGTTCAATGGTCAGGACCCCCATAGAGCAGGTATTATATGGGATGTGGATCATTCTCAGCACTGCAGTGACACTGACGTGGTGGTGGTGATGATGTGTTAGTGTTAGTTGTGCTGGTATGAGAGGATCAGACACAGTAGTGGCATTGTAAAATACTTGATATAACTAATAAGTGCACTCATGATGATATATGGACCATGGAATATAGCAGTGGTAGGTGGGGCCAAGTCAACTGTCTTGTTTAAACTGATTGGATGAAGTTCAAGATCATATGACCCAAAACCTGATGACCAACTAACTGGGACATACAGTGGGGGGCTACTGAATGTTCTGTGTTCTGGTGTTCTAAGGTTATGTTCATTCTTTTATTAATAGGCAAAGATAAAACAAACATGTATGTCATGGCTGGTGTTGTATTGCATTGCATCACTACATTGAACCACATAACAAATAACTGAGCGCATGTTCACCCAGCATGCCATTTGTGGAACCAGTGTGCTGGTTCGTTTTGTTTGCTCAAGAAATGTCTTGAATGTCTGGAACAGGGTGGTGCCTCCTTTTGCTCTCCAAACAGCTTCAGCTCTTCATGACCTGGATTCCACAAGATGTTGGAAATGCTCCTTCAAGATTCTGGTCCATGTTCACATGTCTACGGTGATTAAATGTTGTAAAGAGTTGCCATCTCCCAGCTTGACCCAGTCTAGCCATTCTCCACTGACCTCTCTTTCCTCTTCAGCAAGGCATTGCTTTTTCTTTTTATACACCATTCTCTAGAACAAAACAAAGGTTTAATCTTCGATAGGGTGTACAATTGGAAGGTTAGTTGTTATAGAACATGAAGAACAGTCTTTGGCATAAGCCCAGTCCTAGGTCCAGGTTTTTAAGCCTCGCAGATCCTGCTGGATATGGATAGCAGGGGTGAAGATGCCTCCAAGGACGGTAGGACTGGGACTTAACTGGTGGTGGTGGGGAGGAGGGGGGAGCGCGCAGGAACGTCAGCACCTGGAGGCAGCAAAGAACGGGCATGAGTTGAAAGCTTTTAAAGACAGGTGGCAGCCTGTGATTGGCTGGAGTAAAGGACGAGAGAGTGAGATAGCATTGGCTTCTGCAATGATATGGAGCTCACTGAGTATACGTTGAGTATATATTGTGTTTTGTGTAGTCGTCCCTCGTTGTGTTCTAATTCCTGATGCCTGTGTGTGTTTGTGTGTCTCTGTGCAGAGATCCGCTCTCAGCTGGTGGAGCAGCAGAAATGCCTGGAGCAGCAGACGGAGATGCGAGTGCAGCTGCTGCAGGACCTGCAGGACTTCTTCCGCAAGAAGGCAGAGATCGAGAGCGAGTACTCGCGCAACCTGGAGAAGCTGGCCGAGCGCTTCATGGCCAAAACCCGCAGCACCAAGGACCACCAGCAGTACAAGTGAGCAGAGCCGGGGGCGAGAGTCGGGGGTTAGGAGGGAGAACGCTGCGCTGAGTGGATACTGATGCAGATCTGCACAGTCGAGTCACATTATTATGACCACCAGCTAATAATATCCAGAGTAACAGCTATATGCAGCACAGACAGCAGCTAGACGGACTGGGAGACTCAGTAAAGTCCTGGTAGGTGGTCACAGGTATCTGAAGCCATGCTGACTGCAGTGCAGCCTACAGCTGCTGGGGGGAGCGTTGTGGAGCACCCATAGAGCCAACATCATCATCCAGGCGGTCCCACGGATGCTCAACTGGGTTCAAGTCTGGAGAATTAGGGGTCCAGGATAGTACTGAACTTGGAAGTTTTGTTGAGCTCTTCCAGCCAATATGGGACCACCTTGATGGTGGTCTATGGGTCCTCCACAACGCTCCCTCCAGCAGCTGTAGCCTGCACTGGCTCTGGTATCAGCATGGCTCCAGGTACCTGTGACAACCTACCAGGATCTTATTGAGTCTCCCTGTCCGTCTAGCTGATATCAATGCTGCATACAAGAGGGAGCATTGTGGAGGACCCATAGAGCCAACACCACCATCCAGGCGGTCCCACGTTGGTTGGAGGAGCTGACCAAGACTTCCAAGTACAGTACTATCCTGGACCCTTAATTCTCCAGACTTGAACCCAGTTGAGCATCCGTGGGACCGCCTGGATGCACTGCAGTCAGCATGGCTCCAGGTACCTGTGACAACCTACCAGGATCTTATTGAGTCTCCCTGTCCGTCTAACTGATATCAATGCTGCATACAAGAGGGAGCGTTGTGGAGGACCCATAGAGCCAACACCACCATCCAGGCGGTCTCACGTTGGTTGAAGGAGCTGACCAAGATGTCCAAGTACAGTACTATCCTGGATCCTTAATTCTCCAGACTTGAACCCAGTTGAGCATCCGTTGGACCACCTGGACGGTGGTGTTGGCTCTACGGGTCCTCCACAACGCTCCCTCCTTTAGGGGCCCAGGATAGTACTGTACTTGGAAGTCTTGGTCAGCTCTTCCAACCAACGTGGGACATTTCTAGCCATATGACGTATGACATTGTCTTGCTGGACGATCCCATCCACCCCAGAGAAGACAGTCAGCATGCATGCGTGTACGTGATCTGCAGGGATTGATCCACATTCCCAAATCAGTTGAGAGTGTCTTCAGTCTTCCACATGGACGAATAGGTCCAGAGAATGCCATGAAAACACTCCCCAGACTGTAAAAACGCCACCTATGCATAGTAGGAAGTGGTCATAATAATGTGACTCGACTCTGTAGTAACCTTTTGTTTCTCTTTAACCGTCTGGCCATTGTTCTCGCAGCTAGAAACCAGTCATCAATCTCTCTTTCTCTTTCTCTTGCGCGCTCTCTCGCTCTCTATTGTTTGCTTTGCTATGAACGCAGGGGCGATGCTGGGAATATCTTAGCCGGGACGCGCCTCTGCGCTTATTGCCTGAAAAATCCGAATTGGCAGAGAGGCACTAGCAGATAACTGCTCCCGCTTCCTTTATGTATTCTGCTCATCATCTGTCAGCGTATGTGTTTGCAATCACAGTCTCATTAATGCAGAAACCGTTCTCCAGCAGAAAGGAAAGAAGAGAGAGAGCAGAGGAGGAGAGACTAAGGGACAGTTCAGCTTCTCTCTCTCTCTCTATCTCTATCTCTCTCTCTCTCTCTCTAGGTCGGTCTCCCTCTCCTACACAGCTGGCGCCGGTGTGTTGGACTCTGCTGGTCCTCGCAGGGCTGTCCCGCTGCATGCCTGCTGCGAGCTGTGCTATTAGTCAGTGACTGCTGAGCACTTCTGCTCCAAAATGGCTTCCCATTGTCTATTTGCCAGCCCGTCCTAACGCGCGAGGCTCCTAGCGCTGAAACAAAATGGCGCCCAGGCATCCAGCTCTGCAGGTGGTCATATTTGATCAATATCCTCAAAGGCAGGCGTACGGGGCCGGTTCGGGGCGAGAGGAAGTCGTGTGCGCTCACGGCGTTCTGTTCGAGCCTCAGTGAGCGAGAGACGTGTACAGTCAGCTGCTCTCTGGCACATTTCCTACATTTTTCTTGTAGTCTTTTCTCCCCGAGGTCCACTTTATGACATTTTGTGTGGCTTTACATGCCAAAAACGATCATAATTCTTTTTTACAGGACCGTTTTTCCGACCTCGCTTCATCCCCTGCATTTCAACGAGCTGTTTTTCTTACTGCGCCGTGGTCGGGTTACATGTTGCTGATGATCGAAGTGAAAACTAAGTCAACACGTCCTTAAATACGGAATATTTCTGCATGTCTTACTGCACAGTTCCTGTTGATTTGCTGAGTTGAACATGTTTGTGGGGAAACGTATGTTTTCTATATCTATATGCAGTCACTGTCCAGAGAAACGAATGTATACCCATTTTCAATGATTTTAATTTTTCTGCTTAATTTGAACTCTATAGTTATGCTTTATATTGTGTCCAAACTTGATGATGATTGGACCAATAGAAATGCTCCAAAATAGCTTGGAAAAAAAGTCTGGTTCCATTGAGTTGCATTGAAAGTAAAGACAGTTTTTGGACTCTCCTGTAAAGTTGAAATGAGCAGAAGTCTGTTATGTGTGGAGGAAACTATGGAGGAAAGCTGATAAGGCAAATGAATCAGGTCATCGACGAATAATTACTTATTGAAAATGAATGGCTTATATATATGTATATACAGTAGTGTGAGGGGTTGAGGCACTTGGGGACATTATTATATTTAAAGAGATGTTTTAATTACTCAGAAAAACACTTGATTAAATATTCAAACAGTATTAATACAGTAAGTAGTGCTTTAACATACATCAGTGTGTTTATTTAACCCTTTCCAAGCTTCTTTATGTGGAAACAACCCAGTATTATTTACAGTTCTCATCTAATACCTGCTTTGACTGCTCAGTACTTCATTAAGCTAAATCAAGATTTGCTGCTGAAGGAACTGAACACATTCATACAATGTCTGGGGCGTCCAGGAGAAATCTGGAACCTAACTTTGTTCTTCAAACTGGATCAAGATCTGATCTACTTCTCTCATAATAACATATTCATGTTACTTTGTATTGTATGTATGATTATTTTACATCTAATCATATCTTATCATATACTGGTGAACAAACACTTATTGTTAAGATAAAGGCTTTTAAACTATCAGCTTAGGTGCACTTTTAAACAGTAGTGTATGAAAATGTGTTGGTTTTCGTGACATCACAAAGCAGTTCATCCAGAGCCACATATGGACTGCATGGACATGCTTTGACGTTCCAGAAATCCTTGAGCACATCATCGCTGTCCAAAGAAAAACAAATATCCACAGAGTGAAGAGCTTTCATTCCTGGTGATTTTGGAGCATTTCTATGGGTCCGTTCATCATGAAACTCTCACACGATATTAGGAGCGGCTTTTAATTATAACATAGAATTTTTTTTTTTTTTTGAACAATATCAGCTGACTGAAAATAGATAGTGTTATTCTGCATATCTGTCCCAGCAGCAAAGTTTCCGGAAGATTCTCTCTGTGCGTGAACGTGTCCAGAGGGGTCACGCATGTGGTTCCTCTGAGCGGGGACACGTTTCCTCGGCTTCCTGCAGCGCCTGTGTGATGTTCGGTGAAGTTTTCAGGAAGGGAGCCGAACTTGTTTTACCCAGAATCAGCTTTTTTTTCTTTTTTTTTTTCTTCTCTCTGAAACCAGCGTCATGTAGTCAGTCGCCTGTTAAAAGCTAGAAATTTCCTGAGGACATGCGAGAAAATTGTTCCTTCGTGGCTATTGGAGGACTGGCAAGGCAAAACCACAAAGCAGCATCAGAAGACGGCAGACGTGGAGGCCACCCAGCAAGTGTTACAGCACTGTTGGTGTGGTCAGGGAAAAAAAAGGTTACAGAGTCCCTGCTTTGAGAAACATGGAAATCTGGTTTGGGGACCGGATGAATGAGTGTTTTTTGTTTTTTTTCCTCCCATATGCTATAAAATTGGCATCTGTCAAATAGTATAACACTGCATCTTCTACAGTTCTGTAGCTGTTCGGCCTGTTAACACCTGCTTACTCCGTGTGCTTGTGTTGCAGGAAAGACCAGAACCTGCTGTCACCTGTGAACTGCTGGTACCTGCTGCTGAACCAGGTGAGGAGAGAGAGCAAAGACCACGCCACGCTCAGCGACCTCTACCTCAACAACGTCATCACGCGCATCTCGCACGTCAGCGAGGACAACACACGCCTGCTCAAGAAGGTGAGCGTGCATGTGGGGTGACGGTAGAGCCTTTAAAAGTTCTCACCTCACAATGATGCCGAGTAACAGTGCAACATTCCATCACCCAGTCGGGAGTTATTAGTGAAGAAGATATCAGGATGTAGAAGATTCGGTAGCTGGAGCGGTTATTGGTTTGGTATAAGCTTTAAAACCAACGTGATCCGGGTGGGATTCATTTGTATACTCTTGATTATTATGACCAATGTAAGTAGGGCAGTATGGTGGTGTAGTGGTTAGTACGGTGGTGTAGTGGTTAGTACGGTGGTGTAGTGGTTAGTATGGTGGTGTAGTGGTTAGTATGGTGGTGTAGTGGTTAGTATGATGGTGTAGTGGTTAGTATGGTGGTGTAGTGGTTAGTATGGTGGTGTAGTGGTTAGTATGGTGGTGTAGTGGTCAGTACGGTGGTGTAGTGGTTAGTATGGTGGTGTAGTGGTCAGTATGGTGGTGTAGTGGTCAGTACGGTGGTGTAGTGGTTAGTATGGTGGTGTAGTGGTTAGTATGGTGGTGTAGTGGTCAGTATGGTGGTGTAGTGGTTAGTACGGTGGTGTTGTGGTTAGTATGGTGTTGTAGTGGTTAGTATGGTGTTGTAGTGGTTAGTATGGTGGTGTAGTAGTTAGTACGGTGGTGTTGTGGTTAGTATGGTGTTGTAGTGGTTAGTATGGTGGTGTAGTGGTTAGTATGGTGGTGTAGTGGTTAGTACTGTGGTGTAGTGGTCAGTACGGTGGTGTAGTGGTTAGTATGGTGGTGTAGTGGTTAGTATGGTGGTGTAGTGGTCAGTATGGTGGTGTAGTGGTTAGTACGGTGGTGTAGTGGTCAGTACGGTGGTGTAGTGGTCAGTATGGTGGTGTAGTGGTTAGTATGGTGGTGTAGTGGTTAGTATGGTGGTGTAGTGGTTAGTTTGGTGGTGTAGTGGTTAGTATGGTGGTGTAGTGGTTAGTTTGGTGGTGTAGTGGTTAGTAAGGTGGTGTAGTGGTCAGTACGGTGGTGTAGTGGTTAGTAAGGTGGTGTAGTGGTTAGTATGGTGGTGTAGTGGTCAGTACGGTGGTGTAGTGGTTAGTATGGTGGTGTAGTGGTTAGTGTACTGGGTTGGATTCCCGGTCTGGGTGGTTCTGTGTGGAGTGTGTATGTTCTCTCTGTGTTTGAGTGGGTTTCCTCCGGGTACTCCAGTTTCCTCTCACAGTCCAAACACGTGCACGTTAGGTTGATCCTCACTCTAAATTGCCTGTAGGTGCGAGTGTTTAAGTGAGTGTGTGTTGGTCCTGCGATGGACTGTTGACCTGTCCATGTTCCACCCTTCCTTCGCCCGCCCAATGCCGCTGGGATTGGCTCCAGCCCCCTCGTGACCCCCACTAGCGGGATAAAGCGAAAGATAATGGATGGATGGATGGGTGCCGGAGTAAAGATTGCCATTCATTCTGCAGAGGTTCTCACCGGCAGGAGAGCTGCAAACACACAGCGGCTCACTCCCAAATGATGACCATAGGCTTGTTCGAGATACAGCTGCGCCTGGCCTTGGTGGTCAGCGAGAGCAGCCGGACCCAGTTGGAGGAGGAGGTTAGACAGGAGCCTCAACTCGGACAGTCGCCATCTGCAGCCTACTTGAACAACGTCGGATCTTGTGGTGTTTGCGCTCTTTACAGCTGATGAAGTAGACGCAGTAGAAAAATGGTAGAAAGAAAGAAAAGAAGTAGAAAGAAAAATTGTTTCGAATAGTGTTGTAGTGTTACAGAACACTTTAGAAGAACAGAGTATAAATCTACAGCACTGGAGCCTCTTTATGATATGAAATACTAATTATGAATAATAAATATGTTGGATACTGCATGAAGATACTCTGTCATGCTACTAGATATGATAGTATTAGTGTAAATATGAGGTCTTCATAGAGTTTTAGAGGAGAAATATATTTGATTGGGCTGTGCGGCGCCGTGTGAAGTTGAACACGCCTAATGCCTTACATAGTTCCCCCCAAAGTCCGTCCTCTTCCTGTGGTACAGGCAGTTCGTGATCAGTTTCCTCTCTGATCTGCTGGTTGCTCACTATAAGTCCCATACATTGATCATTCGTCACTTTATTTTTCTCCAGGACCCCTGCAGAGTTTGTTGCGGCAAATGCCAGATGGTCACCTGACTCCTGCAGAGCATGGGGTTGTGTGAGACCCAGCAATTTAGGTCATACATTCCACAGTTCCTTAAATTTTAAACCCCCAACTTTAATAAAATGATGATTGTGGGGTTTTTTAAGCAGAGGTAACTGGGTCCCTACCGGCCGTGATGGACTCAGTAAAGGGGCTCAGGTGAAGTAGGTCTGCTGTTGCAGCTGGCCTTCAGTCTGAGCAAACTAATGAAACTAAAGAGTGAGTGTGTGGATGGTTCTGCTTCAGCTGAGTTGGTGTGTATATGTAGGGTACAGTAGTTTTGTTCTCATGTAGATTCAGTCTTCATTATTTATGGGTTCTGCCTGTCTCTGCAGAACTTTGCACACTGTTGGTTTATTCATGGACAGTGAAGTTCCTGTCCCGTACACGGAGGCTTCTCCATCGCTACTGTGTTAACCCTTTCCCAAGTACGCTCCCATCGTTAGGACCATTCAGGTTCAGTCTCGAGGGCAGCAATAGGCTTTTCTGGTTAATCGACATATGTCTGCCAGTCTGTCTTCCCAAAGTGTACAGCGCTTCACAATTGCTTCTGTGTCATTTTTCACTGCTCTGCACTACAAACCTGCATGCTTCGAGTATATGAACACCAGTGAGGAACCATCACGGCCCTCTACGCCCTCTCAGAGGGCCTAAAATATTCTTAACACACACATTCACACACACACACACACACACACACACACACACACACACACACACACACACACACACACACACATATATATAATTTTATTTTATCTACTTACAGTTTGACAATCAACATCTAAACAATTATAAAAATATAGACAAATAAATTATTCAAACATGTCTATTCAATCTGTGTTGGAGCGTGAGGGGTTAAGTGGAAGCCTGTGAGTCTGTGTCTCCCCCTATAAGGACTGTGATGCCTCCGCAGAATGTTGGTGATTGGTGGTCCCGCTGTTCATGTACAGAGGGGGCCAGGCAGTTATCATTTCACATGACAGCAAAACTGACCAATCATATCTTCCCTCTAAGTGGGCGGGGCTTAACTGTATGACTACCACCCCTAGCTAGTTTGCTGAGTCACGATGGAGGCTCATGTTCCACCCACATATACACACACTAGTGAACATACACACTAGGGGGCAGTGAAACACCCACATACACACACACACTAGTGAACATACACACTAGGAAGCAGTGAAACACACACATACACACACTATTGAACATACACACTATGGGGCAGTGAAACACCCACATATACACACATTAGTGAACATACACACTAGGAGGCAGTGAAACACCCACATATACACACATTAGTGAACATACGCACTAGGAGGCAGTGAAACACCCACATATATACACACACTAGTGAACATACACACTAGGGTGCAGTCAAACACCCACATATACACACACTAGTGAACATACACACTAGGGGGCAGTGAAACACCCACATATACACACACTAGTGAACATACACACTAGGGGGCAGTGAAACACCCACATATATACACACACACTAGTGAACATACACACTAGAAGGCAGTGAAACACCCACATATACACACGCTAGTGAACATACACATAAGGGGGCAGTGAAACACCCACATATACACACATTAGTGAACATACACACTAGGAAGCAGTGAAACACCCACATACACACACACACACTAGTGAACATACACACTAGGAAGCAGTGAAACACCCACATATACACACACTAGTGAACATACACACTAGGGGGCAGTGAAACACCCACATATACACACACTAGTGAACATACACACTAGGGGGCAGTGAGCACACGTGCCCGGAGCGATGGGCAGCCCTATTCACAGCGCCTGGGAAGAAGTTGGGGGTTTAAGTGCCTTTCTCAAGGGCACTTCGGTCGTGGCCTGCCGGTCCCAGAGATCGAAACGTCAACCTTCTAGTCACAAGACCGGATCCATAAACTTCAGGCCACAACTGCCCCAGAAATGCTCCACAATAGTTTGGAAAAAAAACTTTCTGGTTCCATTGACTTACATTAGAAGTGAAGAAGGTTTTAGCCAGTTTGGAGATCCTTGGTTTCTTTCTTTGGAGAGCAACAATATTTAGAAGCTTGAATGAAATGCAGGCCAGTTTTTTCTACATAGCTTTCAAAATAAGAAAAGAATTACCGGACACGGTAGTCACGAGAGCCGGCAGCTCAAGCTTAGCCTCCCCTTATGTTCTTAACCAAGGATCACTTAAGCAGCACTGATCTCATCTTTTAGCTAGCCTGCAGATTCTCCATTCTCTTCTATTAACCCTTTGATGCACAACCTGGATCAAAAGTGATCTGACTGAGATTTTATATTCTGTATCTTTGCAATAAATGAATGTAATCTTTCAAGCCTCCATGAATTCCTGAGTTTACTTGTTTCTGATCATCACACATCCCGATTTCAGTTTTATTATTTTAAAATATTAATAAAAACTGTATTACTCCCCTTTTAACACACAACATGGGTCAGAATTAGAGATGGACCGATCAGTGTTTTTGTGGCCGATTCCGATCACCTTTCAGCGCGATTGGCTGATAGACGATACTGATAGAGGGCGGGGCTGTATGCCACAGCAGGGCTACATGTAGTTATTAGCGCAAGCAAGTCATAAAACATGGTGTAAACTGATTTATTACCTTTTTTAAACAGGTCATGTGAAACAGCATCATATTTTTAACTAAATTAACAGTAAATAAACAAAGTAAATCAAACAAATATCCCCAAATACTGCAATCATTCAGTTTAGACCCTTAATTAAAAGCTAATTAAATAAATGCAGTAAAAACTGCAGTCATTAAATGCAGACTCTGTTATTTTAAACTAAAACTGTAATCATTAAATGTAGATCTTGAATTGTTGCTGTTCTGTTCGTACCGGTCAGATCTGGTCTGTATGGTGTTCTGGGTTGTCTGTTTTGTGCTAGCTGTGTGTGCTAGCTCTGCTGTTTACTGATACTCACTGTATTCAGCCGTGTGCAGTGCTGTATCAGATTAGTAGAGTTAAACGTCTTTGGTTCTCTCATGAGACACACTGACTTTACTAATTTTAAAAACGTCCTGGAGGAGTCTCTTCCTGGATGAAACACTAGCTGTAAATACACAAATTAGGCTTATTGATTGGCTCTCGGGATCGGCTAAATTGGAGAAATATCGACCAATCACATATTGACCGATCACATATTTTGATTAAAAATCAGCCGATACCGATACATAGCCAATCGATCCTTCCATCTCTAGTCAGAATTAACCCTTATGTGTTCACTATGGAGTTTAATAGGAACGGTTGACGTTTGCAGTCAGGAATATGTTTACAAACACTGTTTTTTGTTCATGAAATAAATTAATAAGAATTAAAATAATGATTTAAAATCAAAACCAAGATTATAATGAACACTTGTAACATTCAATAATGAAATAAACTGATTTCAATAGATTTACCAAAAATATATGCAGCAGTACATACAATAAGTTTGAGCCATGTAGTGCATTAAATGGGGTTTAGCTTAGCTTGTGCACCAAAGGGTTAGTTATATGGAGCCTATGTTGCATAATGACAGCATTCTGCTGCAGTGCATACGCTAAAGGAGCTCAGCCGGACTGTTAAAGATGGTCAGAACTTACCTATGATAGGGTTAATGTACCACCTCATATTCCATGACAAAGGCAAGATAGAAATAGAACTTTAATGGCCAGTTTCGGGTCCGAGAGTCGAGATTCCATCTTCCGTCTCAGCTCAGAACTGAGTAGTCTCAGTTGTGCCGTGTATTGCACTCGCTCTGTTTTTATGGCTATATTAGATTTCTTTAAACCAGTCTTTATTTGGCCCATTTGTTCCCTTCCCAATTGCATTATGGTTAATTCCCAGTGTAGCAGCTCTGGGAGCCGCCGCAGTCACTTACAGACGCTGTGCAGCAGCGGCACGTAGCAGTGCTTAATGTGCCTCGGAGCTCCTCATCTGATTGAGAACACCAGTCCTTTGTGTTCTTAAGGGCCCTCCGGTCACTGGGGTCATGTACAGTCATGTGCAGAAGTTTGGGCACCCCGGTCAAATGACATGCAGTACTGTGCGCTTGGGGACATTATTATATTTAAAAAGCTTTTTTTTTTTCAGACAGAAAGATTTTATTTGCTCAGCAAAACATTCCTTATATTAAATATTCAAACAGTAAGTACAGTATTAATATAGTAAATAGTGCTTTTACATACATCAGTGTGTTTATTTAACCCTTTCCAAGCTTCTCCTTGTGGAAACAACCCAGTATTATTTACAGTTCTCATCTAATACCTGCTTTGACTGCTCAGTACTTCATTAAGCTAAATCAAGATTACCGCTGAAGGAACTGAATACATTCATACAAGGTCTGGGGCGTCCAGGAGAAATCTGAAACCTAACTTTGTTCTTCAAACTGGAGCTCAAGATATGATCTACTTCTTTCACAATAAGATATTCATGTTACTTTGTATTGTATTTATGTTTATTATCTGTTCTAATCATATCTGGTGGCTGTGTATTGGAAAGAACCTGGCGATACAATAGATATCGTGATACGGCGGTCACGATTCAATATCTTGCAATATATTGCGATACTGCAAGCAAAGTGATATATTAAGATTTTTCAAATCTTACTATTAAAACACACCACTATATGAACCGGTTTGTCAATGCTTACAATAGCATTGCGCCCTTGTGCTGCTTGTTAATGTTGGAGTGGAGCTGAAAATGGATTACAGCACTGCCATCTAGTGGTCAGAGGTTTAAACACAACACACAATGATTCACTGTCTGCCAGAAATTTGTGCATCGAAACTGTCTTTTTGAGAATCGATACAGTATCACCAAACATAATATCCCGATATTCGATATTTCAGTATTTTCTTACACCCCTAGTAAATACACTTATTGATAAGATAAAGGATTTTAAACAATGAGCTTAGGTTAATACATGCTGTAGAGGGAACATGTGCCTGCAAGTTTCAGTGCACAGTTACTTTTTATTCACTGAATTTAGCATATTTGCGTGGTACATACCATGTTAAAAAAATAAAATTGTGAATAGTAACTCTAAATAGTAACTTCTGAATACATAGAAAAATTCCATATTGTTTCTTGTAGAAGATGCAAAAACTAATTTTCATCCAGAAAATTAAGTCATTAAGTATTATATAAATATAGGAAATACTGGAAATATCAAATTTCGCAATATTATGGTTTGTGATACTGTATCGATTCTCAAGAAACACAGTATAGATTTTTTGACTAATAGTTCAAGATGAAGTTTTACGGCAGACTGTGAAAATATAGGAAAATATGTTAGGTTGCTTTTAAACCTCTGACCACTAGATAGCAGTATTCTTCACCATCAGACCTATACATCTGGTTCTGTTTTTGTTTATTTATTTATTGATACTTTGTCTAAAATTTGCCTTAAAAAAAAAAAATTGACTTGCTGACAGTATCACAATGTATCGTAGCGTAACCCCTGTGTCATGATAGTATTGTATTGCCAGGGTTCTTGCCAATACACAGCCCTGGTTTACATACAGCTGATTCTAACTAGGATTACAGCCGCAGAGCTCACCTCACCTTTGCTTGTAACCTTAAAACAGACATCATATTCAATAACTTGATCTTTATTAGCTATGTTATCCTATGTGGTGGCGGCGCGGTGGTGTAGTGGTTAGTACGGTGGTGTAGTGGTTAGTATGGTGGTGTAGTGGTTAGTATGGTGGTGTAGTGGTTAGTACGGTGGTGTAGTGGTTAGTATGGTGGTGTAGTGGTTAGTACGGTGGTGTAGTGGTCAGTACGTTGGTGTAGTGGTTAGTATGGTGGTGTAGTGGTTAGTATGGTGGTGTAGTGGTTAGTATGGTGGTGTAGTGGTTAGTACGGTGGTGTAGTGGTTAGTATGGTGGTGTAGTGGTTAGTACGGTGGTGTAGTGGTTAGTATGGTGGTGTAGTGGTTAGTACGGTGGTGTAGTGGTCAGTACGTTGGTGTAGTGGTTAGTATGGTGGTGTAGTGGTTAGTATGGTGGTGTAGTGGTTAGTACGGTGGTGTAGTGGTTAGTACGGTGGTGTAGTGGTTAGTACGTTGGTGTAGTGGTTAGTACGGTGGTGTAGTGGTTAGTACGGTGGTGTAGTGGTCAGTACGTTGGTGTAGTGGTTAGTATGGTGGTGTAGTGGTTAGTACGGTGGTGTAGTGGTTAGTATGGTGGTGTAGTGGTTAGTATGGTGGTGTAGTGGTTAGTATGGTGGTGTAGTGGTTAGTACGGTGGTGTAGTGGTTAGTATGGTGGTGTAATAGTTAGTATGGTGGTGTAGTGGTTAGTATGTTGGTGTAGTGGTTAGTATGGTGGTGTAGTGGTTAGTACGGTGGTGTAGTGGTTAGTATGGTTGTGTAGTGGTCAGTATGGTGGTGTAGTGGTTAGTATGGTGATGTAGTGGTCAGTATGGTGGTGTAGTGGTTAGTACGGTGGTGTAGTGGTTAGTATGGTGGTGTAGTGGTTAGTACGGTGGTGTAGTGGTTACTATGGTGGTGTAGTGGTCAGTATGGTGGTGTAGTGGTTAGTAAGGTGGTGTAGTGGTTAGTATGGTTGTGTAGTGGTCAGTACGGTGGTGTAGTGGTCAGCACTGTCTCCTCACAGTAAGATGATCTGGGTTGGATTCCCGGTCCGGGTGGTTCTGTGTGGAGTGTGTATGTTCTCTCCGTGTTTGAGTGGGTTCCTCCGGGTACTCCGGTTTCCTCCCACAGTCCAAACACATGTATGTTAGGTTGATCGGTCACTCTAAATTGCCTGTAGGTGTTAGTGTGTGAGTGTGTGTTGGCCATGTGATGGACTGGCAAACTGTCCATGGTGTACCCCGCCTTCGCCCGATGACGCTGGGATTGGCTCCAGCTCCCCCCCATGACCCTGACTAGTGGGATTAAGCAGCAGATAATGGATGGATGGATCCTATGTGGTTGCTAATGAACCAGTGATGTGCCTTAATATCTACACTACTTTAAAGTAGCCACATGGAGGTCCATGGTGCCCAAATAGCCTCGCCTCCTCGTAATCCGTGTAATCTCGACTCCGAGCCTGAATGAACCTGGCAGATGAAAGAATAGAGCGGCATTAAGGAGAGCGGCTCCGTCCAGAATGACTTTTGATCCGTCCATTCCGTTTAGATCAGGTGTGGACAGGCCGGCGTTTCATTGCTTTAGATATGAGTTTGACCTGCTCTGCCCTCTGTATTCCTCTCTCTAATATACTCTTTTGTTTTCTCCCTCCTCTGTAGAGCAAAGAGATCACTTTCCAGCTGCAGGAGGACCTGATGAAGATCCTTAACGAGCTCTACACGGTGAGGATAGCTCTCACTCTCTCTCACTCACTCTACTCACTCTCTCTCTCTCACTACCCAAACGATTCTTCTCATCATCCTTTCATTTCTCTGCCTCGCTTCTTAAAGTCCGATTCCCAGCCCCGCCACCCCCCCCCACCTGTTCTCCTTCACTCTACCTTTCTCGTTTTATCATTTCATCAATACGTGAGTCACCCACTCCATCACCAGCCTTCTTTCTTCCACTCACTTCTTCGATCAGGCCCTATCTCACGGCTCCATCAGTCTCATCAGCTTCTCCTTCTGTCGTCTCATGCTTCTCCCCAGCTTTCATTTTTCGGGGCATGTGTTTGGTTTAGCCGCGTCCGTCCTGAGCCGCGACGCCTCAGAAGAACATATTCCAGGTTCTTATCTCATCGGCGGCAGGACAACGCTCCGGTAGGGATCTGCAGACGCTGGCAAACGCTGCCCATGTGTCCTGATTCCGAGCTCAGCCGACGCCTTAAAAGCCACGTCTTAAATAAATAAACCCTATTAAACAACGTCAAGCGCTAAGCATTAGCCACGGCGGGCCAGGCGGCCGGCTAGCAGGAGGACTGCTTTACATTCTTCACGCAGGACACATTTAAAGAACGCAGCTACGGGCAGAGCCACCGCCGCTTTGAACCACTGAGGCTTTTGTGTGTCGCTGTCTTCACTGCAGCAGATGGACAGATAAACACGCAGACGCACACAGCACATTCACACGCTTGTTCAGGGAGCTGCGTGCTTGTGTAGCGGCTGCTGTGGTGACGAGCTTTAACCGTGCATGTGTTTGGCTGCGTGTACTTGTTAGAAATGACTCACAACTGAGGCTGAGCTAAGCAGGAGTCATTTGCATATGCAGAATGTCACTTGAATTCTCTCCCTTTCACACACACACAAATACATATATATCATTGCTGTCCAAAGAAAAACTAGTATCCCCAAAATGCAGCTTTACAGGAGAGACCAAAAAACATTCTTTACTTTCAGTGTAAGTCAATGAAACCAGAATTTTTGCCAAGCTATTTTAGAATATTCCTCCATTCATCACGAAATTGTGGCAGCTCATATGTTTAAACGCTGTTAAAAAACAAAAAACAAAACAAAAAAAAATATATATGTTGTCAATATCCAATGAAAAACAAGAATCTCTAAAATTTTAACTTTACAGGAGAGACTTTCAATGTAAGTCAATGGAACCAGAATTTGGAGCACTTGTATTGGTCATGAATATCATCATGAAATGTTTTCACAATGTAAACAACAATTGCTGTGTTTAAATCATGTAGAAAACTCAAAATCAACAAAGATTGAGATGTTCTTCATTGGACAGCAGCGATTTATATATATATATATATATATATATATATATATATATATATATATATATACACAGCACTGATGCGTGTGTGCTATCCCCCTCGCCCCCCCTGAAAACACACGGCAGCCATTAAGCACACAGATGGTCTGTATACGATGGACTGTGTCTTAACTGTTTGATTGTCTCAGTGTGGGCATATGAGAACGCTGCGGATGTGGGGAGGACTGGCTTCCTTTTTAAATATTTCTTCACTAGTCATTCACAGATGTGAGTAAAGAACTTGGGTGGTAAGTATTACAGGCGAAAGCAGATGTTGCTGTATGGAGTCCTTAACGTGAGATATTTCAGGACTCAGTATGTCACAGATTCTTCACATTTTTCACACACACACACACACACACACACACACACACACACACACACACACACACATATATATATATATATATATATATATATATATATATATATATATATATATATATATATATATATATATACACACACACACACTACCGCTCAAAACTTTAGGATCACTTTAGAATTTCATTTCATGTAATTTTCATGCAATTCACAAACAATATTGTTCATTTCACAATTAATGTAAGTGTATCAGACAATTTTTAAAGAATAAAAATGTTTGTATTAAAGCCTATTTTTGTATAGAGGCTTATTTTGCATATAGTTCTATTATCAGCAATTCTCAGTCCTCTGTCTAAATCTCCTGGTACGACCACCAATCCAAGTTAAGGATGTTATTGGACTAATTGGTTGTTAGGACACTCTTGCTCAATTGTGATGCACAGCTGAAAAACATTCTACTAATAAGTGAGTATAAAAGGGAACAACATTCTAGGTTAGTTTAGTATCTGAAGATCAGCAGTTGATGGCTTGCTATTAACTATATATATATATATATATATATGACAGAGACTGTGAGAGATACTTATTTAGTATGACAGACTGTGTGAAGAATGAAGACTCTGTGAAATACTGAGTCCTGTGTGTATGTATATATGTATATATAGATGTATATATGTCTACACACTACTATACAAAAGTCTATTAATACAATACAGGTGTGCAATGATTTGTTAATCTTGTGGACCCATATTTTATACACAGTAGAAGATAGAACACATATCAGATGTGAATAATGAGACATATTCCCATTTCATTAAAAAAATTAGTAACGTTTAATATAGTCAGTCCGGTCAGTGTTGGTGCTGATACTTATTCAGTGTATCTAATCAATTAGTCTCTGTTATTAAAGTCCAGTAGTCGGTTCCTGGAGTGCCTTTCTAAGATTACAGCTTTAACTTGCCACATCCGTGTTCCACTGTGAAGCATCTTCAGAAAAATTCAAATGAACGTTTTATGTGAATTGTCTCGGATCATAAATGTATGTTTGGGTTCTACTGAAACGGATTTACACGCCTCCGGTTTCCCCAAAATACGCTATATTTCTCCTACTGTATGTACACCATCTGTCTGAAACGCTCACAGTGTGCTCTGATTGGTTAGCTTGCCCACTCTGTTCTGATTTGTCATCTGCCCGAGCAGCAAGTCCCGCCTCCACACCTCTGTGGCTATTGTAACCGTTGTGTTGGCTCTCATATACGTCTGATCCTAAAAGTCCAGTAGAACAAGTTAGCAGGTTCTTCTTCTGCGTTTCTTCAGCAGAGAGAAAATCGAACAGGGCAAAAAATATCTTCTCTCAGTTCCTCATATTGTGCGAGTGGTTGTTATGGTTACTTGATTTTTCGCACCCATTTATCTCCTTCACACTCATTAACAACTGGGAATCACTTCACTGTCAAGATGTGCAGTCTCCTGTTCCTGCTGACGAAGGCAAACATGCCAGGAGGATGTGAGTCTCTGTGTGACGTGTTGAAGTGAAAACTCCAGGTTCCACACTGGAAACCAGTAAATGAAGCTCAGAGACTGATGGGTTTAAATACTGTGGCTGCTTTTTGCCTGCTCAGCACAAAGACGCCTGTTCATCCGTTCATTATAAGTCAGAGAAATTCAGACTTGTAGTCCAGGAAAAGTCAAGGGAAAATCGGGGAAAAGTCAGGAAAAGTCAGGGAAGCGTTAGGGAAACGCAAGGAAAAGGTCAGTGAAACGTTAGGGAAACGTCAAGGAAACATCAAGGAAACATCAGGGAAAGGTTAGGGAAACATCAAGGAAAGGTCAGGGAAAAATTAGGGAAATATTAAGGAAAAGTCAGGGAAACGTTAGGGAAGCGTCAGGGAAACATCAGGGAAATGTCAAAGGAAAAGTCAGGGAAACATTAGGGAAGCGTCAGGGAAACACCAGGGAAACTCCAGGGAAACGTTAGGGAAACATCTGGGAAACGTTAGGAAAATGTCTGGGAAACGTTAGGAAAACGTCAGGGAAACATCAAGGAAAACTCAGGGAAAAGTTAGGGAAACATCAGGGAAATGTCAAGGAAAAGTCAGGGAAACGTTAGGGAAGCGTCAGGGAAACATTAGGGAAACATCTGGGAAACGTTAGGATAACGTCAGGGAAACATCTGGGAAACGTTAGGAAAACGTCAGGGAAACATCAAGGAAAAGTCAGGGAAAAGTTAGGGAAACATCAGGGAAATGTCAAGGAAAAGTCAGGGAAACGTTAGGGAAGCATCAGGGAAACGTTATTTGACTTTGGACTTGAAATGGTTACCCGGAAAAAAATCTGTAAGTTGAATCAGTCTAGTCATAAGGCTACAGTGGTTTGGAGAACTCGTCTGGTGCTGCCTCTGTGACAGCCGAGTAGCGGACGGGACATATGCTCGGGAATTAATATAAACTGTTGTGTTGAGCAGCCCCATCTGGGCTCTCTCTTATTTGATTGGTTATCCTGTCAAAAATGACGAGTGACGAGCAGAATTTAATCACTGAGCTGAAAACTGAGCTCACTGAGCTCCATCCACAACGATCTACAGCAGAAAATCTGGCAACCCCAGCAGATCTGGAACCTCCTGTAGAGCACAAGGCTGTTTGGAGTGGAATGTATGGAGTTATTAATTCTACCATTAGTTTAAATCAAATAAACTCAAGTCTAAATTGTTTAAGTCTGTGTACAACCTCCCCCCACTCCCCCACAACCTTCTCCACATCTAATGTGTACCTAAACTAAAAAAGGTCATTTTATCAGAAACATTGTCCCACACAGGCACACTTGCACACTTGCACTTACAGTTGTGTCACAATCAGTGACACCCCAACCAGATATTATATGAGTGATGTATCACTCTCAGTGCAGTGTACTTAGCATGTCCGTGTTGCTGGGGTTGACAGGCATGTCACTAGAATCACTGATCCGCCACCTGAACACGGCCGAATGCTGCGTTCACATGCTATGAGCAGCCAGTTTCTTCAGGCAGCAACCAATCAGGTTGTTGCATCACATCCACATTCAAATTACATGCTGAAATCAGAGTTGATGGAAGAGAAATGAGATAAATTAGCAGCAGACTTTTGCCTTTGTTTACTTTTTTTTAAAAGGATATCAGATAATTTCAGGCCAAAGTAAAACATTTTAAAACCAGGAAGTGAGTTATAGTTTGTATAGTCTGTGTAAACAGTTCTTCTAGTCACATGTATACGAAGTGACCAGACGTCTGAAATGAAAACCGAGGACGTTGTGTGATGTGTCACTTGTAGCTTTAGAAATAAAATAAATAAAGGGTCTCTAAAGTCACTATCAGCTGAGGCAAGGATGATCCAGGGATACGATTTCCACTACAGATTTAATGTAATTCATATTTATATAAACAAGAGAACCATGGCTACAGGAGATGGACTTGTGGCTGCAGCCTGATATCCGGATCCGAAAAACACATCCCTGGGCTCCAGATCTAGAGAGACAGAGACGCTGCTATCTGTATATACCATATTGTTGCTGTCCAATGAAAAACATATATATATATATATATATATATATATATATATATATATATATATATATATATATATATATATATATATATTGTCGATTTTAAGTTTTCTACATCATTTGAACATGCCAATGGCCGTATACACTGTGTGACAATTTCATGCTGCGTGGACCAATAGAAGGGCTCTAAATCAGCTTGGAAAGGACTCTGGTTTCATTGACTTGCATTGAAAGTAAAGTATGTTTTTGGTCTCTCCTGTGAAGTTGCAATTTTTGAGATACCCGTTTTTCATTGGACAGCGGCGATATGTTATTATATGAATGACTGAAAAAGTGACTCACTGTTAGCAGAAGACATGGTGGCTACATTCAAGGAGGCTATATGTCTATACAAACCAGATACCTGATGATTCACCTGGTAGTACGACTCAAATCCCATAACGTCACCCTCTCTTTAGGTTGTATATGGATGTTGTGGACTCACTTGACACTTTGCAGCCTATGGTGGGGTTTTACACTGCGCTGTTCTCTAAAAAAAACTATGCCAGCGAGTGGCAGAAAGGGTCAGTAGCTAGCAGCTGCGCCCTTTGATGGCCAGAATAAACATCAGCCAGTCCGCTCTGCAGCCAGTCTCCTTCTTAGAACCTTCCAGTGTATTTTTAATTCAGGGTCTGTCTCAAACCCTAGTGAGTGTGTAAGTAGGCTGTCTAGGTAGCAGCTGTGTAAGTAGCAGCGTTCTCTCCTCATCTCTCCTCATAAAACAGATTACTGAGACGCTCTAGCTAGAGAGAGACTGCGTCACAGCTTGTTCCCGCCCACTGCAGCACGCCACCGGTGGTTTAGCTGGTTGCTAAGCTACCGGCCGGCATCCAAAACAATAGCCCGAGGCTTCTGCTAAATGGTGAAGGACTTGTTACAGAGTTGATAATAAAACACTGTTTTGTGTGATTATATGACCAGAAACACATTAAAACTCCAGAGAGAATCAAAATAACTCACATTTTAAAACCACTTCACTGCTCCTAGATTAGCCTGTGTTGCATCATGGGATTGTCTTAGCGGCTGAGGAAGAGTTCGATACTTCCTTAAAATCAGGTCTAAATAAGGTTCCTCAGTAGAAGCATGTTTAAGGTATGTAAGAATTGGGACAGTCTACATGTCGGGAGCGCATACTATGACGTAAAATGCTTGTTAAAAATGGAGACATTTCTGGGGACAGCTCTGGCTGGGGACTGAACACCAAGTACGGGAACGTCTGCTCACCCTGTGTTTGCACAGTCAGTATTGTGAACTCACCAATATGATGAACAGTTAAATGACTTGTCGAAGTCAGAGATTGATCCATGTGCATGGTGTCCCTGTGCAGGTGATGAAGACCTACCACATGTACCACAGCGAGACTCTGAGTGCAGAGACGAAGCTGAAGGAGGCGGAGCGTCAGGGGGAGAGGCAGGGTCGCGGGGGCGAAGTCTTTGGCCTGCGGAACGAGGAGCGTCATCAGCGTCGCAACGCTGCCCGCAAAATCCAGAAGATGAAGGAGAAGGTATGGAACGTGAACCTGGACCTTCTTTTCAACATGCTTGTGACGTTCCTGGACCAGATTTTCTGGACCAGGGTTCTTTAATTACTGACTATATATATATATATATATATATATATATATATATATATATATATATATATATATATATATATATATATATATATTAGTTTATTCATTTATCAGCTCCACTGACCATATAGGAGCACTTTGTAGTTCTACCCCTACAGAGTGTAGTTCATCTGATTCTCTGTATACCCTGTTCTTTAATGGTCTGGACCCCCACAGGACCACCACAGAGCAGGTAGTATTAGCGTAATGAGTCATTCCAGGTACTGCAGTGACACTGACATGATGATGTTGCGTTAGTGTGTGTTGTGCTGGTGTGAGTGGATCAGACTTAGCAGTGCTGCTGCTGGAGTGTTTAAACACCTCAGTGTCGCTGCTGGACTGAGAATCATCCACCAACCAAAACTATCCAGACAGCAGTGTCCTGTGGGCGGCCTCCTGTGTCCATTGATGAAGAACTAGAGAACACAAACTGTGCAGCAGCAGATGAGCTTCTGTCTCTGACTTTACATCTACAAGGTGGACCAGCAAGTAGTAGGAGTGTCTAATAGAGTGAACAGTGAGTGGACAGTGTCCACTCACACCAGCCCAACACACACTACTAACACACCACCACCACATCAGTGTCACTGCAGTGCTGAGAATGATCCACCTCCCTACTATCTGCTCTGTGGTGGTCCTCCTGGAGTGTTTAAACACTGTGTCCACTCACTGTCCACTCTATTAGACACTCCTACTACCTTGTTGGTCCACCTTGTAGATGTAAAGTCAGAGACAGTAGCTCATCTGCTGCTGCACAGTTTGTGTTCTCTAGTTCTTCATCAGTGGACACAGGACACCGCTCACAGGACACTGCTGTCTGGATAGTTTTGGTTGGTGGATGATTCTCAGTCCAGCAGTGACACTGAGGTGTTTAAACACTCCAGCAGCAGCACTGCTGTGTCTGGTCCACTCACACCAACACACGCTACTAACACACCACCACCACCGTGTCAGTGTCACTGCAGTGCTGGGATCGGTACAGTAGATGTGTGGAGCTCCCCGCTCATGCTCTCATTTCCCTGTTTTCAATTTGTGGACTTGGGCTCCGGCTGAAAGGGCTTAATGAAAGCAGCAATTACAAATTAGCGAGCGGAGCGGCGCAGCTGCGGCGGGCGAGAGCTCGCGCTAATAGAACAGGAATGTGCAGTAAACAGTCTGCTGTGGAGCTCTTATTAATACACAGACATTAGGAAAATGCATCTACGGTTATTAAACAAACATTAGAGATACGTTTATCCATAAAACCAATTCATATCTGGTCCTGACGCTGTAGGAGCTTTACATTTCCTGACGTTTCTCTCCTTTCTTTCCCTCCCTGCCCTCCCTCTCCTCAGCGCCAGGCCAAGTACTCCGAGAACAAGCTGAAGGTTATGAAGGCGCGCAACGAGTATCTGTTGACTCTGGAAGCTGCCAACGCGGCCCTGTTCAAGTACTACATCCAGGACCTGTCCCACCTGATCGACGTGAGTGCCAGGCCGCCACCGCCGCCACTCAGTTCAGCAGGAGCCGAGGGTACCGCGTGGGGTTGCTGTTCCTTTAGCTGCCACCACCTCGCTAAGCACTGATGAATTCCAGTCCTGATTAATGCTGGGTAATTAGGGGGGTCTCCGCTGCCGTTAATTAGAGACGAATATGCGGCAGAACACAGAGGAGGAAGGGATGGAGCTCAAGACTTTAATTATACACACACACACACACACACAATGAGTACACACATCCAGTGATGTGGTTCAGAGAGACGAGCAAAGAACAAACATTCTTCTCGTGTGCGCAGGATATTGAGAGTCTCGTAAGAGGGCCTCGCGTGTCTGTGATGATGAATCTAGACCAGGGGTCCGCGTTAGTCGTATAATATTTAATAAGGTAGATTGTACAGTCATTATTTCTTTGTTGTTATAGTGCATGTCATTAATTAGGTATGTGAACTGCAGCTGCATGATCTTCCTCACCATTCAATTCCATAAGAGAAGAGACAACAGTCGGTTAAACAAGAGATTTAAAGTTGGGGCGGTGCTCTGTTGTGGCGATGTGAAGATACTAATCTAGGTGTGCACTGGAGAGTCTGTTTCTGTCAATGGCGAGAGACATGAAGTCGGTTATCTTCAGACGAGAGAGCAAAGCATGCAAGCAGTCCTCCACTAGAACCTCCACTCTTCTCACTGCAGTGTTATCAGATAACAGTACTGAAGTCTACGATCGTTTTCTTTGTTTTCCGTCGTGGCTCAAAACTTCTTCCACCATATCAATCACACACGTCTTTATCAACCCAGCTTCCGTGAAAGGTTGTCTAGCTTTTGCTAAGTTCCACTATACACCCAGAGATGGACGTAGAGAAATGGCTGTGGCGTGTTTTGAAGTGCCTGATCTAGGTCTGCACTGGAGAGTCTGTTTCTGTCCAGGCTGTTGATAATGTTCATTGAAGAAAATGAAAATGTCTCACAGATGTAGGTGGAGGGAAACACTGTGAGTAACAGTAGGGGGCAGCAAACAAAGCAGCTCCTTTCGAAAAACTTTCTCATCAAAAAATTGCACAAACACTGAGACCTTCTCTACGTCCGTCCTATCACGAGACGTGTCAATGGTGAGAGACATGAAGTCGGTTATCTTCAGACGAGAGAGCAGGACACAAGCAGTCCTCCACTAGAACCTCCACTCTTCTCACTGCAGTGTTTTCAGATAACAGGACTGAAGTCTACGACCGTTTTCTTTGTTTTCCGTCGTGGCTCAAAACTTCTTCCACCATATCAATCACACACGTCTTTATCATCACGGCTTCTGTGAAAGGTTGTCTAGCTTTTGCCAAGTTCCACGATATACGCAGAGACGCCATTGTTGTGGTTTCTTACGCAGATGTTGTCGTATAGATGGTATTAACAGAATGGTTGTAGGCAGCAATCAAACTTGCAATCTTTTGCTGGAAAAAAATTGAAATGGCTGTGGCGTGTTTTGAAGTGCCTGATCTAGGTCTGCACTGGAGAGTCTGTTTCAGTCCAGGCTGTTGATAATGTTTATTGAAGAAAATAAAAATGTCTCAGGTGGATGTAGGTGGAGGGAAATACTGTGAGTAACAGTAGGGGGCAGCAAACAAAGCAGCTCCTCTCGAAACACTAACAGCTGCTCTACGTCCGTCCTATCGCAAGACATGTCAGTGGTGAGCAACATGAAGTCCATTATCTTCAGACGAGAGAGCAGGACACAAGCAGTCCTCCACTAGAACCTCCACTCTTCTCACTGCAGTGTTATCAGATAACAGTTCTAAAGTCTACGATCGTTCTCTTTGTTTTCCGTCATGGCTCCCAACTTCTTCCACCATATTAATCACACACGTCTTTATCATCACGGCTGCTGTGAAAGGTTGTCTAGCTTTTGCGAAGTTCCACGATTTGCGAAGAGAGGCCGTTGTTGCCGTTTCTTGCACAGATGTTATCGTATGGATAGTATTAACAGAATGGTTGTAGGCAGCAATCTAACTTGGAAAAATTGAAATGGCTGTGGCGTTTTGAAGTGCCTGATCTAGGTCTGCACCTGAGAGTCTGTTTCTGTCCCGGCTGTTGATAATGTTCATTGAAGAAAATGAAAATGTCTCACAGATGTAGGTGGAGGGAAATACTGTGAGTAACAGTAGGGGGCAGCAAACAAAGCAGCTCCTCTCGAAACACTAACACCTGCTCTATATCTGTCCTATCGCGAGACGTGTCAGTGGTGAGCAACATGAAGTCCATTATCTTCAGACGAGAGAGCAGGACACAAGCAGTCCTCCACTAGAACCTCCACTCTTCTCACTGCAGTGTTATCAGATAACAGTACTAAAGTCTATGACAGTTTTCTTTGTTTTCCGTCGTGGCTCACAACTTCTTCCACCATATCAATCACACACGTCTTTATCAACCCAGCTTTCGAGAAAGGTTGTCTAACTTTTGCTAAATTCCACGATATACGCAGAGATGGACGTAGAGAAATGGCTGTGGCGTGTTTTGAAGTGCCTGATCTAGGTCTGCACTGGAGAGTTTGTTTCAGTCCAGGCTGTTGATAATGTTCATTGAAGAAATCGAAAATGTCTCATAGATATAGATGGAGGGAAACACTGTGAGTAGCAGTAGGGGGCAGCAAACAAAGCAGCTCCTCTCGAAAACACTGACACCTGCTCTATATCTGTCCTATCGCGAGACGTGTCAATGGTGAGAGACATGAAGTCGGTTATCTTCAGACGAGAGAGCAGGACACAAGCAGTCCTCCACTAGAACCTCCACTCTTCTCACTGCAGTGTTTTCAGATAACAGGACTGAAGTCTACGACCGTTTTCTTTGTTTTCCGTCGTGGCTCAAAACTTCTTCCACCATATCAATCACACACGTCTTTATCAACCCAGCTTCCGTGACAGGTTGTCTAACTTTTGCTAAGTTCCACGATATACGCAGAGATTAATCAGATGTTGTCGTATGGATGGTAGTAACAGAATGGTTGTAGGCAGCAATCGAACTTGAATTTTTTTGTCTTCGACTCTGATTTTACTGGAAAGTTTAATTGAAATGGCTGTGGCGTGTTTTGATGTATCGCTTTATGTTAGCCACCTTGTATATGGTTACAGCTCGAGAGCATAGTAAAAAAGCTGGCTTAGCATTGGCACGGTCTCTTAAAATTAAACTAAGCTCGTCGGTCCAGACGGAACTGAACTGTCTATGTTTATCAGCTGGCCGTGTTTTTGTGCAAGCAGGACTTGCGTTACTGTGTTCTACAGAGGAAGCTCGTCAACCGTTGGCTAAACTGCTCTGCTCTCGTATTTTAAGCGTAAAGTAAATACGCAAACATAGGTGTTTGGCGGTGGGCCAACAGTTTGAGCCTCAGGGGCCGCATTAGGCCCGTGGGCTGCCTATTGGGGAACACTTATCTAGACGTTAAGGAAAAACGTTCTTCATTTAAACGCATGTTAATGTAATAAGTACAGCTGATCAGAAAGAATGTCTGATATTTGGTCATTAGAATAGCATTCATTTCATTATTCAGCATTCAGAAAACATGTTTACATCCTGCTAGAATTCCAGAACGTTCTTCTAGACTCCTGACAGTTCGGAGTCCCGTCACTGTTTTAAACTGATCTTATCATAAAGATCTGTTTCCTCTGGCTCTCAATATACACCCATTATATCTTACCCACGTTTAATACATGACCAATGTATTTCTCTCCATATGAACTGAGCAGTCCTAGTCTTGGGTAACGCTTACATAAGCATTCCTCTGACCAATCATATGACTGATGTCTCTCTGGCTCCGCCCACATGAACCAGTTTCAAACCATCACCAACACTGTTCCTTTATCCCTTCATTCCTTTATCATCACCAACACTGTTCCTTCATCCCTACATTCCTTTATCATCACCAACACTGTTCCTTCATCCCTACATTCCTTTATCATCACCAACACTGTTCCTTCATCCCTTCATTCCTTTATCATCACCAACACTGTTCCTTCATCCCTTCATTCCTTTATCATCACCAACACTGTTCCTTCATCCCTTCATTCCTTTATCATCACCAACACTGTTCCTTCATCTCTTCATTTCTTTATCATCACCAACACTGTTCCTTCATCCCTACATTCCTTTATCATCACCAACACTGTTCCTTCATCTCTTCATTCCTTTATCATCACCAACACTGTTCCTTCATCCCTTCATTCCTTTATCATCACCAACACTGTTCCTTCATCCCTTCATTCCTTTATCATCACCAACACTGTTCCTTCATCTCTTCATTCCTTTAACATCACCAACACTGTTCCTTCATCCCTTCATTCCTTTATCATCACCAACACTGTTCCTTCATCCCTTCATTCCTTTATCTTCACCAACACTGTTCCTTCATCTCTTCATTCCTTTATCATCACCAACACTGTTCCTTCATCTCTTCATTCCTTTATCATCACCAACACTGTTCCTTCATCGCTTCATTCCTTTATCATCACCAACACTGTTCCTTCATCCCTTCATTCCTTTATCATCACCAACACTGTTCCTTCATCCCTTCATTCCTTTATCATCACCAACACTGTTCCTTCATCCCTTCATTCCTTTATCATCACCAACACTGCTCCTTCATCCCTTCATTCCTTTATCATCACCAACACTGTTCCTTCATCCCTTCATTCCTTTATCATCACCAACACTGTTCCTTCATCTCTTCATTCCTTTATCATCACCAACACTGTTCCTTCATCCCTTCATTCCTTTATCATCACCAACACTGTTCCTTCATCTCTTCATTCCTTTATCATCACCAACACTGTTCCTTCATCGCTTCATTCCTTTATCATCACCAACACTGTTCCTTCATCCCTTCATTCCTTTATCATCACCAACACTGTTCCTTCATCTCTTCATTCCTTTATCATCACCAACACTGTTCCTTCATCCCTTCATTCCTTTATCATCACCAACACTGTTCCTTCATCTCTTCATTCCTTTATCATCACCAACACTGTTCCTTCATCCCTTCATTCCTTTATCATCACCAACACTGTTCCTTCATCCCTTCATTCCTTTATCATCACCAACACTGTTCCTTCATCTCTTCATTCCTTTATCATCACCAACACTGTTCCTTCATCCCTTCATTCCTTTAACATCACCAACACTGTTCCTTCATCCCTTCATTCCTTTATCATCACCAACACTGTTCCTTCATCCCTTCATTCCTTTATCATCACCAACACTGTTCCTTCATCTCTTCATTCCTTTATCATCACCAACACTGTTCCTTCATCCCTTCATTCCTTTATCATCACCAACACTGTTCCTTCATCCCTTTATCATCACCAACACTGTTCCTTCATCCCTTCATTCCTTTATCATCACCAACATTGTTCCTTTATCCCTTCATTCCTTTATCATCACCAGCACTGTTCCTTCATCCCTTCATTCCTTTATCATCACCAACACTGTTCCTTCATCCCTTCATTCCTTTATCATCACCAACACTGTTCCTTCATCTCTTCATTCCTTTATCATCACCAACACTGTTCCTTCATCTCTTCATTCCTTTATCATCACCAGCACTGTTCCTTCATCCCTTCATTCCTTTATCATCACCAACACTGTTCCTTCATCCCTTTATCATCACCAACACTGTTCCTTCATCACTTCATTCCTTTATCATCACCAACATTGTTCCTTTATCCCTTCATTCCTTTATCATCACCAGCACTGTTCCTTCATCCCTTCATTCCTTTATCATCACCAACATTGTTCCTTTATCCCTTCATTCTATTATCATCACCAACACTGTTTCTTCATCTCTTCATTCCTTTATCATCACCAACACTGTTCCTTCATCCCTTCATTCCTTTATCATCACCAACACTGTTCCTTCATCTCTTCATTCCTTTATCATCACCAACACTGTTCCTTCATCCCTTCATTCCTTTATCATCACCAACACTGTTCCTTCATCCCTTCATTCCTTTATGACCAACACTGTTCCTTCATCCCTTCATTCTTTTATCATCACCAACACTGTTCCTACATTCCTTCATTCCATTATCATCCCCATCACTGTTCCTACATTCCTTCATTCCTTTATCATCACCAACACTGTTCTTTCATCCCTTCATTCCTTTATCATCACCAACACTGTTTCTTCGTCCTTTCATTTCTTTATCATCACCAACACTGTTCCTTCATCCCTTCATTCCTTTATCATCACCAACACTGTTCCTTCATCTCTTCATTCCTTTATCATCACCAACACTGTTCCTTCATCCATTCATTCCTTTATCATCACCAACACTGTTTCTTCATCCCTTCATTTCTTTATCATAACCAACACTGTTCCTTCATCCCTTCATTCCTTTATCATCACCAACACTGTTCCTTCATCTCTTCATTCCTTTATCATCACCAACACTGTTCCTTCATCCCTTCATTTCTTTATCATAACCAACACTGTTCCTTCATCTCTTCATTCCTTTATCATCACCAACACTGTTCCTTCATCCATTCATTCCTTTATCATCACCAACACTGTTTCTTCATCCCTTCATTTCTTTATCATAACCAACACTGTTCCTTCATCCCTTCATTCCTTTATCATCACCAACACTGTTCCTTCATCTCTTCATTCCTTTATCATCACCAACACTGTTCCTTCATCCCTTCATTTCTTTATCATAACCAACACTGTTCCTTCATTGGTTTCTCACAAACGCAGGCGAGCGCTGTGTCTACTCTTCTCTGTGCATCCAAGAACCCTTAAAACTGACTGAATCATGTTCTATCAGACAGACTCCTCCTGTAGGTCATGTAGGTCAGGCACTATGACAAACACAAGCTTTCTTTTGTGAATCAAGCTGAAAAAACTCGTAGCATAAAGTGTTTGATTTCAGTTTAATGTGTTGCACGTCATGTGACTGACTGCACACATTGCCAAGCTGATGCTGAACAATACGTTGCACAGCCCTAAGTGTGAGTGTATTGATTACAAGGCTACTGTTCAGAAGTACTGGAGTGCTCATTAGGAGTCAGCAGTGAAAGGCTGTGAAAAGCCGTTCAGGCCGGCGCTGGTGATGGCATTTCATTCAGAACCGTTTCTGTTCATCAGCGTTTATCATGACATCGTAAAGGGCAGCTGGCATTTACAGTCAAATGATATTAAAGGAATTAAAGAGCGTTTTTTTTTATATGTACGGTGACTGAGAAGACTCTTCATTCCTTTATCATCACCAACACTGTTCCTACATTCCTTTATCATCACCAACACTGTTCCTTCATTCCTTTATCATCACCAACACTGTTCCTTCATTCCTTTATCATCACCAACACTGTTCCTACATTCCTTTATCATCACCAACACTGTTCCTTCATTCCTTTATCATCACCAACACTGTTCCTTCATTCCTTTATCATCACCAACACTGTTCCTACATTCCTTTATCATCACCAACACTGTTCCTTCATTCCTTTATCATCACCAACACTGTTCCTTCATTCCTTTATCATCACCAACACTGTTCCTACATTCCTTTATCATCACCAACACTGTTCCTACATTCCTTTATCATCACCAACACTGTTCCTTCATTCCTTCATTCCTTTATCATCACCAACACTGTTCCTTCATCCCTTCATTCCTTTATCATCACCAACACTGTTCCTTCATCCCTTCATTCCTTTATCATCACCAACACTGTTCCTACATTCCTTTATTCCTTTATCATCACCAACACTGTTCCTACATTCCTTTATTCCTTTATCATCACCAACACTGTTCCTTCATCCCTTCATTCCTTTATCATCACCAACACTGTTCCTACATTCCTTTATTCCTTTATCATCACCAACACTGTTCCTTCATCTCTTCATTCCTTTATCATCATCAACACTGTTCCTTCATTCCTTTATCATCACCAACACTGTTCCTACATTCCTTTATTCCTTTATCATCACCAACACTGTTCCTTCATCTCTTCATTCCTTTATCATCATCAACACTGTTCCTTCATCCCTTCATTCCTTTATCATCATCTTCAACACTGTTCCTTCATCCCTTCATCATCACCAACACTGTTCCTTCATCCCTTCATTCCTTTATCATCATCAACACTGTTCCTTCATTCCTTTATCATCACCAACACTGTTCCTACATTCCTTTATTCCTTTATCATCACCAACACTGTTCCTTCATCTCTTCATTCCTTTATCATCATCAACACTGTTCCTTCATTCCTTTATCATCACCAACACTGTTCCTTCATCTCTTCATTCCTTTATCATCATCAACACTGTTCCTTCATTCCTTTATCATCACCAACACTGTTCCTTCATCCCTTCATTCCTTTATCATCATCTTTAACACTGTTCCTTCATCCCTTCATTTCTTTATCATCATCAACACTGTTCCTTCATTCCTTTATCATCATCAACACTGTTCCTTCATTCCTTTATCATCATCAACACTGTTCCTTCATCTCTTCATTCCTTTATCATCATCAACACTGTTCCTTCATTCCTTTATCATCATCAACACTGTTCCTTCATCTCTTCATTCCTTTATCATCATCAACACTGTTCCTTCATTCCTTTATCATCACCAACACTGTTCCTTCATCCCTTCATTCCTTTATCATCATCAACACTGTTCCTTCATTCCTTTATCATCACCAACACTGTTCCTTCATCCCTGCAAATTCACGAACGCGCTGCAAAAACAGGAACGTGCTGCCAAACCGCCCACAACACAATAGAAGTGTTTCTGGAGGACACTTAAAGGACGTGGGACCACATACGGCGACGCAATGTAAACAGAACCACGCGGAGCTGCGTTAGCGTCTACTGAGAAGTTTATCTATATTTGCTAACTATCCAGACTTACTTCTTATAAGACGCCAGTGACGGCCAGATCAAGCCTCTTGAAGCGTTGAAGCTTTCCCTCCAGATGGTTAAAAAAAGGTTCATTACTCGAAGCTTCATGTGCACACGAACCCCCCCTGCTGGCCAAAACTATTGTCATTTCAACTATTTGCGATGGCTTCTTGCAACGTTGTCAGCATGAGAACAAGTATAAACATAAAACAGCTTCATTTTCTGTGGTTCATTCATTTGTTTATCTGATCTGTGTTTGATTGTGTGGGTCTGTTAATTAAAATGAACTGCCAGTATGATTTCAGTCAGTAAATAAATCTAATAGTATGTGATATATTGATGTTAAAACTGGTGCAGTGGTTTTAAGAGATGGGACAGTGATTGTGGTTTGATGGTGACTTGGAATTTTTTTAGGAAACAATAAATCACACCAATACTCGAACCACGTCCTGAACCAGCCAGACTTCAGACGTCATCAGTGACGTCACTCACCCTTAACGAAGCAAGCCTTCATAATAAACGAATTTCTGGATTTCTTGACACAAGCTCTGAAGCATCGGTATCATTTGCCCATCACTATTAGACGCTACCGCGGCTCCGCGTGGTTCTGTTTACATTGCGTCGCCATATGTGGTCCCACGTCCTTTATGTGTCCTCCAGAAACACTTCTATTGTGTTGTGGATGGATTTGCAGCGTGTTTGTTAAATGTAGTGCTCGTGTTGCTGTTTTGATGAAAGTGTTTTCTGTTTGCAGAGCGTTTGTGAATCTGCAGTCTTCTCGGCCACCGTACATACGACAGCAATGATGGTGACTTCAAGGACACTGAGTAAACAAGCACACGCGTACGCAAACCCGTACGCCGGGCTCGGTCTCCAGCGAGCGGGCTTTGCTGTGTGCAGTGTTTTCTTCATTACAGCGAGCAGCAGGCTGAATGTGGTCAGCAGTATTCAGCCAGTAGGAGCGCGGCGTAGTGTAGTGTAGTGTCTTTCTGACCTTCACAAAGGTCACCCATGCTCGCTCCTGCAGCTGAGATAAAGACAGCAGGAGGACCAGTGTGAGCGCCTGTGTGTGTGTGCGCATATGTTGAGAGCGAGAGAGCAAGCACAAGAGAGAGAGAGAGAGAGAGAGAGTGAGTGAGAGAGCGAGCGAGAGAGAGAGAGAGAGAGAGGAAAGGAGGGAGGTGGATGGGTTGTGGAAAGTCTTGATGAGAAAAGCTTTAAATTAACCTTAAAGAACTTGAGTCGTGAAGGACAGCTGGAGATAAAGACTTTAAATGAACCACTTGGCTATCCAGCCTCCCCCACCTCGATCACCCCCCCCACCTCCACTCCCCGTTGGAGATAATCAACCTTTTGAGTGACGACCTTGTGGCCTTTTATCTACACAAGGAATAGGAAATTCCCTTCATGCACATGCTTATGTTTATAGTAGGTATCACATAGACTAACTGTCCACTAGTTGGCGCAATGTGGAGCTGTTGAACAGCTACGAAACAGTGCCAGGTTTTTAGTAATAGAGTTCTGTAGTGGCTGAAGCAGAGGTCAAGAAGGGGGAGAGTGAGGACAGCAGATTGTTTACTAAGCACAAGGACAGGAGAGCTGCGTTTAATAGAAATCAGGCCCATTTCAACGTCCAGTTTAGTGGAATGCAGCAAAAAGCCTCTGCTGGACTAATAAAATCTTATCAATAAGTGTATTTACACCAGTAAGAACAGCAGATCTGATTAGATCAGATGTAAATAATCATACATACAATACAAAGTAACATGAATATGTTATTATGAGAGAAGTAGATCAGATCTTGAGCTCCAGTTTGAAGAACAAAGTGTGGTTCCAGATTTCTCCTGGACGCCCCAGACATTGTATGAATGTATTCAGTTCCTTCAGCAGCAAATCTTGATTTAGCTTAATGAAGTACTGAGCAGTCAAAGCAGGTATTAGATGAGAACTGTAAATAATACTGGGTTGTTTCCACAAGGAGAAGGTTGGAAAGGGTTAAATAAACACACTGACGTATGTAAAAGCACTTCTTACTCTATTAATACCGTTTGAATATTTAAATAGTAAAGTGTTTTGCTTCTTAAATATAATAATGATGTCCCCAAGTGCCTAAATCTTTAACTAACACTCAGGAACCACAGAACTGACGTCTACAAAGCTGGGAAGACTATATAAAAAGGAATATAAAAGATATTAAGCACTTCAGAGAGCTAAATGTTATTAAGGAATGTCAGTGAAGAGGAACTGTAGAGGTGGTCAAGGAAAGATCTGACAGGCCAAGAAGACACTCAGGCTACATTTACACAGGTGTGTTAACTGTGTGGCAATGTCAACAGCAAACAACACTCTAAAATGACCCTTTCATGACTGGTTTGGCACACTTTGGCTGTCCCATAAGCAGGTGTAAAGTGGCCCAGATCCAAATATTGGACCAAACCTGCTGTTCATATTATCTTGTAAATGTGACGGTATGTCAACATTAGTCTGACCAGTGCAGCTCCTAAACTGATCCACATGTGCAGCATTGACCAAAAGGTAACCAGTCCTGACTGCTGACGGATGCAGGTCCGCTCAGGTTTATCTTTACCAGCATCACAGTAGTGAGAACCAAGTTCCCGAGGCTGACAGTTGGGTTCATCACACGGAATACGCTCAAGCTACCTGTAAAAAGGGCTTGTTATTCAGCCATGGCCACCTCTTTGGTTTACGTTGGTTTACATTGGTTTGTGGTTCGGTGAGCTTACATTTCAAATATATTGAGTACAGCCTAAGAAGAAAATCAGACTTAAAGAGAAAATGGGTTTTCCTGCTTTGAGCGTGTAGCCTCAGATAGAATATGCTGGCCAGAAAGGCAAAGCAAAACCCCCACATGACTGTAGAGGATCTGCAGGAAGGTTTAACTGACATAGGAGTGGTGGTGCTCCTACTCCTGAATATGAAATATGAAGTTCTGGAAACAGCCGAAGCTGAAAAGAGGCTTCTACAATCTTTAAATCCACAATGAACTAATTTAAAAAACACAAGCTGGAATGGCCCTGATTGAGATACTGTGGGTAAACATGAGCCAAGAATATGGCAGAACTAGAGAACCCCCCCTTGGTCAGACTGAGTGGCAAAATGTTTCGCAACAAACCTGCAATTGTTAGAGGCAACAGTGAATTCAGGAATGAAACAAGTGAATATCTGCTCAAATTAAAGGTACCTGGACTCATTATTAAGATGGATAGATAGATGGATAATAACAGTATAGTCATTATTATATATAGTTAACAGTATAGTTTATATAACATACATTTATACTGTGCTGGGATGAGTTAAACAGTCTGATGGCCATGTGTTCTTGTGCTCATCGCAGCCTTTAATCTTTCTATGTTCCACGTAGAACTTCCAAATCTCCAAATCTATGTGACTATTGTCTCAGATAGAATTGCTTATATATGCTAACCAAATAGACACAGTAAAACACCCACAGAGGACCTGCAGGATGGTTTAGATCCCACAGGATTAGAGGGGCACCATTCTTCTAACATGATGTGCATGGACGCGTCAACAGTAGGACCCCTTACCCGTGTTCTAACTTCTTTTCTGGCCATCAGATATGAAGAGGGAGGCCAGTTCAGAGTATATGCTTTATTCTTGAAGGTACCTCCATACAGACATGCTCTGAGGAGGTCTAAGACTGGTCTGATCTCATCCACACCTTATTTAATCCCTGCCGACAAAGTCCAACTGGCCCATGTGACCCTTCTGGGCCTGGGGCAGATTTCCTTGGGAGGTCCCTGTCATAAAACGATGGATTTGCTGAATCATAACACTTTTTCTCAGACTCGATTAAGCAGACAGGCATGGTATGTAAGAAATATATACACCTGCCACCTCCAAAATCCAGCATTCTTGACACACAACCAGAGATTCTCATTTGGGCGCCTAAACTCAAGATGCTTCTGTGAGTTGCAGTGATCCAGAAGAAGCTAAAGTCGGCTTCCCGTTGGCCAGCTTCTTGTTAGAATTTTCCTGTTCTGCCTTAAGTGGTGCAGCAGTTTCAATGTGGGACATCAGGTCTGCACCGTTAAAGGTGGCATGAGGTTAATTGTACCACCCTCTGTGCATTAACATTTTTTTACTGTGGGATTAAATATGTAGTTCCAGCAGGGGTGCCCAAACTTTTGCATACGGCTGTATGTATGTGCACGCAACTGAGCATGTCTGCCATGTGTCTCGTGTGCGTGTGTTTGCACTAGTGTTGTGACCTGGGCTACCACGCCAGCCTGAGCCGCGCATTGCGTACCTACCTGTCGGCGGAGTACAGCCTGGAGACGTCCCGGCACGAGGGCCTGGACATCCTCGAGGGGGCAGTAGAGGGCCTGGACCCCCGCAGCGACCGCCAGCGCTTCATGGAGACCCACCCTACTGCTTTCACCCCCCCAGCACGTTTCACCTTCCAGTCACATATGGGCGACCAGGTCAGACGCCACCTAGTGGACCTAATGATGTTTAGCATTTCAGGTGTCCTGAAGTGTTTGTTATTCCCATGTGTGTTTTGGGGTATTTTTTTTATTTTTTATTTTTTAACCCTGTCATGTCTGGCAATTTTCACAAACAGAACGGTAATCCGAATGCACTGATGTACCGAACATATTTCCTTTTACAAGAACAGCTCTATAGGTTTCTATAGCCTATTCTTGTTAATGTTTGTATTTTTATTTTATTTATTTATTTATTCAGCCAGGCCTGACAGGCAATAAAGGAGAGGAAAAAGAGGAGAGACAGAAAAAGAAAGAAGAAAGAAAAAAATAAAATAAGAAGAAAATAAGTAAATAATAATAATATGAATATGAATAAATAAGTAAACAACTAAATAAACAAACAAATGAAAGAAAAGAGAAAAAAAGAAGAAAAAAGGAATATATATATATATATATATATATATATATATATATATATATATATATACACACACACATATATACATATATACATATACAGACACATACATACATACCTACACACACACATATATATATATATATATACACACATACACACATATGTATGTACAATTCTATTATTTGCAGCAGTGTCCCTGTGGATCCAGAGGCAGATAGGGAAGAACCCAGAGGACCCAGATCATCCACAGCCCACAGTGTTTTGGGGTATTGAACAGAAGACCTACTGTTGAAGGACCAACCAGTTTTGAGTTGCTCCTGTTGACTAGAGATACTGATGCAGCTGAAAAGCTCCTCTGAATCGTTTGGTTGTGTGTGTTGGCAGGTGAGTCAGCTCACAGCAGTGCCGCAGGTGCAGGCCGAGCTTCTGCTCCGCTACCAGCAGCTCCAGTCTCGTCTCTCCACGCTGAAGATCGAGAACGAGGAGGTGAGACACACACACACACACACTCGCACGGTCACGAACAGGCACCTCAGCAGCTGCAGCTCCCCACTGAGAATAAAGGATGAGATGACACACGCTCAGGCTCACTTCATTTCTCCATTTCCTCTCCTCTCCTCTCTCCTCTCCACAGACGCTCCCAACACACACGCGCAGACCTTCAATTTTGGCTTGTTTGTTTGCATAACACAGACAATGAAAATAAAAATCTCCCTCTCCTTCACCAGTCTTGGCATAGAACAATTCCGAATGCACTCGGAATACGCTCGGCGTGTCCTCGGAATGCATACTCAGAATACAGAAACTGTTAAATCTCGCTGGGAAGAGCTTTTTTTAGGAAAGTTCAGCTCCAACATCTTTAACAGGGATCCAGTACCACCTTAATTCAGAGCTGTTAACACGTTTAATAGAGTATATGTTGTGTAAAGATTTAAACATTGGCGTAGGAACCAGAGGGGACACGTCCCACCCAATGTAAGAAACAGGTAGATTTGTCCCACCCAAATATTAAACCACAGAAAAACTGTTTAAAAACACTTTATTTTAAAAGCGTGTTTTGGCAGCCGTCACAATTCACATGCTGTATTTGTTGTTAGCAACAGACTCTGGTTGTTAGGTGGTCTTTAATTTTGTTAAGGCTTGTGTTGAGATGCTTGTTCAGAAATATCCTGCTGTCGGCAGATTCACTGACCCGAGCTCTCGCCTCGTTGGAGCATCGGGTAGCTTGATGAGAGCAATGAACAGCAAAATATACTGCAATAAAACAGTTTTAGTATAATGTGTTGCTATGGTAACAGACAAGGAGGGTTTGGGTTAGCTGACTTTTATATTAACTTTAGTCAGAAAGCACTCTGAAATGTAAAGTTACGTTACTCTCTGGCCACGCCCCAAACTGCAGACCAGGAGTGTAGCTAGCCCTAGTTTAGATTTAAATTGAGTCCCATTGTAGTAAAAATAGTAGTAAAAATAGTTTTTTTTTTCTTTTAAGGTTAATTTATCTCTGACAAGCTGGAAATGTTAAAACCATAGACAGTATATGGTTAAACCAATTATTTTAACAATGAAAAGACAGCAGCCCCCCCTCCCGCCTGGGAGGTATGGTATGATCCAGCTTCTCTCATCTCTCATCGCGCGCGCACACACAGTGTCAGTGCTTTATCTGACTGGTGTCGTGTGTCTAGTTAGTTTTGCAAAGGAATATTTTTGTAGTTTATCACTTAGAACCAACACATTAGTCATTCTCAGCAGTCCTTATTTCTGATCACTCTTTATTCTGTTATTGTTAGCTAGGAGTGACTCTCTATTTTAATTTAGCAGGCTAATGCTGCAGGTGGTCTGTTCACTGTTTATACTGTTTTCTGAGAGCAGTACTATGTAATGTGGAGTATCTAGTTTAGTTTGTAAAGGGATCTTTAATTGTTATTATCTAATAATAAACCGACGTACAGATAATGGAATATTTATTTTATTTATTAGTAAATTACTGTAATTCCCCAAATGTTGCTCTACATGACTATACATACAGTGATTTACTACCTTACCTACAGTGGAATCAGCTTATAGGTAATATTTAGGGGATAGGGTGAGCTTTGATTTATATTAGCCAATGTGTCCCCCCAATGTCAAACCCGCTCCTACACCCTTGGATTTAAAGCTCACCTATTTTATTAGATTATTTATGCAATGTTTATCACAAACTGACTTTATTCCTGTACGTGAGACCAGTACAGCTTAAAGAAATCCATTCAATTACATATGAATGTCCTAATACAGTGGTTTTCAACATGTGGGCCAATAAATAGATAGTTCAGCATATTGGGTTTGTTTATTTGCAAAACAAATCGTGTTTCTTTGATTGGTTTGACGTAGAACAGTCACAAGATGCAGCGCTAGCTGTACACATCATGGAAAAATTGGTAAAAACATCTACAGCTGGAAGCTGGACCATCTACATGATCGTGCACCAGACTACCTCACTGAAATGCTTTCCACTTATAAACCAGGAAGGCTCCTCAGATCCTCCAGATCTTCTCTTTAAGTTGTTCCACAAAGAAAAACAAAAACCTTTAGTGATGCTGCTTTTAGCCACTATGCTCCAAAATGCTGGAACAACCTTTCAACTGATGTGAGAGAAGCTCAAAACATTGAAATCTTAAGGCGTAAACTAAAACCCTATTTGTTCAGTCTGGCTTTTATGTAGTGTTTTTTATAAACTTTCTCTT